>JAMZEH010000005.1:26522500-27122500 GCA_024699665.1 Ostrea denselamellosa | reverse complement strand
TCGAACATAATTAAGTTTTTCAGTAGAGTAATGTTTTCAAGTGGTTCAGCAAACCTTTGATATTTGGATCCTTGCTATTTTTTAAACAATAAAAAATATCGCTTGGTAAAGATAATGCGAAAGTTAATGACTGGATTGGAATTCTGAAATGGTAATTCACCAAAAATTGCAATGGTTATATTAAATTTACCCTCTTTGAAATGACATTGTATATTTGAATACTAAGATGATTCCTCAGAGATATGACTTTTGTAAACTGTAAGGAAACATGTTCAATAGTTTCACTTTCCGAGATGTAAAAAGAACACAGATCGTTTCAATTGTTCTGGGTTTATTTTTTCAAGAAATACTTGACTGGCAGAATTCTATGCAGTATTCTGTATTTTTATACATTCATGTAAAATACTCCAATCTGATTGGTCTAGAAACATTTGGGAAACATATTATTACCCTTTGAAAACAGAAACCACGCCCTCCAGCCCTCCAGGGTGATAGTATCTAGCAAAAGGGAACAGTACTTGACAACGGGTGATATAAAAATTATCACATGCTCCAAATTTATGCGCGTACGGTTCACCGTAGATGTTATACGACATCGTTTGGACGCTTACAATAAACACGAATACCTGCATTGATATATAAAACATCGCATTACAGTAATTGATCAAAAGTCAACAAACAGACGTCTTTCTGCTTTTGTCGTTTATATACCATTCAGTAATCGCCTCAGTTGACAATGGGTTTCTCAGTGTGAAAATTTTCAATGTTACCTTCATCTACATGCAATATTTATATGTTGTCGCCATTGCACTCTGGAGTTGTTAGTACCGTAAACCAAATCTTAAAAATGCCATACACATTAACGTCATGATGCTATTTGACAAATCGTTTTGACTTCCAATTTTCAACAGATTTTGCTATGTTGATTGAAGAATTTATACAACAATAAATACATTTTGAGCACTCTTTTTGTTCGTAAAATGAATTAAATACACGGGAAAATTAGGTCCACACTCTTTAAGATAAAACTCTTTAGAAAGTTCATTTCTTTCATAAACTTGGAAATTGCACTAATAGTACTATTGTACTGCATACAACTAAAACAGAGGATATCTATATTACGCAATTTATATTTGTTCTATCCAATATGGTGTATCTATTAGCGATGCTTGCTGAGAGAATAAATCACCATTTCAACGAGCAAATATTAAATCACGCAATTATAGATGATCTAATTCGCTCTTTCTATTACTTTAGTTTGAGCTGATTCAAATCATTCCTGAAGCGTCATTATCGACGGTCGTGCTTGATCGTGTTCCTACCTGAGAAAAAAATAATAATGCGATAAATATTACAGTTACACACATTTTTTTCATACTCATGAATTAAATTTGTTTTAAAAGGCATTAAAATGATTAAAACTACAGTATTTATTTTTAATCAAATTACTATTTTTATTTTAAAACTTTACCGAGTACTTATTTCGTTGACGTAGCAACATTGACGTTATGTACTTGGAAAAGTTTTGGTTGCGACTTTTTAAAATCACAACGGTCTTTGACAGCGTGTATTAGTATTACTTTGGTTTTGATAAAACAGTGAATTTAGTGAACCATGTATTTGTTACTGGAATTCCAATGTTTTTAAATTAGATTTTCATGTGTTTTCTTGGATATTGGAGGGGAGAATAAGGACTTCAAGTGCCTGCGAGACACTTTGATGAGACAGTAGTCTTAAACATGGTAAATATGTTCATACTCATTAAAGTCTAGAATGCCTCCAGAGAATGGAGATGTGGCTTGTTGAATACTTCCTTTTACTGTACCTGGTTGAGTTGCTGGGCGGTCTGTCGATGGTCCGCCGGGTAGGACTGGTTGACATTTTTCTTTCTTTACTTTCTTTAATTTCGTAGTATTTGTTTATGGTTCAAGATTTTATTTGATAAACCAATAAACAAATTATTGCTTATACTTTCATTATTTCATACTTTTTTTATTCATGTATCCTATTAATAAACAGAAAAGCAAACTAGGGAATATTGAAGCGTGGACGAAAAGTAGTTCTCGAGCCGATATATGTGAGAAAGTTTGCCAGTTTACTTTCGGAAGGTCGGTGGTCTCTTCCCGGGTCGTTGTATCTGGGTTCTTTCTTCCACCAATAAAAAGAGGACGCCACCAGATAACCGAAAAATTGTTGAGTGTGGCGGAAAACAATAATCAATCAATCAATCAATCAAAAGTAGTTCACACCGGACGTGCTATATTCAACGCTCGTTTGATGAAGCTATTGGTATATCAAACTAGCGACATGCATCACGCGAATGAGATAAATTCTCAATATCAAATTTAGCAAAATTTTCTTTTGACAGGAATGAATTCATTAACAATTTTAACACCTTTTTCGTAACAATATTTGATAAACAAACTTTTTAAAAATCACATTTAATTCTTGCGTTGAACCATATGGTAATAACAAGGTTTCTGAATCATGAGCATGCACTGCGTTTACAAATTTATTAATTACATACAGCCACAACTTCAGTACATTCTTCCAAAAATCATTTGTTGTAGTCTTTGCCAGTTCTAATGCATATTCATCATCGAAATCAAATAGATTTGTTACAATATTACATCTATATATATTTTCAAAAATATATACCCCAGCCTGTCCAAAAATGACAATTCTCTTAATCCAAGAACATTTCAAAGCTATCAAAGCGTGGTGTAAATTAACCCTACGGTATATTTCTCGATAACTATAGATCTTTCTACTTTATCACACTTTGATCCCCAAATAAATTCAAACAATTTTTTGTCAACATAGATAAAATACTTTGCTTGGGGTTTGGTAAAGAAATAAAAATATGATTCAATTTTGGTAAAAACAATGTTTTTGCAACAATGACCCTACCTATAGGGTTAAACATGTCTTTTCATTTTTGAATAAGTGCATCAAGTTTTGGAATTTGATTTAAATAAAACATTTCATCAAGAACAACCGAAAAATTTACAATCAATGAAGTAAAAGTAGCAGATCACCAATCCACCTTCCATCTTGTATGGTGGATTACCTCAGCAGAAATGTTTAGAGCCAATCCACATGATACTTGTTTTTGAGCAATTTACTTTGAGACCAGACAGTTTACCAAAGAAGACTAATGCGTCCAGGGTAGCACGCAGAGATTTTGCAGAACCGTCAAGAGTTAGGGATGTATCATCAGCATGCTGGAAAACTGTGTTCCTGATCGTTAACTATAGCACATTTTATATCCTTATTTTTGCTTGATTAAAATTGCAAGTATTTCGGTACAGAGAAGAAAAAGATATGCAACGGAATCGCCCTGACGACAGCCGCGTTGGATATCAAACTGCTCTGGGAGAAATTCTCTTTTTAAAATATGTGCCTTGAAGTTAGTGTTTAAAACCTATACAAATTAGAAAGGTGGACAAACGCGGATCCCTGGATATACCAGAGGTGGAATCGGTGCCTAGGAGGAGTAAGCATCCCCTGTCGACCGGTCACACCCGCTGTGAGCCCTATAACTAATAATATTTTCACCAAATCCCCAAAAAAGTGAAGAACTTTTTAAATAAATGACATGATATGGAGTCAAAGGTTTTTGTAAAGTCTTAAGTCCAGGTATATTGTGCAACTCAATGTATGACATCAAATCATAATTGAATCTTGTAATTTCACCAATATACTCGCCTTTCCTGAAACTAGTCTGAGTATCAGATATCAAGACATCCAGTGTCGATTTTATTCTTTTACCATTACAACTAGAAATTAATATATTAGAAACAACAACAACAAAAAACCCAAAAACAAAAAAAAACCCACCACTCCCCCCCCCCCCCCCCCCCCACATTTTAAAAGAGTTATTGGTCGCCATATTTAAACCGACTTTGCCTACATGTATCTCCCTTGGGTAGACATGATATAATTCCAAGTCTTTGTGATATTGGCAAATGAATAGAAATATGTACCGAAATGCTTTTGCAATATAGATCCTGAGGTCATTCAATAAGAACGTGTAAAGTTCCACTGTAAATCCATCACTCCCGGTTCATTTATTGTTTTTCATATTCTTTAAAACAGGTAAAAGTTAATTTTAATCTATATTCCTTTTCAGATTGTTAATATGATCTTTTGCAATCTTGGAATATCATTGAGATTAAGTAGAATATCATTAAGATCCAGATCTGAAAGTTCTGTATCAACATTTTGGTGTAAATATTTATAGAAACCTCATATTTCATTCATAATGTCAGACTGATTGTAAATCAGGCCTTTTTCAGGAGTTTTAACATTTGTAATTGTTTTATTAAGGAAGTTTCTAGATTCTAGGTGACAAAAATTCTTGGTGGGTTTCTCGCCTTCTTCTACCCATCTTGCTCCATAGTCCATATCTCCATTCTCTAAAGTTTCGATATCAAGCGGGTTTTTTTTTTGTTTGTTTTTTTTTTTTTTGTTTTTTTTTATTGGTTTTGTTTGTTTGTTCGTTTGTTTGTTTGGGGTTTTTTTTGTTTTGTTTTGTTGTTTTGTTTTTGTTTGTTTGTTTGTTTGTTGTTTTGTTTTGGGGGGGTTTTTTTTTTGGTCTGTTTATCTCTTTCTCGCTTCCTGAAGGTGGAATAAGAAATAACCACGCTCCTTATTTCCCTGAGAAGTATTCCCAATACAGTGGAGTAATCATTATCAATTGTGGAGTCGTCAAATTCTGTTTCTTGTAGATATTGTTTTTCAACAGCTTGAATTATCGATATAAGCCTTCTGATATAGTAAATTATTTCTATATCCCACGACCTCTTTCAAAAGAATTGAATCTAAGATCAATAACCCCTGCTGAAGGTCTGACCTATAACCAGACTTTATAACGAAATTTTCAATAATATTTGTAAAATTTTCTGATATTAAAATGTAGTCAAGGCGACCCCTGCTTCACTGGGTTTTTCTTTCTCCATGTATACACCCTTTTCTCTGGATTCAGAATTCTGTATAGTCAACCAAGTTCAAATCACTCATAATTTGTAAAAGTTTTTCTCGGGTTTTGATTAAAGTTTAATCTAATGCAATAATGAAATCGTCACAGAGTACATGTAATCATTATCAAGTTCTAAGAAAGTATTTCTAATCTTTTCATAAATTCCTGGGTTATCACAGTTTAAACCATAAATATTATTAAAGTTGTTCTGTTGTCATGAATATTCAGCTAAGAGATTTCCTTCTTCATCTGCCTTTTCTCTGTGGAGTTTCAATCCAAAATTATTGTTGAACAAATAGCACCCCCCTTGAATTTGAAGTGTATGAGTTAAATATACACTTACATCCCGCTGTGCTTCCACAAATAGTTCTACCTCTCTCGTAAAACGTGAATCTTGCAGACAAATAGTGGAGTAACCTTTGAATTTATAAACGTTTAAGGCACCCTGTCTTGTAGATAGCGTACCTAACCCTTTACAATTCACAGTAGTTACTGCTACTGTATCTGCCATTATCTAAATACTTAAACACTCTTATAGTTACATTCATAGACTTTCAGTCAAAGACTTTATTCAAAAGGAAAGACAAAAAAGTAACGGTCTGGCTGGTAGAGCCCATTCCCTCACCTGGACTTACCTATGGACACTCTGGAGATATAACGGCGGACTCTTTGGACCCATTGCCTCTACGGATTGGTCTACGCCCCATCCCGTCCCCCACCCCTCTTAAGCTGAATCCAGATTGTGCGCCATGATAGAACACCAGAGTCCTATAATTAACTTATGATCATATATTCGCAAATTCATAACTTTGCAGATAGTTGAAAATGTAAGAGCAGTCTCTCCCCCCCCCCCCCCTTTCTCAGTTGCTGGACTCCAAAACTTCACAAAACCCTAAGAAAGATACATTGCAGGATCCAGTAAATGTTCACGAAGCTCTGAAAATATTAAATGCTGTGAAGAACTTTAGACGTATCGTGACATAACATATATGCAAGGAGAGGTGAAAATCAAATGTCGATTCTCAAACATACCCCCAAAAACTTTTTTTTTGCAATCACAAAACTTTTCCAAAATCAACGGCATACACCTACGACTTCTTAACACGATACACTACAGTTCTACACGATAAATTAAAAAAAAAATAGACAGCTGTTTCTTAAATAAAAATAGAACTCGAAAATATTTGTATTTTGTGATTTATCGTGGCAAACGGGATTATTTCAATTTCTCCAACGTCAACTTTCCTTATCTATGTCGTAATATTCCATTATGACCTGCATATGGTGTTTATGTCTCTCAATAATTCGATACGCAAAAGCTTGTTCGGCATATGATCAGTTTTAAATCGAGGCAGGCTACTGAAAATAATAAGTTGGCGTAACAGGGCTTTCTACAGTATCGCTTAAAGTCAGCATTTCACAAATCCTGTTGTCGTTACAGCGATCTAGTTCGCCAGTAGAACCTTCCATTAGGTCAAATACTGTCTGGCGTATTTCGTAGTAATTGTTTGTCTGTTCTTGGCACACTGTTTCTGACTGTGGATTACCCATGTTACCTGATGAAGATATAGGGCTCACGTCGGGTGTCACCGGTTGGCAGGGATGTTTACTCCTCCTAGACACCAGATTCCACCTCCGGTATGTACAGAGGTCCGTGTTTCCCCATCTCTCTAATTTGTATGTTTTACAGGAAGTACGAGACTAAGTATTGTTCGTTATCTTAGCCTTTCTATCAACAATAGTAACTTCATTCATATGCCTATTTGACATATCCCAGTGAACTCGTAATAAAAACACCATAGGGTCTTCGACATATGCATCTGCGTCATACTTGACTGAACATAGACGATGCTAGCACATATAAATTTACTATATGAAAAACGGAATGAGTTCTCCAACGTCAACTTCCCATATTTACATATTAACGGCAAACTAACAACTCAACTTTATGACAACGGGATGACTCGTCGATTTCTAATATCTCATTACCACCTGCATATGGTGTTTAAGTTTCTCAAATGATTTGATACACGAAAGCTTGTTTTGTGTATAATCATTTTTAAGCTGAGACAGGAAAATGACAAATAAGTTATGTCGTTACTTTGAATGCTGTTTGACGTGTTGCATACCAATTGTTAGGTCGTTCTTTACGTACTGATTTAGAGTATGAATCACTCCGTTTATCTGATCAAGATAGCGGGCTTTCGATGGTCAGCAAGGGATGCTTACTCCTCCTAGGAACCTGATCCCGCTTATGGTATTTCTAGGGGTCCGTGTTTTCCCTACTCTCAATCTTGTATTCTTTATGATATTGATCACTATTCGTTATCTCCACCTTTTCACAAAATGAAGTGAATGATATAAACAATAATGTGAATGATGTATACTATAATATGAATGATATAAACAATAATGTGAATGATGTATACTATAATATGAATGATATAAACAATAATGTGAATGATGTATACTATAATATGAATGATATAAACAATAATGTGAATGATGTATACTATAATATGAATGATATAAACAATAATGTGAATCATATACACTATAATCCCAGTGATATACACTATAACACGAATGATATAGACAATAATGAGAATAATAACAACTATTATGGGATTGATATCCAGTATAATATACACTAAAACGAAATCGTATTGGTATAATATGGTACTATCTAATTCATCTTTTATGACTGAAAATACTCGCATCTCGGCAGTTAGAGATGACATAAGATTTTGCACATGATCTTGCTCAGACACCGGCTTCCTCAAACAAAATCTGATCGTAACCGATGGACCGCTTAAAATGTGTCAGTGAACCCGAGAGACCACATCTGTGGCAACTTTTACAGGGGCCTGAGATTCTCGCCCATGTTGCCGATTTTTATTATTACGATTAAAGAGTGCGATTATACAGTCTGTTTTGTTAAATTTCGTTTCGATTTGATTTTTTGTGTTATGTTTGTTTTTCGTCCCATCAAGAATTTTACACTCATTGAGATGTCACCAGCTGTAGGTGAAGTACCACAAATTTATACCTATGCTTAGAGCTCATGGACGTAGCAGTGAGGACTCTTTAACATGCCAATGCCTGCCGCGACTCGTGACCCCCGTTTTTAAAGTCTTATCCGACAGACCCTTGATTGCCTAGCGCTTGGCAAAGGAGCAATCAGTTCACTACTTATGTTTGGCGCGGCCATGGCTCGAGGTATTGGCAGTTATCATGTCAATAATATGAGAAAAAAAAAATCGCCTAGAAGTAATTTGCAAATTACATACTAGTAGAATGGAATGAACAAACAGCATAGAATATTATATTATTCACATTCAATCCTTGCAAAATACAGTTACACACGCAAATGTAATGCACCTGGTATTGCTTGCCATAATTAAAAAAAAAAGCGCATCAAATGCGGAAAATTATTTACCCGCGACCGGAGGTGTGCATTACCATGTTGTTAGATTCTCTTCATTCTGATAAATCCACAGAACAAAATAATAAAATTTGTATCTCGAAGGAATTTACAACATGTTGTTATTCCCTTATACGAAATGCAACAAATTTTACTAGTGCCAACCAGTGTCGTCAATCAGAGGAGATATTCCAGTTGAATTTTTTCTGGTATTGAATCCGTCACTGGTCAGAAGTTTGCAAAATTATAGAGTTCAGCAATCTGATCATGCATGTACATATACACAGAACATTTGTTTGGATATTATAATATTGCATTCACAATTCCAACTTTATAGATGATTACATACATATACAATAGTGATCGGAAACAGTTGCGGATCCAGGATTTTCGAAAAGGGGGACATGTGAATGTCAAGTCTTAGTCAAAATACACAGCCGTAATGGGTGCCAAATCTGGAGTTTTACCCACATTATCTTACAAATTTATGGCAAAAAAGGGGGCCCGGGACCCTCTGAATCCGACATTGGGAAATATACATTTGGGTGAAAATATGGGTATCATATGCGCAATCCCAAATAGACAGTTGATCACACAAAAAACATGTATGAAAGGGAATATATAAACGAAAATATAGTCCACCATTAACAATTTGTTGCCTCTTTGGGAACCTCATGATTAATTACGGTCACGTGTATACCTTGATTGAGAGAGAGAGAGAGAGAGAGAGAGAGAGAGAGAGAGAGAGAGAGAGAGAGAGAGAGAGAGAGAGAGAGAGAGTATCTTCGACAAACAATGTCATTTTACAGAATGAAAGGCAATGATCACTGATATAAATGTAAGCTTTACAAGCATTCACAAATGTAAACTACATTTTAGAATTTGGGATTGTATTGGTGGAAACTTACAGGAGTTGCTTATATTTGAATTCGATATTAGAAATTTAAAAAAAAAACAATCTGGGTTTGGACCGAAAATATTCAATTGTAAATCACTGAAAGTCTATCAAATTGCAGGAAATTTTAATTTTCACAATTCCTTCTTTTATTACTACTTAAAAAAGAGGCGGGTGCAGGCAATCAATTGAATTTTGTATGTAGAAAATATGGACATTGTATGTTAAAAGAACGGGAAAATCAAATTGTCAGAAAAAAGTTGGGGGATGGCAGACCAGATTTTCTACCTATTGATATAACATTCATAAAGTGTTGAAATTAAAGTATTTTGTTGATATCTCAATCAGTACCACGGTATAGAAATCCGATGTGTAAACTGTTTTCCAGGCTTTGCGAGTCTGACGATACAGATATTGAAACTACTAATTATTACATTGTATTATATCAAAAACATCAACTCGATTTTTATTTATGAATACTAATATCGGATGAAATATGTCCATTTGAAATTTAGAGATACAACTGCATGTCTGTTTTCAATACGTATGAAATAAATATATTTCTGATTTACGCGTAAACCTAAACGTACTCATTATGGCATGTTACACAAATTTTTGCTATAGTCCTACAATACATGCATGCGATTTTTCGGAATATTTATACATGTATATTGGTGAATGAAGTTTGCACCCTTAAAGATAATCTTTGGTCGTTATGCATTTTTGTTTTGTGAAATGGCTTACCATTCCTTACCTGTGTAAATGAAGGAAAACTTATAAAAGTAATTATACACAATACAATTAGTATAAATGTATAGCAAAGTAAAATGTAATAGCCAAGCAATTGTCGTTTGTCGTTTTTCAAACGGGAAAATTATCTTCTCAAAATGTCTTAACCTTGCAAATAAAAATACAATTGAGGGGGAATAAACAATGCAAGCGTTTTGCCTAATGATTAAAATCCCAATTCTTAGGGGCGGTTTGAGTCCTCTCATATGAATGTCCCATAAAACATTTGAACCAAATTTCAGTTTCTTCATTCCTGGGGGATTCTTTCACTATTACATCAGAGCGTCCGAGCTTACATTCTTCTCATTCACTACTACTGTTAAAAAAAAGGGATGGGTGGGGGTGGGTGATAACGACGCAACAGATGAAAAACGCAATACAGTACATTCTGCGTCGAGTCCAACGCAGAATTAATACTGTATAATGTCATAGATATATGCATACTGAGCGCCACATTTGCATAAACTCAAGTAATGAAATATATCATTCATTTATGATATCATTAATTTTGAATTATTGCGTAAATGAATCAGTGAAATCTGTATCATCATTTAATGAGAACAATACTTATTTACCGTTCTTTTTATGGAATTAACTATATGTGTAAAAAATCATTACATTTTACGTCGAAATCAAAGCAAAATGTAGTAGACATGAAATGTATGGTTATGAAATCTCTAGGTGTTTATCTTAATAGATCATTTGGATTTTAATGTGTGCGTGGAATTTATTATTTTAAAAAAATACAATACATGAAAATAAATTAGGTTTATTACATTTTGCTTCATCAAATTTTGTATAGAGATAAACGCAAAATATAATAACGTGAAATATAATATTTTTATTTTTATTTTTATGAAATGATGACGATCGTGAATTTCATACCTTTTTACCAAGAAATATTTTCTTTTTATATAAAGTGGGACATCAAGAATATTGTGTGAGGAATTCATGAACATTGAATCTTAATACTTCGTCAATCATATTCTTTTCTAATCGCTGTACCAACTTGTATGACTGTACAGTCAATTACTCAAGCATTATGGTCATAATGTATTTTTAGATGGGAAGTTTGAATCATAATCTTAGATGCAAAAGAAAGATGGACTAGTTATTTATTCTGGAGGACAATTACATGTAGTTTATACCATAATTTTCGTATACATCACAGGAGCCATGATTAAGGGGGAACTATCATCCCTAAATAAAAGACAAAACAACAATTATCTGTTGAAAAGTAACTGAGAAATAAATAACATGATATTAGCCAATAAGATTAACGTTTAAATCTCTCTCTCTCTCTTTCGATATATCCCTCACACCAATCCCATAGTTGTTTATCAAATTATATATGCATGTGAATTTAAGTACCTAAATGTTATCCCGATTTTACAAACCTGCAAACTTGGACCATAAATCATTTTGTATTAGGGTACATGCATAACACAGGGTAATTATTCTACTTTGATAGTTCCCCTGATTGAAGTCTCCTGATCGACTCCGACTAAAAGTATCATAGTCTGTACAAAGAAATGACAACGTGTTTGTAAATGGGGTTTATCGTTTTGTTTCATGGATTATGATAATAAAAGGTATTTTACTGCTACTAAGAATATTTTCGACCAGTATACACGTACAACTGCGGTCCTTTACGGATAATACGAGTAGACCCAGGTAAATAGTCGTTCACATTCGATGCGTTTTCATTGGCGAGCATACATGTCATGTGCACAAGTTATAATAGTATTTAATGTATTTGTATTTTGCCAGAAGTGAGTGTGAATAATTAAAGGTACAACGGGCTGGAAACGACAGCATTGTTTCGCCGCCTACCTTTTTAAAAGTCATTTTTGAATAATTTTTTCATGTCAATATATGAATTTTCATAAAAGTTGATTTATTTAAAAAAAAACAAACAAAAAAACCCCCCAAAAAACAAAAACAAAAAAAACAAAAAAAAACAAAGATAGATAACTCTATAATTTAGGTTAATATCATGTATTTCACTATAGAAATCAATGGAAAAAGGAAAATATTTTTAAAACTTTTTTCCCGCCATGAAACACAATTCCTTTTTACAAGGCATTATAAATTGTTTACAGACCAAAACAGGCGAAAATATTCACTCTGAGATCAATTGCAAATGAAGTTAAACATAGAAAAAAATGAAGATTAACCATATTTTACTCAGTGATGTAATGCAATTTGAAAAATGAAATGGCTATTTATTTATATCATTAAGCATTTTAAACTATATAACGCTTTAAAGCCTGATTTCATGGACCATATTTTGCTACCCTTTAATCAAAAAGGAGTTGTAATTAAAAGCAATTAATTAATCAACTCTGGTATTAAAATCAATAATCATTTACTAATGAATTCTATTTTGCATTTAAAAAATCTCATTAGCAAAATTGCAAGCTTTTTTAAAATATACGAGTTGAAAATATTAGCGGGAATCGAGAGTTACTGTGCGTCGTTATTTTATCCCTTTTGCTTATTCCATTCTATCAATAGATAATTGATAAAATATCTCTCCGTGTTTATTGTATAATTTTGACATCTTTACTGCAACTATACCAACTATATATGTACATACTTGTAAAGCTTTTTCTTCTGAATATATTTATCCAAAACTGTTAGAATGCTTTACTGATGTACGATGTTTTTATTGTAATTTTTGAGCACGGCATTGTGTTGCAAAATATGATTTCACTCGTTTTTGATACCCTATATATGATTGTCAGAGGTTTATGTGTTACCTGTCGAGACTATCCGCACAGGTAAATCGTAAACACTTATGTGAAGTGAAACGTAGTAAACTTTGTCCCCTTATATACCAGGCGAACCCTGATGCATATAACAATAGAACATTTATCTAATATGCCGGCAAAATATAGACACACGGCGGACTCGGAGAATTCTACTATATCTATTAATGCATGTCAGCTTTAACCTGTAAAGTTTACTTCTCTTGCACATCAAAATTATGGGTCCTACGCAGTCCTTAAAATGCATTTCGATGACAGTTTATTGAAATGAGGGAAGCAGGTATGTCAATGAGACAAGATGGTCGTCAACTTGGTGATCACCTCCAGCCATCTGTAGAATTGTCAGAAAGTGTCAGTTACCACATGACGTCAAAGATCGTGGAAGATCTGTAAAACATCTATTCAGGAGGGCAATGTACACTTAGAAGACTTTTTTTTTTTTTTACCAATAAGTCAGTTCAAAAGCAAATGGTTACCACACCATTTGCTTTCAACGAGAACAGTGGGAAATCAAGTTAAGTCATTGGCTATCATGCCATAGATCTTTGCTTAAGCCCACAAAACATCGCGTATGCAATTGCGTTAACTCGCAACGTTGAGACCGAACTTAAAAGAAAGTCTACTGGTACTGGTCGGACGAGAGTAGCATTTTGCTACGTATCACAGATAGATAAGTGCGTGTATGGCGGCAATCTAGAGCTGCATATGCTGAATGAAATATTGTAGAAATGATTCCATTTGATGGTGGTCAGTTAAGATGTGGGACTGTGGGACTGTGTTTCCTACGACTGTTAGCCGGATCTTATCACAGTTAGGGACGACCTAAATGCATAAAGTTATCAAAGGGACATTTTGCTGCAAGTCTTTTGCCTCATTTTGACAAACACCCCCCTCGACCAAGGTCAGTGTTCATGGATGACAAAGACAGACTACACCTTGCTCGTGATGTGCAGGATTTTTTTGCGTAGAGAACCAGTTTCGAAGTACCATAACCTGCTTGGAAACCCTTTTGAGCAAATTTGGGACGTTGGTCGCCGAGTTCATCAAAGGCCACCACCAATGCAAACATTAGACGAACTGACATAGGCATTGCATCAGGAGTGTCAAGCTCTACCACAACATCAAATTCAACGTTTGATCAGAGTCTAAAGAAGACGCTTAGAGTCCGCCATTCGTGTGAATGGAAGTTACTAGATACTAAGTCACCTGTTTACTTTGAAGTTTACAATATTTATTTCATGCGTAAGACATTTGAATCCATAGAGAGAGGCATAGTTATTTACTGTAAATCCTCAAAATATTACGTCTCTTTATCTTTACAAAACAATGACAATGATTACATGTACTAATGAAGGTTTTACGTGTTTAAGAGATTATAACCAACGTCAAACATATTATGAAATTAATTATCGAATTAAGAGTAAAAAGCTGGTGTTGTGAAAGTTTTCCATGTGTATATATCAAGCGACATTTTCTTTTAATTTTAATTGTTATCTTAGTTTATAGAGATTATTGGGAACACTCGTTCGAATCCATTCATCCATCCATTTACATGACCGTTTATCGGTCCATCTACCGTCTATCAATTCATCTTATCGTCCATCCATCCACCTGACCCTCTCTAAATCCATCCGTCCACCTAGCTGTCTATCCATTCATCCATCTAGCTGTGTATTCATCCACCGGGCCGTCTAGCCATCCACCTGACCGTATATACATCCACCTGACCGTCCTTATATCTATCCATCCATCCATCCATCCATTTATTCATCCATTCACGCAACTACAACATAATCTTTATAAATGCTTATATCTACTAAGTATCAATTTGAAATCGAATAATTTTGTTAAGTATGAAATCAAATCAATAATTTGATAGCTCTCAAGATCGTCACATCCCCTCCATAATACGAGATATTGGAATTTCAGTATTTTACGACAATCAGGCATCTCCAATATCAGCCATTAGGTCTGCTGCTGAAAATAATAAAATCATTTCTTAGTATGCGTAAACATCATCTTCTACTGTTTTGATGTCTTCTAATTCATCACACAGAGGAATTTATCGGAATAAAAACGTTGATTCATATGAAAATGTTTATATATCTGCTTTTACAACTATACATATTCATTGGTGTTAACAAAACTCGGCAAACGCATTTCTTCTGCTGCGCGAACAGACACCTACAACCTTAAACATTAATAATTGAACAGTTGGGTGACGTATGTAGACTCTTAGAAGAGTCTTTATCTAATTTTAGATGTAGAAAAACGTGTTTACAGCTATATGAAATATCAAAAATATAATTCCTATCTATAGACATTTTTCATGATGCATTTAGACTGTTCGATGATGAAACTTTTTTTTTTGGTATCGGATATTATGCATTTGACTATTCTCGTAAAAGTTGAGTGAATGAATTTATGTATACAGTATGATGCAGCATACATTTACACACTTTCATGTTTATTATGATTTTATGTTTCGAAATTTTTTTTTTATTCACACAACAAAAACAAGTTACTGAATGCTTCAATAAATGCAGTTTACAATATTCAATCAAAAATTACATGAGATATATCCTCGTTTACCGTGTGTTATTAAAAAGAAACATTAGGAATAAATACCATATTTCAAATATCTAAGAAATTCTGCATTACAGAATGGTAAATAGAATGAAATAAAACATAAAAGAGCTGAAGGAAAAAAAAAGATTTTTGTATGAATTTTAATGATGGTAAAAACAAATTCGCACGAATATCTATGCTCAAAGCGGGTATGACTAAAAACAAATGCGCATGAATATCTAGGACTCTCAGCGGGTGTGACAGGTCAATATAGAGAATGTTTACAGCTCATAGGTACCCAACCCCACCTCTGGGTTTCCTGTGGTCCGTGTTTACCCTACTCTAATATTCTTTATAGGATTTATGAGATTGATTAATGTTCGTTATTTTCGATTTTCGTTGTACATGTATTATACATTGTATTAACGTCTTTACTGGCATTTGATTTTAAAAATAAATATGCGCTCGTTGCAATTTATTACTGAAGTTTACAGAATCTTTGTGCATTCTAGAAAGCAATCAGAGCGTCGAGTGCTTATAATTATATAAGATAATAAAATTTGCAGAACTTCAAGGCGTCCAACTGCATCGGTATTTAGAAGGACGGCCTTGAATACAATGCGCGAAGTGTGCTTGGGGTATCGCTTTGATACTTGTGTAGACCCAATTTGTTAAGGTACACAGCAAATAAATGTCTAATTTCAGCTTCAAAGAAAAATATTTTTTACGCTTTATACAATGCATGCTTAGCGTAGGTCCGAAATTCAATTAACGATATTAGAAATAAATAATCCTGATCTGGTCTTTAAGAGTGTGGGCTGTTCTGCATTGTATATAACGCGCGATTGGCGCGTTTCCTTGTTATTTTATTGTGAACGCCGGTCGATAGCGGACAGGGAGTGAACACAGCAGCCATTGGTGCGCACTTGTCTGTCAAAGTTACACATCATCCTTAAATATACCACGACTTCAAATGAAATCTTTATTCAAACTTGAAGGCAATTAATATTAACCAAGCCGTTAATTCTTGTTCAGCACTTGTTGATAGGAAATCATGTCAATTAATTTATGTTTGACCGCTAATGAAAGTTTAAACGTTACCTTGGATAAGGAAAATTCGTCGATTGTTAGTTTAGTTCAGCCCAAGGATTACCCTTTTCTGTACCAGATTATTTCTGTGATTATTGGCATTGTGATATTTCTGGTGGGAATGCTTGGTAACGTTCTGGTCATTGTGGTGGTTTGTCGAACTAAGTGTATGCACACCCCCACCAACTGCTACCTCCTGAGCCTGTCTGTCGCGGATTGTTTGGTCCTTCTCTCTGCTACCCTTCCCTCCATTCCGGAGCCATTCTTTCACGCCAAGGAATGGCCATGGGGAAGTGTCACTTGTTCTCTCTTAGTGTTTCTACAGTATCTTGGTGTTCAAGCATCTTCATTATCAATAACAATGTTTACCATCGAGCGATACATCGCGATATGCCACCCGATGAAGGCCCAGCGTATGTGCACGGTGCAAAGGGCAAAACGCATAATCATCGCTATTTGGATTTTCACGACTCTCTATTGTGCTCCATGGCTAGGACTAACTGTTGTGGTGTCTGATTCAAAGACCCAGGTCCAAACGTGTGAACATCGACTGGAGAGAGAAAAATACCTGGCCTACTACCTCACGGATCTCATCGCTTTCTACATCGTCCCCCTTCTGGTTTCTGGAATATTATATGGGCTGATCGCTAGAATTTTGTTTATGAATACGATTCCTCGATCAAAATCACAGGAACAACACTATCCAAAGACGGACAAATGCCGTGTTAAGAAGTCCACCTTCAGTTCCAGGAAACAGGTAATTTTACACCCATATACAAATAAGATGTGTCTATCTGTAATATAGAAAAATTGTGGAGGTTTTGAAATGTATTTTATTTTTGTATATTATGTATCATATGCATTATCATACACCTTTTATATGCCAATTAAGCAGACCGATGGGAAATGAAATTTGCTTACAGGAATTTAATAGACAAGGTTGCGTTTTGTGGTTGTTTGTTTCCTGTAACGAACTGTTTCAATGTAGAATGCAAACTACTTAAGAAATAAAATTAATTTTTACTCAATTTATACGATATAAAGTAAGTTGGGGAAGTTTACGCATTATAAACCAGGAATCGGTTTATAAAATAGCGTATACTGTCTTAACAGACTTTATATCGTATAAAATGAGTAAAAATTACTTTCATTCCTTACTATTTAATTTAGTAAACTGCGTCTGATATTATTTGACGAATAATTCTAAAGAAAATATTAATTTCATATGACGCGTACCAGTGCTGTTGTAGAAACAAAATGGAAACTGAACAGCTATATTCAAGGTTGAAATATATAGATCTCAATCGTAGTAGAGGGGAAGTCGTCTCACGACTCGATGGGCTGTGAGAACAAAGCTCTCACTATAGGTAACGCAAATATACATGTTTAAAGGGAAAATATAGAAAACTAATGAAACATTATACCATGCCTTTGGAACTTAAAAATTTTGGTAAATTCGAACGCAGGATACGCTGACATGGATATCGCCATTTTGAATCTCGTCTACCCAAGATCACATCGTTCTGAGATGTTACATAAAATCCATAAAAGCATGTAAACCATACTTTCTCAATCATAACATCTCCCCTCGGTTGTACAAAGACTCTTAAGTTTGTAAATATTTGCTCACACATCGACACTACATATGACGTCACAATGCACTGTTTCCATCCACGGCGTTTTATTTCCCTCGTTCAATGAATACGCGGATCAAATGTCTCAAAGATTTTTTTAATAATTTCATTATAATGATGATGATTATGATTATAATTATTATTTGATTTTTTATAAAATTATTTTTCGCGTGTTTGTTGTGGATTTGATTTGAACATATTTTATTGCATAGATGTTATAACAAAAGGATTAGACACAACTACTTAAAACTTAGAGAACGCCCTCTCCTATGATAATAAGATGTACAAAATAATGTTCAAGAAATGAAACACAGTGGTATCAAAGGTCAAAATATGATTAGATTAAGCATGTATACAACAAATCATGTCAGTAACTATGCATGTACAAAACACAATATAATTTACATATAGCCTAGCACGTACAAAATAATCACACAACTATATGTAAATTATCCATTCTAAAAATAGCATTAAATAAATCGTTTCTTGGAGCAGTGTATTTCGCACATGAGAAAAAGAAATGGTAGGCATGTTGTGGATATAAATACTTCGTCTTCAAACACGGTCACGCCGTAAGACTTGTAACATTATAGTAAATAACTGCATTCACATGACTTCCATATATTTACATTCCATCACAGTATTAATTTGCTCTGAAAAGCATGTGATTCATTTGACACAATGCCATCACAGCGGCACTTTCAACAGTAACGTTGGCGTCACAATGACATCACAACGCTACTTTGAAGAATAACGTTGGTGTCACAATGACATAATGTCATTTTTAACATAACGTTGGCGTCACAATAACAGTCCGACCAACTACATTGAAAACAGGCATGCCTTTTCCATGGCTATTCCATAGATGTTTCCAGTCCATCAAAGTATGTGACGTAGATAGTAATTAAATCTTGGAAAATATATCCCGCTTGCATGCGTGGGTAACGTTGAGACGATGTGCATGAAATGCCGGAAACAATGCCTGTTGATAATTAATCAATTATTAAAGAAATCTCTGATCAATTTCCAAGTGTTCAGAAGATTATTTATTTTGTATGTTGATAAGCTTGTGTCTACCGGAATACTTTTTGATTTGTTCACTTTAAATTTTCTCACCGAGAAAGTTCGCGATACACTGTTTCGAAATTCATCGTTCAGCAATGACATTAATTCAATGTTGGTAGCCACAAATGGTTTGCTTTGGTTCAAAGACGTTGGTGCATTACTAATCAATAGATGGTATCATATTTTTAATCAGTGGTTAAAAAGGTAATTTTAAGCAAAACAAGTCATAATTAAAGGAGAAAGGAAGTTGATAATGTAAATTTGCCTGCACTTTGAGCACTAGTGATTTCACAAGTTACTTTGAAGTAGATCTACCTGATCAGATGATTTTACAGCCTGTGTTTATTTTCCTATTGAAAAACGATGTAAAAGAACTCGGAAAGTGTAAACGTTAACCACCACCTTTCTATAATGACTGTACACGTCATTATTCCACAAGGTGCTAATTTCCTGTAAATATCTAGGTACTTTACAGAGAAAAAGTCAGTTTAAATACTAGTTTTAGACATCAGCTTCTATAACAAAATTCTGAAATATTTCGTAAAATATACATTAAAGTATCGATAAACGATCATTGTTATTAATTTCTGTACACGTGAACGTGTGCGACATATGAAAAAATTCTTCAGTTCACCTCTGCCGATGAATGCAGAGAACATGGATACCATACTTTTAGGAAATTGGCTCATTTGATAGCTAATGTATTTTGATGACGTCATAATATTGCCTGTAGACATACTATCCTCTAGTGACGACCAAAATATCTGCAGGAAATATGTATATGATATGTATATCCACGCTTATTGATCACATCTACGTAAACATGCGCGATTTTTACTGCTCATCTGGCGTAGTGCCAATAGGTCTGAGCGACCATTACATAGCATATATTGTCTGCGAGATAATTAATTGTGTCGGACAAAATGAACACATGTGAAATACAGAGATCAGAAAAATGTAAACGAAACTGACTTTCTCAGGGATTTACGGGCTGTCGAATGGAACAAACTTAAATCATATAATAATGTAAATCAAATGTGGTAAACTTTTAAAAATGTTTTCATGGAAATCGTCGATAAACATATGCCAGTCAAAGAGCGCCGTATCAGAGCCGATTTGGAAAAATTGATTAGCGATGATGCTATATCGGAAATGAGTCAAAGGGACTATCTACATCGGAAGGCTTTAAGATCCCGCCACGAATCGGACTGGGCATTATATCGATCGACAAGAAAACGCCTGGTAAAAACAATCGGCGAGGCCAAACGGGAATTTGCTGACAATCCTATAAACCAGTGTAGTGATAACCCTAAGGATATGTGAACACGGCTAAAACAACTTTTACTTTCCAAATCTACAGTCGCAGCAGCATCCTACTTAGAAATTGATGGCGAAGTTGTCTCAGACTCTTATAATATTTTGAATGCATTCAATGATTTTTTTCTGCAGCATAGTTAATAAATTTGCGAAAAAGTTCGATGATCCACTCCCTAAAATTGAACAACTAATGCCACAAGGCCAAATGTATCTATAAAATTTTTGAAGAATGAAATTAGAAGCATGTCACATTCAAAAGCAACAGGTATGGATGAAATTTCAGTAAAATTATTGAAAGTGAGTTTTGATGTTGTATCCGATATTTTATGTTTCATTATGAACTTTTCTATATAGGAGGGTTATTTTGTAAATGAATGGAAAAAAGTTAGAGTTACCCCGCTTTTCAAATTTGGGAATAATTTTCAGGTTAATAATTACAGACCTGTATCTGTTTTACCAACCATTACCAAAATTATGGAAAGACATGTTTTTAACACTTTTTACGAGTATATGACTACAAACCTTTATCAAAGCATCGGTCAGGTTTCAGACCAAAACATTCCTGTGAAACTGCCTTACATAATATCATAGACAAATGGCTTGAAAATATAGATAAAGGAAAACTTGCAGGTGTACTTTTTATTTATTTGAGCAAAGCATTTGACAAAGTCAATCATGGTGTATTGATGCACAAAGTTTTATCTTTGGGTATATGTGAAAAGACTTTTAAATGGTGTCATTCTTATTTACACGAAAGATCACAATGTGTTAAATGGAAAGGGGTCGTCTCAAAAGATAAAGATGTTACCATCGGGATCCCTCAGGGCTCTATATTAGGTCCTCTGTTTCTTATTATGTTTTAAAATGACTACGCAACATGTCTGAAAAACTCTACTCTATGCAGATGATAACACGCAAGATGTCTCAGACAAATCTTTAGATATGATAGAAAGTAAGTTAAAGGATGATCTATTGAACTTTATGGAATGGATTAATTGATTGATTGTTTGTTTGTTTTACGTCCCGTCGAGAATTTTTCACTCATATTGAGACGTCACCAGCTGTAGGTGAAGTACCACAAATTTAGACCTATACTTAGCACTCAGGGCCGTAGCAGTGAGGATTCTTTAACGTGCCAACGCCTACCGTGACACGGGATGGATGCAAAGAAATAAACTGACAATGAATTTAAGAAGAACGAAGTGTATTATAATAGGAGCATCACAAAGATTATTGAAATGTAGAAAACTTTGAATAAATGTTGGTGAAATCTTCATAGAAAATGATAAATCTAGGTGTGTACATTGACGAATGTCTTACGTCTTATGCTGTCATGTGTGAGATGGATGTCTCTGCCTGACTATTCTCATTCTTGTATTTAAAGTTTGACATTGTATGACACCAGAATATCTTAATGTTTTTAAATTTGTGAATGAGGTAAACACAATAAACACTCGTCGGAGCTCCATTCATTTTATTTATGTTACACGAGCCAAATCAAAGTATTTTAGAAGATACTTCATCATTTCAGCAGCACTTTTATGGAACGCACTGCCATATTTTATTAGAAATTGTACAAGTTTAACATCTTTTAAGTCAGCATATCTTAAACATTACTTTGATTTCAAGTAAAACTTTAGTGTTTATAGTCTCATCTTACTTGCATATAATTAACTATGATATTATTAAAGTTCTATGATGTTTTATGATGCATTTCCATATGTATATATGTTAAGACAGGGCCAAAATGTAAACTAGTTTAATAACTAATTGTGCAACCCTGTATAATAAAGGGTGTAGTGTATATTAGATATGATCATTAATAAAACAAATGTTGGTTCAATGGCCGTGGAGGGCTAATCTCCATTATTGCCTATGTAAAACTTGTATTTTGACTAAATTTTCTATTTCTTTTACATTGTTTTTAAATGGAAAAAAAAAACCACCTAGGAGGTGTTCCAAAACAATTAATTCCAAGATGGCTAATTTTGAAAATCAAGTGTAAATGGATTTACCGTGTTTCTTCTTTCTTTTTTTTTTTTTTAGTGAAGCATCAAGCTCTTATTAATTCCTTCAAATCGCTGACATTCTTCGGAAAGTATAATTACAGAAAACAACTGTGATGGCTTTGGATTAAAGGGGTGTGATTTTTTTGTGGTTGTTGTTATTCATCTGCAAAATAGAAATATGTGATAAAATATTCCAATATATGCCTTTCTATCATGATTTGCAATTTATTTTTCTAATCATAGTGAGGTATATCATTTAGTTCTTTGTGTATTTTAAGGCATTTACGTGATTAATGACGAAATCAATTAAAAGTAATATATTTTAAATAATCATCACGAAGAATTTATCGTAATTAAATGCTTTCAACATGCTGTTGAAATTAGCAGACAAGTCCTCCTGCTTGTATACAAAATACGTACAAACATAGTTACTTCCCGCTTTTAGAAAGCCTCTCAATCGTGTAAAAGAGAAAGTATGCCAGAATTACGATCTTTTTACTTCCTTTCAAACGAGAGCAAATGGAAGAGCTCAAGCCAAATAGAAATTAGCTTACAGTTCACATCTCTGATCGTCACGATTGTCAATAATTCAGTAGCAGGAAATATTCATTGGCCTATATGGATGATGGCCTACGTTTCTGACCAACACATAATCAAAATTAAGATTGACCAAATCCTGTTCTTCTTTATTAGGGACTTCACACTTGTTAATATCATAGAATACCCAGCTGCCGTGTCATTTTCCTGGCATGTCCATAAAGAAAGAAGTCACAGCCGAGTAATTTCGTTAATATTGATTGTTCGGAATACACAGATAGTTCTCTCGGGATGTCTTTAAATACTAAAGCAACTAAAACTCTAAAATACAGTCATATTTCTACAGTCGATTGAATATAATTTTGGTCTTCTGTAGATCAAAGTCATCGTGTTTTTTCTAATCATGTCTAAAGTTTTTGATCGTTAAAGATAAATACAGCATTATAGCCTTATTAAATAAATCATGTGTTATGTGTAACAAAACCCATTTGCAGAATTATGTGGTAGTGACGTTAAGAATTTATGGCAAATCGCTGTGTGATTATCCCTTTTCATAAACCCATTTATGCATCACCCGAAAAGATTTAAAATTTGACTGAATGATGAACTGTAAAAGGTATTGTCTTGATCATATTGGGTTGCTATCAGAACAGAAGCTATGTAATCTACGTAAAATAAATGTCACTAGTTTCAATATATTAGATTTCTAATTAAAAATTTAATTAAGATATCGATTTCGTACTTCATAAATCATGTATAAAATACCATGAGTGCATTAAAATATTCATGATTATGGTGTTTTCAGGATTTTTATCATACATTACTTTATATAGCTTTCAACACAAAAATCAATTAAGAGAAAACTTGCAATTTATTGGTAGACGGAAGACGTTACCGTACGGACCTTCGGTCTTTCGTCGTAAATTTTCATTTCCCGCCCTTTTGATGTCAGAATTTTCTCGAAGGGTCAAAGTTTTCAACGATGTTCTTTACAATCTCTTGAGAGTTGTCTAATTTACGTCATCTCGATTGCCTACACATACTGAAGTGGCAGAGAGCGAAACGTCTCCAGTGATTTGTGAAGCAATATTGTCATTATATATATTCAGCCATTTCATGGCTGAAGTCTTGCGAGACTTGTGGGACAAATTCGTCATTATACATAGTCAACCTGTTAGTTTAATTTTAATTGCACTGTCACATATCGTCTCTGAAGAACACAGGACGAGGGCCATTTCCGACACATACACATTACTGTAACAAAAATAAGGGCCTCCATGGCCGAGTAGTTAGACCATCGCGCTTAAAATCAACATCCTCATTATCATCATTATAAACAGCAACATACACATTACTATCAACATCAGCAACATCCATATGTCTATTATCAGCAACACTGAGATCATTATTGTCAGCAACATCGACATCATTATCAGAAACATTAACATCATTATTATCAGCAACATTCTACGTCGTCAGCAACATTGACATCATAATCAGCAATAGAGGTAAGATCATTATCAGCAACATTATCATTATAAGCATCATCGATAGATATCATTATTATCAGCAACAACGACATCATTATAAAAATAAATAGTCTCGCTGAAGTACTTAAAAAACGACTTTCATGGAAGTCTATATGTCGATGACTTGGTTCTCTGTTATAAATAAAAAAAAATATGAATTCCATCGAGCGTAAATTACAGTTATGTCTAAACAAAATCCAAAACTGGGCTGATGTAAATGGTTTTAAAGTTCCCCAGCACTGAGCGCTAAGCATAGGCCTAAATTTGTGGTACTTCACCTACAGCTGGTGACGTCTCAATATGAGTGAAAAATTCTCGACGGGACGTAAAACAAACAAACAATCAATCATCTCCAGAACTAAAACGGCGTGCATGCATTTTTGTTCTAAACGGAAACACCACGATGATACGCAGTTGGAATTAGATGGTACTCCAATTAAAGTTGTAAAAGAGATTAAGTTCTTAGGTGTTATTTTTGATAATAAACTCTCTTTCATTCCGCACATAGCAATGATCAAAGAGAAATGTACAAAAGCCCTTGATATAATAAAAGTTGTTCCAACACAAAATGGGAAGCAGATAAGAATACTGTTCTACATCTGTACCGCTCTCTCATCCGGTCTAAACTACACTACGGCTGTATAATATATGGAGCGGCAAGAACATCCTACATTGAAGCCCTTGATGCAATTCACCATCAAGGACTTCAACTGTGCACAGGAGCCTTTCCAACCTCTCCTGTAGATAGTTTGTATGTTGAGGCAAACGAACCACCTCTAGATCTACGTAGAATAAAACTTATCTTACAATACATTGTTAAATTAAAAGCTAATATTGACAAACCTGCATTTAACTGCGTTTTCCATCCACAGTTAGAAGATTGTATGAAAAAAATAAGACGTGTATAAAATCAGTTGGTCTCCGAGTCAAAAAAACATTTACGATTCTGACATACCTTTGAACATCATAAAACCCCCATCACGTTCAGAAATACCGCCATGGAAATTATTAAAACCCAAAGTTGACACTTCACTTTCTGAATGTAAATCTGAAACAAATTCCGCTATTTTCAAACAAAAGTTAGCTCAGTGGTTAGAGCGTTCGCTTCGTAACCGGGAGGTCGTGAGTTCGATCCCCGCTCGTGCCATGGCCGCGCCAAACCTAAGACGAAAAATAGGTAGTGATTGTTGCTTCGCCAAACGCTCGGCATTTAGAGGTGACAATCACGGGTTTTTCGGATATGACCTTAAAAACGGAGGTCTCGTGTCACGGCACGTTAAAGAACCCTCACTGCAACGGCCCTGAGCGCTAGGCATAGTTTTTTTGTGGTACTTCACCTACAGCTGGTGACGTATCAATATGAGTGAAAAACACTCGACGGGACGTAAAACAAACAATTAACAATATACTGGTGGTTCAAAAGACCAAAATAAAGTCGTTGCTGCTGCAGTAATCAATAACAACGTCTTCTCGGCACGACTCCCAAATGAAGCAATAATTTATACCGCTGAAGTAAAGGCTATCCAACTTGCGCTGGAGTACATTAAAATTTCTAATGACAAATACTTCACTATATTCTCAGACTCCCTATCCTGTCTACAGTCTATAAGTAATATGAATATTGATCATCCAAATATTTTAAACATTTTAAACCAGTACTGTCTTCTAACTAAACAAAATAAAATAGTTGACTTCTGCTGGATTCCAAGTCATATTGGTACCCATGGTAACAACAAAGCAGACAAAGAGGCAAATAATTCACTACAAAATGATATTGTACATTTTAAAATTCCTTACACAGATTTAAAATATATCATAAAACTATATGTAAATGATCTTTGGCAAATATATTGGGATTTCTGTGACCGAAGTAAACTTTATTCTATTCAAAACAAAGTAAACAAATCGTGCAACATCGTAATGAAACGCCAGGACGAAGTTATCATTACAAGAATACGCATCGGATATTCAAAATTGACACATTCTTATTTATTAAACAAAGAACTTCAACCTCAATGTATATCTTGTAACTGTCCATTAACTTTACAACACATTCATTTGGAATGTATTGATTTTACACCCACACGAAATAGACTTTTTAATAATGTGCAATCAATATATAACCTTTTCACAAATATTGACTATCATCTTATAATAAAATATTTACAAGTATGCGACTTTTACAGAAAAATTTGATCCTTTACAATATAACCTATTCATATATACATAATGATATGTATTTTTACCTGTTTACGTATTTTCAATTTTTAGGTCCGTCGGATGGGGCGTTAAAGGGTGCCCCGTGTCAAGGATTACAACCCTCTTGGCACGTAAAAGACCGTTTCTTTGATTTTCGAAAAAAAGTAGGCTCACTGGGGGGCCGTCAGGGAAACTTCAACTTTCAAAACCAGCCGTATTTCAGTTGCTTAACCGTCGTAAAATGGCTGAAATATTGCCAAGTCGGCGTAAAACCCCAATCAATCAATCAATCAATCAATCATTATCAGCAAAATTGAGATCATTGTTATAAGTGACATCGATATTCCCATTATTACATAAATATAGCAACATCGATATCCCATTATCAACAACAACGACATAATTATTATCAGCAACATACACAGTCCGCCGCACACAAAACGGTAATGTGTATATTGATGAATAATTTGAAATATAATATGTTTCTGTACGTAAATAACCGGTCGCCGAGCCCCGCTCGTGCCATGACCGCGTCAATCCTAAGATTGTTTGATTGATTATATATTGTTTAATGTCCCGCTCGAGAATCTTTCACTCATATGGAAATGTCACTATTGCCGGTGAAGGGCTGCAAATTTAGACCTATGCTCGGCGCTTATGGCCTTTGAGCAGGGAGGATCTTTAACGTGCCACACCTACTGTGACACGGGGCCTCGGTTTTTGCGGTCCCATCCGAAGGACCGCCCCATTTAGTCGCCTCTTACGACAAGCAAGTGGTACTGAGGATCTATTCTAACCCAGATTCTCACGGGCCTTAATACGAGAATGTATTGTCAACATTGCCGGTGAAGGGCTGAAAGAGAGAGGGTAGGAAAAAATGAACCACTGCATCAATAATACATACTATGCATCAAGGAAAAGTGTGTTTAATACCCTACATAATGAGCATCAGGATCAGTCCTCAAATGTCCAAAGGCCATGGCGCAGGGGTCATTTCCTCAAAAAGTATGCAGGAATTTTTTGTTTGATTTTGATTTTACTTTTAGGAATTTATTTTTTTTCTACTTTCTTCCTCCCTTTTATTTCTTCACCGATTGAGTTTTCTTTCTTTTGATGCCTAGATTATATTAAGCGGAACCTATACTGGTCCAGTTTTGATGGGTATGTAAATCTGGCAAAATGTCATGAAACTCCTCTGCTTGTTGCGTTTTTTAGGATCTATAAAATTAGACGGAGTAAAAAGATCTTTGTAATTTTAACAAACGATAGTCTGCAACTTCTGCTTTTGAACTATGCTATATACATCATGGTATCCCCCTTTGGGTCGCGGTAGCTCAGTGGTTGAAGCGTTCCCTTCGTAACTGGGAGGTCGAGCGCGGCTCGTGCTGTGGTCGCGTCAAACCTGAGACGTAAAAATAGTTAGTGATTGTTCCTTTGCCAAACGCTCGGCATTTAGAAGTGGGAATCGCGGGTTTTTCGGATGACTTTAAAAAATGGAGGTCCCGTGTGACGTAATCGTTTCACGATACCAAAAATCTGTTGAAAGGAGATGACTTAAAATATCTTTATGCCAAGCCGAATACTGTCTCCAGGGAATTTACAATGCGTTCCTTCATCTCTACATTTCATACGCCCGTGTTTATAAAGTCAATGTCCAAACATTTTGTCCGATTTCACGCAGCCAGTATTTTTTCAAAATCTGCACTCTCGCCTTTTACCGTTAGTAATCTTTAAAAATCCTCGCATCAATTGGTACTATAGAATTAGGCCCTGTGGCTTTTGACATTGTAGCGTGTTTTTTTATGTGCACCCCACCCCCACTTTTCAAAGTGGGGACACAAACAAATCAGTTATCTAAGTATCATTAAAATTAAACTAAACTTAACTAAGGCCAGTTTTATTATCATGATAGTTGCTTTTATTGAAGTTGATTCTTTTCCCACATATTAGACAACTGATTAGGTTTTCTTTTTAATAAACTTTTCAATTTATCCGGGTTTTTACATTTGATTTCACAGTTTGCGGCATTAGTTCGGTCATTCAATGCAAGTATTAACCGAATAAGTATCAGACTATTTTGTTAAATTGATATTCTATACTTTGACCATTGTGGCAGCTTTGACATACTATTGATGATAATACTTCATACTTACGGTTGCTAGAGTAGAAGTAATTTGGTTTGAAATCAGACTAATGCATTGCTTTAAAAACATCCCTCCCTTCACCCCCTTCCTCCTCAAGAAAAAATCCTTCTCCTCTCTCCCCGACGCTGTATTTTGTATTTTTAAAGAATATATATATATATATATATATATATATATATATATATATATATATATATATATAATCGTTTCTTTTTATTTGTATTTGCATATTATCAAATTCGTGAAATAACTAGACATGACCTCGTTGCGGGCAACGAGTAGGTCTTCCGTCCGATTGGATAGCATCTTAACTGTAATAATTCGATTGATGAAGAACGACAATAAATGAATGGAAGAAGCACCTAATTTTATCGAAATAGAACGAAAACCACATAGAAGATGTGAGAGTTATCAATTTCAAACAACTTCCGACTGTTTTCTGTTTATTTCCGGTTTCGTGGAAGTCAAAAAGTTGCAATGAAAAATTTTCATCTTTTGGAAAACTTCCGGTTTGGTAAGACTAACTTCCTGTGGAAATGGTAGGATTTGAAATGATCTGTTAGACTCTGTTATCAACAATTAAAAATGAAGAATTAAAAATTTGCAGATTTTTCACTAACTTCCTGTGGACGACGGAAGTGACGACACCAAAATTGAATGATGTATGTCACATCTAAGTCACCATCTATCATTCCTGAAAGTTTCAAAACTCAATCTTCAACCTTTTCTAAGAAAACGAACGGATAAAATCTTTTCTTTGAAGAAAGGAAAGTTGACATATCTCACGAACGGAAGTGATTTGTATTGAAGTATTGCACTATATTCTAGAGTTTGATAATGTGAAAAATATATCTGAAAATCATCTCAAACAACTGATTGATAAGCAAGGTATATAAGGGCAAAGAAAAACCGATCTTCTTAAGTTTTTCTTGAAAAAATGTAAGTCGCACATTTTTTGAAACTACGTAAGAGATTTATTTATTCTAGTTGTTGTTTAAAAAGCGTAAATGTGAAATTTAAGTTTTATTGTTCACTTCCGGTGACGACCGGAAGAGGCGGACGACGACGGTGAACCTTATGAAAAAAGGAGACAGATTTCCCTGAAAGTTTCAAGATACTATCTTTAACCATTTAGAAGAAAAATAGGGGACAAAATCTCTTTTTATAAAACAGAAAGAGACATACTTGACGAACGGAAGTGAAATTTGAAAAAGTTATATGACGATACTATAGAGAGAAGAAATTTTAATGATATATGTGAAATTCACATCAAACACTTTATTCATAAGCGAGTTATATGAAAAGATAGCGAAAAAAAACCCCTGATTTTCCGAAGTTTCTCTCCAAAAACCGGAAGTTGTTGTTTAATTTCCGATAAGTTGTATATTTTCTGAAACTACGAAAGATATTTAATTATTCCATGCAAGTAATTTTGTAAAAGCAAAATTTTGAAATTTGACGTTTCTTTTGTTCACTTCCGGTGACAACCGGAAGTGACGATGGATAGTGTTAATTTGATTCTGCACGCCTACAAACGGAGATCTATCATCCCTTAAAATCTGGTGACTCTACCTTTTACCGTTTCCGTAAAAAACAGGAAATTGGACACATCTCACGAACGGAAGCGAATTTTTGAAAAACAAAATAACCCTACCAAGTTCATTTCAGAAGACATCTTTCCTGATAGTTTCAAGAAAATCTACTCAACCATCTCTAAGAAATTGCTCGAAAAAACGAAAAATTTGTAATTTTTTCAACCACTTCAAGTGTAGATCGGAAGTGGCGGACAAACATGTAGACAAGACGTGTGGTATGGACTATTGCTAATCTATCATCCTTTCGATAGATTAGGATCTTGACGGTGATAATTTAATCAATGAAGAATGACATAGATGAAAGGAATACACTCCTAATGTTGTCGGAATAGAACGAAAATCAGATAGAAGATGATATTTATCACATTTTAACAACTTTCGCTTCTTTTCTATTCACTTCCGGTTTCTTGGAAGTCTTTAAAGCGAATGAAAATTGTACTAAGAGCGGTCAGGAATCATCCTTGAAAATGAGAAATGCTCATTTTTTTCGACAACTTACGGTTTGGTAGAACTAATTTTCGGTGAAAATGGTATGACTTAAAATGATGTGTAAGACTCTGTTATCAACATTTAAAAATTAAAAATATGAAAAAAAAATTTAAAATGACGATTTTTAGCCTACTTCCGGTGGACGATGGATTGATTGATTATATATTGTTTAACGTCCCGTTCGAGAATTTTTCACTCATATAGAGACGTCACCATTGCCGGTGATGGGCTGCAAATTTAGGTCTGTGCTCGGCGCTCAGGGCCTTTGAGCAGGGAGGGATCTTTATCGTGCCACACCTGCTGTGACGCGGGGCCTCGGTTTTTGCGGTCTCATACGAAGGACCGCCCCATTTTGTCGCTCTTACGACAAGCAAGTGGTACTGAGGATCTATTCTAACCCGGATCCCCACAGGGCGTGGACGATGGAAGTGTCAGCAACATAAATAAAAGAGTACCTCACGATATCGGACAAGTGCTCAGCAATATTCACTTTTTTCCCCACTGGTACGGACAAGCGTTAATGTCCAGCCCTGGTTGCATAAGTTATAGCATCGGAGGGTGGATGTTTCCCCTTTTTTGATAACGTTCATTTTCTGTTATTTTTACACTGAAAAGCAGTTATTTCGACATGCAAAGTAAGATATATTGAGTGACACATTTTATGTTATGTAGGAGTACTGAATGGTATGGATATATTATAGTGTATGTTTGAACTGAGGAATTGAACTCGTGGGTTGAAGAATGACCCTTCTGTTGTTGCTTCGGTTAGCAATAAGATCCATGAGTTTTTTGTTCCAGTGTTCTTGGGTAAAAAGTATTTTAAAGCATTCATGTACTGTATTTTGAATAAACGATTGCTGCTTACTGAGGCCGTAGGGGTAATGAGTTCCATAATCCTCAGAATCATACATATAATTTTATCTCAAAGCATTGTTTGATTGATTGATTGTTGTTTTCCGCCACACTCAACAATTTTTCAGTTATTTGGTGGCGTACAGTTTTTATTGGTGGAGGAGAGAACCATGAAACAATGTAACTGGGAAGATACCACCGACCTTCCGAAAGTAAACGGGCAAACTTTCTCATATATATCGGCGCGAGCGAGATTCGAACCCGCGCCGACTAGAGGTGAGAGGCTTTGTGATTTTGAGCGCGATGCTCTAACCACTCGGCCACGGAGGGCCCTCTCAATTTGCGAAATGCTGACTTTAAACGAGACTGTTGAAACCACTGTAAGATTCTTTGTCAGTAGCCTTCCTCGATTTACAAAAATCATCACACGCAGAACAAGTTCCTGCGTATCGAATTATTTGAGAGTCATAAACACCATATGACGGTGAAAATGGAATACTGCTGCATAAATAAGGAAAGTTGACAATAGAGAAGCTGAAGTCATCCCGTTTGTCATAAAGTTTAATTTTTTGTTTGCCGTTAAGATCTGTTTTAAATATCCAAGTACGAAGCTGATGTGGATGACTCTGTGGTGTCTTTTATTTCGGGTTCACCATGATATATTGAATCGTCATATGAGGGCCAGTCAATTAGTATCCAGCCTATCCCATTTCCGATTGACCGACACGGTCACAATTTTCATGCCTTACTTCAATACATATTTTATACCTAGGTATAAAATTGCACGCGAATCGAGTCTTTCTTTAATACGATATTGAATGTCAAACATGGCTAGTGATACAAAGACATGCTTTTCATCTTAGTTGAGTATTGTGCTGTAATTCAGTACTTGTATTTACGAGGTAAAACAGGCAAGGAAAAACACGACGAGTTAGCCGATGTTTATGAGTCTTCTACACTATCTTATGCTCAGGTTAAATTCTGGTAGAACGTCTTTAAAAGATATATCGGTCGCGGTAGCTCAGTGGTTAGAGCGTTCGCTACGTAACCGGGAGGTCGTGAGTTCGAGCCCCGCTCGTGCCATGGCCGCGTCAAACCTAAGACGCAAAAAAGATAGTGATCGTTACTTCGCCAAACGCTCGGCATTTAGAAGTGACAATCATGGGTCTTTCGGAAATGACCTTAAAAACGGAGTCCCGTGTCACGGTAGGCGTTTGCATGTTAACGAAACCTCACTGCTACGGTCCTGAGCGCTAAGCATAGGTCAAAATTTGTAGTACTTCCCCTTCAGTTGGTGATGTCTCAATATTAGTGAAAAATCCTCGACGTAACGTAAAACAAACAAACAATCAATCAATCATTAGAAGATGAAGCTAGGTCTGGATGCCACCGACGAAGAAATGTGTATCAATGTTCGGGATAGGCGAATTCAGGTGAAAGAAATAGCGCAGGCATTAGGCATTTCACATGGTAGCGTTTCAACAATTTTACATGATCGTTTAGGTGTGCAGAAGTTAACAGCCCGTTAGGTCCCCAAATCCCTTAGCGATGTAAATATGGCAACCAGAGCATCAGTATGCAGCGCTTTGTTAAAGCGTATTAGGTCAAAAGATGATTTTCTTTTGCGTCTGGTGACTGTAGATGTGACTTGGGTTCATTATTATGAGCCAGAGAATAAAGCTCAGAATCGTCAGTGGGTAGGACCGAGGTCCCCGAGTCAAGAGAAGTTCAAGACTTAACCATCTGTTGGCAAAGTGAAGGCCACAGTATTTTGGGACGCAAAAGGCGTTATTATGTTGGACATTTTATCCAAGAGAAGTACAATAACTTGAGTGTACTATGCAAACTTGCTAGACCAACTGAAAGCCGACATCCGTGAAAAACGCCGAGGTAAACTCTCTAAAGGTGTTTTGCTGCAACAGCACAAAGCAAGAGTTCACACTTGCAAAGTTTACAATGGATGCTGTTGAGTGAAAAGGGTCTGAATTAATACCACATCCTGCCTATTCGCCTGACCTAGCTCCTAGCGACTTCTTCCTCTTCTCAAACTTGAAAAAGGGTATCCGTGGACATCATTTTCGGTCTGATGAAGATGTGACGGCAGTTGAGGAGTGGGTCAATGGCTTTTTCAGTTCTGGGCTGATGGTCTAAGTATCACATTAGAGGGCAATTACATCTAAAAAGAAAGAGTTGATCTCAACCGAAAATAAGCAAGGCTGGGTACTTATTGACTCACCCACATATCAATGAAAATTAGATTTTTAAATGACTTCACACTATTTTTGCTTTTTCGTGATCATTTGAAGAAACTTGATTCCCCTTCACCCATGGATGATTTGTAACAAAGTTGATAAAAATTTGGCCCAGTGGTTCTGGTGAAAGATTAAAATGTGAAAAGTTAAGAGACGAACGGACGAACAAACGACAGACAAAAGCTCACTTGACCTATCAGGTCAGGTGAGCTAAAACGGAATTGCTTTTATTATCACAGTTGCCTTATTTTGAAAGTACATGTACATTGATGGGGTATGATAATGAGATAAAGAAATGCAGCTAATAAGTTTCGAGGATATCTCCTGGTATTTCAGAAATCTTCAACAAAGGAAAAAGGAGAATTTTTTTTATTGAAAAAAAAAGAAATAAATGAAAGACAAAACATTGACGGTTTTTGCTGTGAATACGGATGTGCAATGTATGAATCATCATTTTCTTACTGAGAAATTGTAACAATTGCTATCTTAGCGGCAAAATGATGGTCAGGACATATTTAAAATGCTGTGTAAATGATGCAATGATTTGACGGCCTATTATATGTTTCCAGATTAAAGATTGGCAATTTGCAGATTTGATGTTCAGTTTTTTAAATTCGATATATTTCTCCCTTTCTTGCCTGTCTACATACTTTACTTTTAAAACCATTACTTCATCACTTCGTCAGAAACCTGTAGTTTTCCTTGGCATTTTCTCTCCAATTTAGAGGGAATTGAAACAGCAAGTGCTCAATTTTGGGGGGTAATCAGCTCGTATTTCGCTCCTTTAATGATATTTTTGATTATGACGAATTCTCACGAGTCTTCCAAAACTCTTATTTTCTTCCTCACAAAATTTATGCTCCGAGAGGTGACAATTTGGAGAACATCAGCTCGTTCTTTCAAAGTGCCGCATATTGGTATGTTTTATTTCAAAGACGGCCTAATAGGAATAATGTGCATCGTCAAATTTAATAAACTAATGAAAACTTGTCTGACGGGAACAATTTTTATGAGACGATGGGATAAAGACTTCGATTCTGAATCATTTAACGGATGACAAGACACAAAAGAACGAGACACATACATTAGCTTTAGCAGTCCCTGCGTTTTGGAAAATTATTTTCAGGAATGAATTCAGATTCTTATAAGATAGAAGAATTGATTAATGCTTTAGTCTAGTATTCAATTATACTAGACGCAGATAATCGTAACAATTTCCATACCACAAAAAATGGCATCACTTCTAACTCGTATCAAGAAAAATGCTTTCTATCTCGCACATAAATTAACTTTACAGTCAGCGTTATATGGAATCCTAACTAAATTAGAATTATCCACTTAAAAAGAGCAGTAAATTCTACCATTCAAATACGCACTAGAATTAAGTTATAAAGAGCACGTACGCTAAAGACAGACGTGATTAACATTCTAAAGAGCACGTACGCAAACGAATGACACTATTAACATTTTAAAGAGCACATACGTAGAAGAATGACGAAATGAACAAAGAACACAGATGAATAAGTACACAAACAGTGATGTGTGTAGGCACGTCAAACGTTGCAATATTTGATATTTTCCATTTGAATTGTATAATTTTCCATTTTTATTATATAATTATTCATTCATTTTTGAAAAATGATTTACATCGCATATATTTTTATTTGTGTTGCATTTTCTCATTTGTAACGTATACTATTTCATTTCTATGGCATATTTTCATTTGTATTCTAAATTTTCCAGTTGTATTGTACAATTGTGCTGTATGATGCTTTTTTAAAATCGGTATTTATATATATTTTTTTATTTGTCTTGTATTGATTGTATTGTTTGTTTTACGTCCCGTCTAGAATTTTTCACTAATATTGAGACGTCACCTGTAAGACAACTTTAGACTTATGCTTAGCGCTCAGAGCTGTAGCAGTGTGAGTTCTTTAACGTACCAACGCCTGTCGAGACACAGTACCTCCGTTTTTAAGGTCATATCTGAAAGACCCGTGATTCTCACTTCTATATGCCGAGCGTTTGGCGAAGTAGCAATCACTAACTATTTTTACGTCTTAGGTTTGACTCATGAGCTCCCTAGGCCTATTACGAAGCAAACGCTCTACCACAGATTGACTGATTGATTGATTAAATATCAAAATATCTAAGTACGAAGCAGATGTGGAAGACTGTGGTGTCTTTTATTCAAGCTCACTGGAATATATCGAATCGACATAGTATAGAATGATCATTGTTAATAGATTGATTGATTGATTAAATATTGTTTAACGTCCCGCTCGAGAATCTTACACTCATATGGAGACGTCACCATTGCCGGTGAAGAGCTGCAAAATTTCGGCCAATGCTCGGCGCTTATGGCCTTTGAGCAAGGAGGGATCGTTATCATGCCCACTTGCTGTGACACGGGGCCTCGGTTTTTGCGATCTCAATGGCAGGACCGCTCCATTTAGTCGCCCCTTACGACAAGGAAGGGATACTGAGCATGTATTCTAACTCGGATCCCCACGGGGTCCCTGCATTCGAACTTATCAACTCCCTTATCAACGTCGCACTAAACGGGGAGGGAGGTGTAAATGAATAATGAGTATCAGCGAGTTCAGGACCAAACCTTAGTGTAGGCCCAGAGGGCAAAGTCCCCTGAAAGTACCGAGTTCTGACAAAATAAAACGTACATACTTTTTTTTTTGACCTATTTCTATAAAAAAGAATGAATCATACTTGTGAGGGGTGTGCCGGCACTAGATACACCACTGCTAACTACATGTTTGACTAGTCATGGAATCGGTGGCGGTAAATCAGTGATATGCCGTTTGCTTCGTGACTGGGAGATCGTGAGTTTGAGTGTACTGAAACCAGACATGGGGTCAATTACATTCAAAATAATCGATTATAATTAAAGATTACATTGAAATTTATTATACAATTACATCCACTTTGAAATGTAATTGATTATAATTACAATTACTTTGAAAAGTAATCAATTACCTTTTATATACTTTTGGTGAGCAAAGTTTTATTTTTACTAGCACAAGGGTCGTACAATGAAACGCATAACAACTGTAAACATTATTTATCAAAGCTTTATCTTAAAGCACTAAACTGCAATGCATTATGCATATACAGAATGAAAATTCTGAACACATATGATAAAGAGTTCATTTTGTTATAATGTCTTACTGAGGAGAAACTTTCGAGTTGCACTTAATGTTCATAAGTCGTTCAAAAGTTTTATCAGCAAGGCGGCAAAGCTCTGGTCTAAAGATCTTTCCACCAATGCTGAAGAGGCGTTCAACAGGTGCAGAAGATGCCGGAATGGTGAGGAACTTGCAGGCCATAGCAGAGAGGATAGGGGAGTTTTGCTGTTGGCTCTTTCCAAAATTGAAGTGGGTCACTTTCCATGCCAAGGCAGAGTTGAGATAGGTATCAGTGTTGCTGTCAGTTGATTTACTGGTGGAAGGCCCAACAGTTGGTGTCATGAAACCAAAGAAGTCCTCTGACTCGTCTGTCTTTGCTATCTTAGCTGGTGGTGGTGAGCTAGGGTTTGTTTGACTGCTGCTTATAGTCTGGTAAGCTGCTGCTGATGACAGGAATGTTGACTTCACAATTGGCTGTTCTTGTGGTGTACACCATCGTAATTTAAACCTGGGGTCAAGGACTGCTGCTGTTATAAACACATCGTCTTGGCCATCATGGGACAGTCTGCGATCGATAGATGTCTTCAGTGTTGTCACCATCTTCAGTTGTACACAGCTGAAATCTGCTGGAGTTGGTGCTGAAGTCCTGTGGTCACTGGAATCGTCATACCGGCTGTTACACTTTTCTCATGCTGAACCAACTGAGTGGCATGCTCAAAATGTTTGAGCACAGTGCAGAGCTCTTGAAGAAGTTTACGCTCATATGTTGTCAAGTAAACGGTATCTATTCAGTATGGACCGTATCATGATCAGCTGGGAGTTCCATCGGGTAGCATTGGCATTTTGTAGTCTTTTCTTCTCCTCCAAGATCTCCGTGGCATGGATGGAATGCCTTGCAAACCTAACTAATGCGGAGGCTTTGGCTATTATAGTTTTCAAGTGGTTGTTAGCATTTTTCAGACCATCCTTTACAACAGGCTGCAGGATGTGGGCATAGCAGGTAGTGTGCTGTGTTAAGCACTCAAAGTCATTGGTGTGAGTGGCATCAACTAATTTGATATCTGCATTTTTATCCTCGCTGTCATCTTCTGTATTAGCGTTGTCACCTTCATATGCAGGTAAGGAAACGTCAAAGGCCTTGGTCATATTTGATGCATTGTCGGTGACGATAGCTGTGATCTTGTGGCTGACTATCAACAACAGAAAGTGGCATAAGGTCCCCAGCTATGAAGTGAAGAAGTACATTGGTGATTTCTTTCAGGCGATGATCAGTGGATGAATACTTGGATGCAGGTTTAACAAAGGAAGTCAAAGACTGTTGCTCGCACTTCCCTACTGAGGATGTTGTTGCTGCATTACTTGTTGATTTTAGATAAATCTCTCTATGCTTTCTCTGCTAAAAAATAAAAAGACCTTTAACTTTACAAATTAATACGGGTGTCAAAAATTGTTACTCTATCCAGAAGAAATCAAAATAAATTTAGAGGTTCATCCCAGTCGTTATTGTCCTCGCATATCTTCCTATAGAGTATCCTACCGTGAATGACTATAGGTGAGATGAAACCGAGAGGATCAAACAAACTGTTGGTTATGGACAGAAGACCTTTTTGTGAATATTGTTTTTTCCTGGGATGCACGCACTAAAGGTAAAACTGTCTCAGTTGATATCCCATTATAAACCAAGGCTCTGTTGGATTGGTAACTTGTGTGAAGCTCCTCACTGATGTTATAGTTGTTCCCGAAACGTTTGATCACACTTTCCTTTAAAAGTGTTAAGATTTCTTACTTTTCCACACACTTTGTAACTTCATCTGGGGGTTTGGTACTCTCATGCCAAACTGAAGCGAAGTTCTCAGTTTTAACGCTGTGTAACAGCTGATGTTGGCAATATCATCATTAATTACGTAATAAGAGATATATAGCGGAATGATGCTGTCTATGTCCTTATCGAAAGATATTTTGTAAAGCATTATAGAACTTAAATTAATCTCTCTGTTTGGAATGTGCCTCTGAACAATATGCCACCATCAAAATTTGTCTTACTTCCGACTTCAAGGAATTCAGAGACTGGTCCCCAAGACTAAATATATCACATGTATGTTGAAAACTGAAACTATTTTGTTAAATTTTGAAGAACAAACTTTGTAGATAATAAGGAAATCAATTTAACAATGTCAAGTTTTAGGGGTCAGTCCTTTAGGGGCTAGGAGGTGTCTAAGGTTTCCCCCATTATCTCAGAAGCTGGAAATACTTTATTCAGCATTATTGACGCAGTGTTGTTTGTTTTGGCGCTCTGCAACTGCTGATGTCTGCTAAACGATCATTGATTGCGTAATTAGTGATTGATGGGGAATAATGTAGAAAACTTTGATCACATCAATTCAAAATCAAACGGAAGACCTATTCATTGTTCGCAACGAGATCGGTTCCAGTTATTTTTATTCTTTTTATCATTATTGTTCTCTGGTACTTTTTTGTCCGAGTGTTCCCAGAAACTACTTAAAAAATCAATATGAAACCTCTTTAGGATGATAGTATGTTATTCGTAGATGTACAAAATGAATGTCATTTTCTTTGAAACTCTATGCATGTGCATTAATATTGGATTTTTTGTACACTAACTTTGGAATCAGTCTAACTTTTGTTTTTCCATGTTTGAAACGTTATATCATAAGTATATCTTGAGACTGACAAAATCACCAATCTGCATCTACATACATGCGTGCTTCATTTTCATAGGATAATACTTAAAAGAGTCGAAAGATTTTTACAGCACAGGTACATGTAGATAATATAAATATCTATAGACGAATAAATAAGAAAAATGTCAATGTGCATGCACGTGCATCATCTTTTGAACGTTCATTGAAGGACCATAACGTTTTTCTTATTTTTCATCAAAAGCTTTTGACATGAATGTGTGTTGTATACGTATCTTGGTTATATTTACAATATGTTATTATCAAAATTACTGGCCAGCTCGAGTATAAGTCTAATGGGACGATTTTTAAATTACTGTAACTTTCTTTTGTATGATGGAGACATTATGAAATTCATACTGTATGTATATCATACAAATACTTATTGTATGACATCAAAAAAGTGTTGAGTCACAATAACGTGCGCGTGTATGCACATGCAATGCTTTTCTTTCATTCTTTATACTAAAATGGCCATAACTTTCTAATAAGGCTAAAATAAACTTGAATTTTTTGTTGTAAGTTTACATTATGAATGTTAAATGAATTGATTGATTTTTTGTTTTACGTCCCGTCGAGAATTTTTCACTCATATTGAGACGTTACCAGCTGTAGGTAAAGTACCACAAATTTAGACCTATGCTTAGCGCTCAGGGCCGTAGCAGTGAGGGTTCTTTAACGTACCAACGCCTACCGTGACACGGGACCTCCGTTTTTAATCTCATACCCGAAAGACCCATGATTGTCACTTCTAAATGCCGAGCGTTTGGCGAAGAAGCAATCACAACCTATTTTTACGTCTAAGATTTGGCGCGGCCATGGCACGAGCGAGGCTCGAACTCACGACCTCCCGGTTACAATTGATTGATTGATTGATTATATATTGTTTAACGTCCCGCTCGAAAATTTTTTACTCACATAGAGACGTCACGATAGCCGGTGAAGGGATTATGCTCGGCGCTTATGGCCTTTGAGCAGGGAGGGATCTTTAACTTGCCACACCTGCTGTAGTACGGGGCCTCAGTTTTTGCGGTCTCATCCGAAGGACCACCCCATTTAGTCGCCTCTTACGACAAGCAAGAGGTACTGAGGATCTATTCTAACCACCCGCATCTCCACGGGGTCCCGGTTACGAAGCGAACGCTCTAACCACTGAGCTACCGCGACCGGTATTTAGAAGTGAGAAGCACGGGTCTTTCGGATATGACTTTAAGACGGAGGTCCCGTGTCGCTACAGGCATTGACACATTACAGTATCTTCATGCTACGGCCTAGAACGCTATGCATTATCTTTTGTGGTACTTCACGTACAGCTGGTGACATTTCAGTATGAGTAGAAAATTTTTGAAGGGGCACAAAACAAGTAGCCAACCAACAACCAAATCATTAACCAATATATATTTAACATGCGTTTGTTTTTTAATGTTCTCCAGTACCATTGATAATATAAGTATAAATGTTTACATTTCCATTGATTTTGCCTTTGATATCTTTACAGATTATAATGATAGCCATTTTCTAATGAACGCGTTGCAGTTGTGAACAATGCACGTATGAATAATACGTCTATTTTAATGGTTGGGAATTCTAACAGAAATAAAAGTAGAATTAAATATAAAAAATATATTTCATTTTTGAACAGATGAGGTTTGAACTGTATTGTGTCATGTCGGCATACTTTATGAAGTGCTATACGTTTCATGAAGTGTACTGGCATGAAGCGTCTCATTTCATACTCTTGCACCAATGTACTGGTTACCTTCCAAACAATAGGCTGTGATGTCAGCCATATCAGACGCAGTTATAATACATGTGTTTGCCTTTCTTTGTTACCTTTTAAAAAAGGTACATAGTGGAATGTAACTTTTTTAACAGAATGTGGTGCATTAGAAATGAAAGCGCCCTCTAATGACTGCTGATTGCCGATAATGATCTCTGTGCTACTTGTCGTTCGTCACAGGGCATTAGAAGCTAGAGTTTTACCATCAACAGTAATCAGCAGCAAACGAAATAGACAATAGCACATCACGGCATGACTTCTATTGCAGTGTCGATTTGAGATTTTGTTTTCTGTTTTTTGGTTTTTATTACATTCAGTAACCATTATCAAAGCATTTGAAAGGGTCGGCTTGGTGACAATCACGTGGGTGATTATCCAAGGAAAATATAAGCAGCTTGAAATATTAATGTTGATTCCTTGAAGTCAATGTTCTCTCTCGTGTTTTCTACAGTTGTAAACATGTCGTTATACCACATAACCATAAAGATTTCTGTCACATCCAGGAAAATACAAAATGAATTCGTCATTTTATTAATATTACACTAAATGTACATTAACCTACTGGAACAATCACATTTACATAGGCTTTTAAGGTACTGTTCTAACAGTCCGTTTCTTTAAGAAAAATAAATTAAAATATCGAACAGTGATCAATCATGAATACTATGAAGAATACAAACGAGAGTTTGGTAAACACGGATCCCTGGGAACACCAGAGATAGGACTAAGTGCCTAGAGGGAGTAAGCATCCCCTGTTGACCGGTCACACCCTCTGTGAGCCCTATATATTAATGTGGTAAACGGAATAATCCGTAGTCAAAATCATTTTAGGTAAAGAACGTCAATGTGAAAGGAGTGATATTCATTGCAATAGAAAATGAAAACGGAACATGTACATAAGGGTTGCAGAAAATTTTCTTATCATATCAGAAATTTAATTTTGAAATACAGAATGTTGAGACTGTTAACCGTGAAAATTCAACTAAAACTGAAGACCACTGACCAATTTATTACATCGAAACTATCAATCATACAATTGCTGATGTAATATGTCACATCGCTCAATACTTTCTCGAAACAAAATAACATTCGGGATTAGGATGCCATAAATCTTTTATGAATGTTGTTTTCTGGTCAAAATATCACTATGTGGCGTCGGGTGGCCTAGTGGTTAGGCTGTTAGACTCTCGACCGAAAGGTTGTGGGTTCGAGTCCTGGCCGCGGCAGGGCCTACGTTGTGTCCTTGGGAAAGGCACTTTACACAAATTTCCTCACTCCACCCAAGTGTAAAGGGGTACCTGGCTATAGACAATGAAAGCTATTGTTAAAATGTTAATACTCTAGCGCCTTAACGGCAGCTTGCTTTGAGAAAGCTCTGGAATGTTATAAGGTCTGCTGGGGTAATAATGTATTGTGAAGCGCTTTGAGCAGCATATGCTGGAAACAGCGCTATATAAAAAAACCAATCAATCATCAATCATTAAAAACTAATGGTTTTGACAAATATTGCAACATTATTTTATGTTTCCTTAAATGGTATACATGCAGCTATAAATAAACAATCAAATACATTAAATTATGAAATGTTAACAGGGTATTGTAGAGTATTCCAAGGTACTCTAGCGTACTCAGTTTAATAGTACCCGTCAAGAATTCGAAATATGATACCAATCATGCATTTTGTTCTACTTTTACATCTACACATATATCTGTGCAAGTATCTTGTCCTTTTCAAGTAATACTGCACACAATGTACATACGAAATTTGTTTTTGCTTGTGTATAATTGCTGCGTGCATTGATGTAAAATTTAAGATCATTTCATGAGAAATATTCATAAAAAAATTATATTTATACAAAATGTAGTATGCTTTGTTTAGACTGATACATTCAGACATGTAGAACATGCAGTTTTCCGATTCTGTTTGTTTGTTTGTTTTTTATAGCCGCCTGAGCAATTTTTCAGCTATCCGGCGTTTTCCGATTCTGTGTTATTCTATTATTTATTCATTAAATAAATATACCTATCATTTTTCTTTCCTGATTATGAAATTAGTATATTCCAAGGGAAAAATTCGAGACATTCCGAATAAATAGATCATTTTGCGTATACCGTGCGTTCAGCCTTCACTCACCGTTCAGTGTTTTCTCACCATTCGCTCTGCGTTTGTTCACAGTGTGTTCACAGTTCAAGTGGGAAAGTAGAACGTTTCAGGGACTCTAAAAACAAAACTAAAAACAACAACAACAAAAGATTGGTAACTTGCATGTCAACACAATTATCTTGCAAGTTGACATAATTAAGTCGCATGTCAATATGATATGTTAACATATATTGTTAACATAAACAATGGTGTCGATCAGATGTGTATTCTCAAAAACTCTAAGGATCTTTTGGAAAAACTAAAGCCTCAGGATTTTTCTAAAATTAACAGCATCAAAACGTATGATTTCTCCACACTTTATACAACAATTCCTTACAATAAATTAAAATCTAGACTTTTATAGATAATTGCTTTTTGAACAAAAATGGCACTCGAAAATACAAATGTCCAGTGATTGGAAAACAAGGTACATATTTTGTTAGACACCATTCCGATAGCCGCACAAGTACTTTGAAACAGACATTAAGAGTATGCCTGGCTTTCTTGTAGATAAAATTTACGTAGTGTTTGGAGACCATGTCTTCCAACAATTCATTGGCATTCCCATGGACACTAATAGTGCTCCCTTATTGGCAGACTTACGTTTATATTCATATGAAGCGGAATTTGTTCAGAAATGTTACAGGATAAAAACAAAAAACTTGCCGTGTCCTTCAACCATACATATAAATATATTGATGTCTTATTAATCAACAATCATAATGTTCATAATTATATCCACTTGATATATCCCGATGAATTCGAAATAAAGGACACTACAGAAATTGAAATGTCTGCTTCATATTTGGATATTTTACTTAATATTGACTCTAATGGCAGACTGACAACTACATTATATGACAAGCGTGATGACTTCATTTTTGCAATCATCAACTTTCCATATCTATGTAGTAATATACCACTTTCATCTGCTTATGGTGTGTATATCTCCCAGTTGATTCGATACACGAGAGCATGCCATGCGTATGAGAATGTTTTAAAGCGAGGTTAACTACTGACAAAAAAGTTGATGTTGCAGGGTTATAACGAATCTCGTTTGAAGTCATCATTTCGCAAATTTTACGATCGCTATAATGACCTTGTTTGCGATTACAAGGTGTCTCTGGGACATATGTTGAATGATTTGTTTCATACCCTTTGTTAGACTGTCAGTTTTCATGCTAACTTTGACTGTGGGTAATCCCGTATACCTAATTTCGACTAAGGGCTGTGAACGGTCACCAGAAGATGCTTACTCCTCCATGGCATCTGTCCTACCTTCGCTTTGTCGGAGGTCCGTGTTGCCCTACACTCGAACTTGTATATGTCTTTGGGATTTATGATTACGATTAACACATTGTTAACTTCACTATTCGATATATTATCTTGCATGTTGGGGGAAGAAATATGCCACCATAGCACTCATTTTACTGCACGTGTTGAAGATTATGATACTGCAGATGAAACAAACAATCTGGAAGATGCACGTGAAGCACAGTTCATTGGAAACCCCTAGTATATTGTCGTAAAAGAGATGAGATTGTTTTGATTGCCTATAGTTTAACGTCCCGTTCGAGATTTTTTAACTCATATAGATTATGATTGATTGATTATATATTGTTTAACGTCCCTTTCGAGAATCTTTCACTCATATAGAGATGTCACCATTGCCGGTGAAGGGCTGCAAAATTTACATCTATTCTCGGCGCTTACGGCCTTTGAGCAGGGAGGGATCTTTAACGTGCCACACCTCCTGTGACAAGGGACCTCGGTTTTTGCGGTCTCATCCGAAGGACTACTTTATTTAGTCATATGGAGACATCACCATTGCCAGTGAAGGACTGCAAAATTTAGAACTATGCTCGGCGCTTATGGCCTCTCAGCAGGGAGGGATCTTTAACTCGGTTTTTGCGCTCTCATCCGGAGGACCACCCATTTAGTCGCATCTTACGACAAGCAAGGGTTACTAAGAATCTATCCTAACCCGGATCCCCACGGGAATAATAAAAAAAAGTTTTGTATAAAAATGTGTACTGATCACTATAAGCATAAGATGGTGTAGAAGACCCATAAACATGTATTTCGTTGCCTGTTTTGTCTTTTAATTTCATGTATCGAATTACAGCACGGTACTCAACTTTATATGAAAACCATGTCTTTGCATCACTAGCCATGTTTGACATTCAATATCTTATTAAAGAATGACTCGATATGCGTGCAATTCTGTACCCAAGTATCAAACTTGTATCGCAAAAAGGCATGAAAATCGTGACCGCCTCGTTTAATCGGAAATGGGAGAGACAGCTACTTAATGACTCGACTTCGTACATCCTGCTTTCATTTTTGTCGGAATTTCCAGCCATTAAAATAGAAATACTATATATAGCGTAATACGCACAGTCTTCACAGCTTCATCGCAAAAATGGTAATCATTACAATTGGTAAAGATCACTAGAAATGTAAATATCAATATCTGAACCTTGGGTAGTGATAAATGCCTTGAATGTTTGGTTGTTTTGTTTTTGGTTTGTTTTTTATTTTGTTTTGTTTGTTTTTGTATTTGTTTTTTGTGTTTTTTTAGTTTTTAGTTTTTTTTATTGTTTGTTTGGGGGGTTGTATTTTTTTGTTTTGTTTTGTTTTGGGTTTTTTTTATTTTTTATTTTTAATGCAACGTAATAACGTCAATTTAATTCAATTATTTATTCACTCAAACCACGTCGCACTATAAAGGCTCTTTGACTCAACGGTAACCACTCACAAGTTTCTAAAGCTGGTACTCAACAGAGTTCTTAAACAGAGATTTTAAATGATAAATGGGATGTGTTCTTTCTTATTTTAATGATAAATGGGATGTATTCTTTATTATTTTAAACGATAAATGGAATGTACGGTGGTATATTTAGGACACGCAATATTTTGGGTTTTTTTTTAATTATGTCGTGCGCACGAGGTAATAGGTAATGGATTATCCCGTGCACATAGAAGATCTCGTCCGCGCGACTTAATATCTGGTGCACACCATTTAATATCTGGTGCACACGACTTAATATCTGGTCACACGACTTAATATCTGGTGCACACGACTTAATATCTGGTCACACGACTTAATATCAGGTGCACACGACTTAATATCTGGTCACACGACTTAATATCTGGTGCACACGACTTAATATCTGGTGCACACGACTTAATATCTTGCATAAGATTAATCGGAGACTATATGTTGGTTAACGAAAATCATAAAAGCAGGAGTAAGAATTAGATAAGTCTCTGATTATTAGCGCGACATATGAACATGAAGCACAGGTGGCCAAACATTTCTAGTGATCAAAAGATTTAAACATATAAAAGTACGGTATATGAATACAGTGTACTATTAAGTAATGACATTATATACACGTCACCTTTCCCATTGTTTTTCTTGACATGCTCGGTCTTTAAATGTCACTTAAAATGTCATGTTAATTAAAATCAATAATTTTTTTTAAAGAATAAATTGTTTATGAAAATCGATGTCGGATGACATAAAATTGCGGGAGGTTTACTCCTAACTATACTACTCAAAGTTTGATAAGGATCATATTTTTCAGCACTTGTAAAACTTTCAACAAAGGTGAATGACAACCAACACAGAGTGATTTATGTTCAGAAATGTTTACTTCAAGAAATTGTGACAGAAAAATTTGGCAAACATGACATTTCATCGCATACCCCTAAGGTAAAGGAAGAGTACCCTGAAAAGCATGGTAATTTCATGATCACGGAATTGTTTAAACTCTGCACATTCCATTTCACACTGCACAAACAAGTGTCAATAGTGGGTATGGCCTCCGTTAGCTCCAATGACAGCTTGGCAACGTCGTCTCATGCTTCCAACGAGGTTTTGAATGGACGCAAGAGAGATATTGTTCCATTTTGGATCAGAACATTTTCAAGTTCCTGGAGGGTGGCTGGTTGTACAGGACGACGTGAAATCGCTACCTGAAGCATATTCCAGACATGCTCGATAGGGTTGAGGTCTGGAGAACGAGCTGGCCAGTCCATACGAACAATTGTCTCACGTTCCAGGTACTCGTCCACCACCCTAGCACGATGTGGACGTGCATTATCGTCCATTAGGATGAAGTCAGGACCAACAGCACCAGCATATGGTCTCACGTACACATCCAGGACTTCATCCCTGTAGCGCACTCCGGTCATCGTGCCTAGCCTTAGGACATGGAGATCAGTTTGTCCAGCTCGACTGATTCCTCCCCAAATCATCAACGACCCACCACCATATCTGTCATGTTCAGTAACATTAGCGTCCTGATATCGTTCTCCTGCCCTTCTCCACACTCGTGCACGACGATCTGTGAAGTCAACACAAAACCTCGACTCGTCTGTGAAAAGTACAGGGGCCCAATCAGCAACCCTCCAATTCACATGAGCCCTGGCCCAATTCAAACGATCTTGTCTGTGTCGCTGAGTAAGAGGGATGCGAATACAGGCTCTCCGGGAACGAAGACCACCTTCATGAAGACGATTACGCACAGTTTGCGTGGAAATGTTAACTCCAGTTGCATTCAGAAGATCATTTCTAAGCGCAGTCGCCGTTGCAAACCGATGACGTCGTGCTGAAATCAAGAGAAAACGGTCATCTTGCTGCGTGGTGGACCTTTCTCTGCCGCCTCCATGTCGATGAGAAGCTGAACCATGAGCTTGATACCGGTTCCAAGCTCTGCAAACAACGCTCTGACTGACACCCAATAGCTCTGCAACGTGACGTTGTCTTGCACCATTTTCGAGCATTCCTATGCATCTGGCCAATTCTTCAATAGTCAAACGACGTCTTTGACGTTGTGGAGGCATTTTCATAGAGTAACAGTGACTTAAACGAGGTCAGATGTAAAGACAATGGCCAAATTCAAATCAACGACAAGCACTCAGAAATGTGAATAATGTGGGTACCATGCTTCACGTGCTACTCATGATCACTGCAGCATGCATTTCCCTACCTAACCTGTGTTTTGAGGCTCAAGAGGGGTCAGTCCAACACTATGATGAAATTTGCGTGTCTTATCAATTCATATATTGATTTTATAATGTAAGAACTATATGATCCTTATCAAACTTTGAGTAGTATATTTGAATTTAGATTTTTATCCGACATTGATCGTTTGATTTCTTCCCATTAAAACCTATCATATATATTTGACCATGATAAAAAGCTTCCTACGTTCCTCACTGGTTCAGGAGACTCCTAAAACTATACGTACATTACAATGACATGTTTTAGTGAGCAGAGTAAAAGGATTATTCTAACACATCTTCAGACTTCGCTCCCATATAACGTGGTTCTGGTCGATTTAACGATTATAACAGTGTTTCAGAATTGATCCTCTCTGATGATACGGGTAGTTAGAATAGATCCCTAGTACCCCTTGATTGTCGTAATAGGCGGTCCTTCGGATGAGACCGCAAAAACCGAGGCCCTGTGTCACGGCAGGTGTGACACGATAAAGATCCCTCCCCTCCTTGCTCATAGGCCATAAGCGCCGAGATAGGCCTAAATTTTTTAGCCCTTCACCGGCAATGGTGACGTCTCCATATGAGTGAAAAATTCTCGAGCGGGACGTTAAACAATATATAATCAATCAATCACCATTGCCGATGAAGGGCTGCAAAATTTAGGCCTATGCTCGGTACTTATGGCCCTTGAGCAGGGAGATATCTTTAACGTGCCACACCTGCTGTGACACGGCCTCGGATTTTGCGGTCTCACCCGAAGGACCGCCCCATTTAGTCGCCTCTTACGACAAGCCAGGGGTGCTGAGGATCTATTCTAACAATCCGGATCCCCAAGGGCTTACACAGGAATTAATTTCCATAAATACATGTTAATATAGCAAAGCAATGTATACGAGATAATAAGTCGAGATATTATGTCGTGCACACGAGATTTTAAGTCGTGCGAACGAGATATGTCATGCACACCACATAATTTGATATATTGTGTGTCCTAAATATACCACCGTAGGGATGTATTCTTTATTAATCCAAATGATGGGATGTATTCCTTATTAATCTTAATAATAAAAGAGATGCGTTCTTTGTCATTTTAAATAATAAAGGGATGTCTTCTTCATTGTTTTAAATGATAGATATAATGCGTTCTTTATCAGTTTACATGATAAATGTGATATGTTCTTTATTATTTTAAATGATATATGGGATGCGTTCTTAATCGTCTTATATAAAAAATGGGTTATGCTCTTTGTCATTTTAAGTGATAAATGGGATGTCTTCTTATTTGAAATGATAAATAGGATACGTTCTGTTTATTAATCCAAATGAAAAATGAGATATATTCTTTCTTATTTTTAATGATAAATGGGATGTGTTATTTCTTATTTTAAATGATAAACGGGATGTGTTATTTATTAATCGAAAATGATAAATGGGATATGTTCTTAATCATTTTTAAATAATAATTTTTTCTTATTATTTTAAATGAGAAATGTAATGCGTACTTTCTTACTTTAAATAGTAGATGGGATGTTCTACTGTAATTTACAGGAGACAATACAAACTACATGTATCTGTTTGTATTGCGGTATTTCGGATAATTTTGGCGTCGGGAATACTTAGCGGATTCGGATTCTTATAAAAAACGTAGTTTAATATACTAGTGCTTCATTTGATGCCGCATTTTCATTTAAAAATGTTATATAAATAGAAATTTTGGAGTTTTCAATTTTCGTGATTTTTCCCTCTCTGCCAAGAAGACAACATATCCAGCGCGTCAAAACTACCCTATATACGGTATATAGCGTTGTGCAAAAAAAAAAAAAAAAAAATCAGTTTGAATTCATATTTATGCAAATTACAACAGTTAAATCAAAGGCCTGAAGGGCCGTAATTGCGTCGTGCCTGAAATCAGATTATAAAAGAAAATTAGTAATAGTTTATCTAATAAAGTTTTTCTCCCTTTAGTTTACTCAAGATTCTATACGAGGGATTAAAAATTAACGTATGCTCGTCACAAAAAATATTCGTGCAAAAGTAATAACTAGGCTTAGTCTATCGTTTATTTATTGCACATGCAGATTTGCATCAATCCGACGGGACTGGTATATCTTCTCCAACTTAGCATGCTTAAACCGCGGAACAGTAATTGGAAAGACTGGTAATATACAGTATTTGTGACTGTCTTTTGTTGAAATCAAGACATTTGAGGTCACAAATGAAAAGGGCAGATGACCGTGAAAACAAGATGAAAATTCAAAAAGTTATCGGACAGATAGACAACAGGCGACCAGGAAAGCTCACTTAAGCTTTCAGCTCATACTGAAATGCATTGATGCTCATTAAATATTAAAACATATATTTGAATAGCATAACCGTCATAAAGAATTATTGTATGTCATTTCACAAAAAAAGTAAATAAATAAACAAATAAATAAATAAAAATAAAAAACAAATGAATAAAATAAAAAAAAATACAAAAAAAAAAAAAATTAAAGAGATCATTATTAAATATTTTTGTGCTTTAACTTTTCATAGATAATTAGCAATGAACAGAAATTCCATTTATCAATCATTTTTTGTGGTTTTTACCGCATACAATTCATTGATACATATTTTGAAAGGAAATCGAATCCATATACACCTATCCCCAACTGCCTTTTCTGGTAACTTGGTGGTGAAGGACACCCCCGTTAAATTATATGGCGTACTTCCTTTCAAAATGAAAGTTTCACTGGTGTACAGAAATTTAGATTGACTTCAAACAGATTCTTGTGATAGTATTATGACATGTATAATTGTCTTTTCTTAATGTTTTTGTCCCATTTTCAAAATTCAAAATCCTAATTCGGAGGGGGGGGGGTGGGTGGTGGTTATAGTTTTCTATTCTACTGTGGTCACCTCTAAAAAGGATTCCCCCAAACTTCATTTTCTTGATATGTGGAGGGGGTTAATGTCTTTTAAAAGTAATGCTCATACATCGTTGAATAAATTGGGGAAATGGTGAAGGGGACAGTCGCCTAATAATATATTTCAATATTGCATTGCAATTTAAAAAACAATCGTTATTGTCAAAAATGGGGGAAGGTCCCCCACCCTGAACCTGATTCATTGTGCCTGAATTATATCAATTCCTTTCAGGTGAGAACCTTGCATGTTGTTAGACCTTTTGTATATTATATAGGCAAGTAAAGTAAGTTCAATCAAAGTGACTTTGAAACCTACAGTTTTCAAGTCGTCCGCGCTGAGTAACGATAATAGTCCGCTCTCATGATCAGTCGTGCATTATGACGTCAAATGTTTTGACTGGTATGGATGACAATCAAGAGTGCTATATATATTTTCTCGCCAATTTTTATGCGCCCTCAAATGACACAGCAATTTCATTTGAGACACAAGAAATTGAAAATACAAGCATGCAATATTCGTGCAAAAGTAATAACTAGGCTTAGTCTATCGTTTATTTATTGCACATGCAGAGTAATATGAATAGGTAAGCACGTAGATGCCCAGGTTAGGCGATCAATTGCACTTGACTGACAGCTAGGTCAGTGGCATATTCATTAAAATCTGCTTACCTTTTGATGACTTGTAATTCGCAGTTTCCAAAGATGCAATGCATAATATCACTTAGAAAACAAATGGTGGCGATTTTATTTAAATATCTACAATGTATCACGGCCACACACACATAACATTGTAACACAAATGCCAGATGTAACCATAAACTGTTTGTAGACCTTGATTTTCTTATTTGAATATGGGGAACATATCGTTTCTGGAAAACTTGGGACTTGTAAATTTTTCTGCGGACTGGTTGAAATTCAGTCTGATTAAAATCAAATCTGTGATCCGCTCCATAATATTACAAACCCCGTCTAGACACACTACCTTATCTTTTCAGAAATCATGTGACTTCACGAAATATTGTCCGCATTGATATTGAAACTGAATTACACTTTTTTCGCTACTTTTTGCAAATTTTGATATCTTACAGTTATTTTTCATAGATTTATTATTATTTCTTAAACTTTTCGTGATTGAACAACTGTGCAGATATCCATACGCATTTGCTTTTGTGCCTTCTGTCAGTGGTCTAGCCCCGTTTGGATCCGGGTTGTTAGAATAGATCCTCAGTACCCATTGCTTGTCGTAAGAGACGACTAAATGGGGCGGTCCTTTGGATGGGACCGCAATAACCGAGGTCCCGTGTCACAGAAGGTGTGGCACGATAAAGATCCCTTCCTGCTCAAAGGCCATAAGCGCCGAGCATAGGCCTAAATTTTGCAGCCCTTCACCGGTGACGTCTCCATATGAGTGATAGATTCTCGAGCAGGACGTTAAACAATATACAATCAATCAGTCAGTGGTCTATAAATCGTAACAACTCGGCCATTTCCGTAACCGACAATGGAGCTACATGCATGTCAATGTATTCATCCGCTATAATACCCCATGTGTGTTTTATATAGAGAGAGCGATGATGTCGTTCATAGACCAAAATGCTTGAAGATTTTTACATTTCTATGGATTCTTTGTGGTTTGTATCAAGTTTATATCAATATTGTTGTGTCAGGTATTTCATTTCTTCTGTAAAACAAGAGAAGTACTTTTTGGCGGAAGCATTCACAGGAAGTCAACTGCGGTTGCGTAAAAGAATGGAAGGAAAGGTATTTCATTTCTTCTGTAAAAGCAAGAGAAGTACTTTTTGGCGGAAACATTGACAGGAAGTCAACTGCGGTTGCGTAAAAGAATTGGAAGGAAAGGCGGTGCGATTATCATATGCCAACTCGACGCCACAAAAACCTTATAGATAACGTAGTAAAAGTTTTAAGTTTAATGTTCTTGAAGTTCGGACCTTCTTGTCTCCCTATACATTGAGCGAATCGCACGTGCAAACTGGCAACAACAATGTCAGTGTTACTTTGATTCTGACCGTTCAGATGTTCACGAGTGTAGTTTTTCAGTCCGTAATGTCACAAAAAGAAAAAAAACCCTGTAGTTTAGCATTATGATCATATCCTTTATACGTATTTAATTATTCCTAAGGGTTGTTTTAAATTATTTTATATGTTATTATACATGGTAATCATTTCATTACATATGGCGCTAAATTTTATTCTATTCACATGTATAACGTATGTTCACATATATTTTATTATATTATCTGTAAAGCGCTTTAGAAGACGCAGGTCAATAGAGCGCTATATAAATCTATTGAATTAAAAATACAATGTACCTTGTTGATCTTTCTCCACGCGATCATTCATGACTGTCACCCATTTTCTACTGGATTTAAGTCTGATATGTGTCGGAGGATCTGTGTGAACCAGCCCCATGTGTAAGCTGCTGTGTGAAATCTTACATTGTCCTGTAGCAGAACGTATGTCAATATTTGAATGCAACAGCCCCTCCTTCAAAATTTCACATTATAGCGGATTTATGTCCATTCACAGAAACCAGCAGCTTAAAACCCGACTTTTTTAGTCCACACAACACTATCACAGCAGGAGACAACTTAGTCACAATTTTCTAACAGTGTTCAAACTTTGCTCACCTTTTCCTTGTGCATCTGTAAGGCTAAAAATCTTCATAATTTAAAAGTCATGTTGTTAAATTCGTTATTTTTATGTGTGATTTTCAAAAATTCTAGCAATTCTTCATTTCTTTGGTATACTGAGGGATACTTTACCGGATGTAAACGCTAGGTTATGAAAATCGAGAAAAGTGCACAGTAACAGCTATTTTAAGTAGTCCCATAAATATTTAGAAATTAGGTATAGATTATCTGCTTGTAGCTCTCACCGGGTTCTGCTTCCTGCAATAACAAGACTAGAAAATTACAATTCACTATAATACACGCCATTAATGTCATGAACAGTTATGCAGGGCAGAAGTTCTCTTAATATATAGAGGCACAATTCACATCAGATGCACGTTAGAGGATACGTATTGCCATTTCAATTCCCTGTTCAATTCATTAATCTAATTATGAAGTAACAAGTGAAAGGTTTTATAATAATAAATGACAGGACTTAGGTGGAAACGCGTCACGAACAAGCAATGTGTAATTAATAACCAGGTCAAAATTAGGAATAAAACTTTGAGATTAAAGACGTATACTTTTTATGTCACCATTTTATATTTTGTAGATTATAGTTTGTTACACATTCTCATCACATCTCGCTATTGTCGATATATCTGGGCATACTATAAAACTATAATTATAATAATAAAATTATGACAATAAAACTGTAACAATAAAACTGTAACAATAAAACTATAACAATAAAACTATAACAATAAAACTATAACAATAAAACTGTAACAATAAAACTGTAACAATAAAACTGTAACAATAAAACTGTAACAATAAAACTATAACAATAAAACTATAACAATAAAACTATAACAATAAAACTGTAACAATAAAACTGTAACAATAAAACTATAACAATAAAACTGTAACAATAAAACTGTAAGAATAAAACTGTAACAATAAAACAATAAAACTATAACAATAAAACTGTAACAATAAAACTATAACAATAAAACTGTAACAATAAAACTGTAACAATAAAACTATAACAATAAAACTGTAACAATAAAACTGTAACAATAAAACTGTAACAATAAATCTATAACAATAAAACTGTAACAATAAAACTATAACAATAAAACTATAACAATAAAACTATAACAATAAAACTGTAACAATAAAACTATAACCTGTAAAAATAAAACTATAAGACCAAATGGCATGGCATTTTTTTTATGCCACACTCAACAATTTTTCAGTTATCTGGTGGCGTCCAGTTTTTATTGGTGGAGGAGATAACCCAGATACAATGTACCCGGGAAGAGACCACCGACCTTCCGAAAGTAAACTGTCAAACTTTCTCACAAATATCGGCGCGAGCGAGAATCGAACCCGCGCCGACTAGAGGTGAGAGGCCTTGTGATTTTGAGCCCAGTGCTCTAACCACTCGGCCACGGAGGCCCCTCATTAAAATAAAGGGATAGTGACGAAAACGTTTGCTTAAGTTTGAAATTCCATTACATAATCCCGTGTGGATCCAGGTTTAGAATAGGTTTTCAGTATCCCTTGTTTGTCGTAACATGCGACTAAATGGGGCGGGTCCTTTGGATGAGACCGCAAAAACCGAGGCCCCATATCACAACAGGTGTGTCATGATAAAGATTCCTCTCTTCTTAAAGGTTGTACGCGTCCAGCATGAGCCTACATTTTGCAGCCCTTCAGCTTGGGCAATGGTGACGTTTCGATACGAGTGAAAAATTCTCGATCGGGCCGTTAAACAATATATGACCAAACAATGGAGCAGTGCACTATTTTCAAACAGGGTATATGTTTGATCTAACAAAACATTTCAATTATAACTCATTAAATGACAGTGTCTAACCTAAACTAATTAAAGTATATAAAATATCTTTATGAATTTTCCAAAAAAAATTTCTTGTTTTGTAAAGAAGCAACAGGTAAACAGAGCTATTTGCAATTACTATGTCGAATCTGTTCACCCTCTTCTTCTTATATACAAATGAACAACAGAAACATAACTACATTATCATTCATAACTTTGACAAATAAATCAAAGAAATCAGTTGCAATTCAGAAAAATAGTTAACTTGTTTGATCATAAAATTTGATTGACCATAAAACTAATTCTCATCAACGCATGTAACCAAGAATACTCGACCTTCGCGACCACTTTTCGTCTCATTCCCTCGTTTGTCCTGATGACCATAAACAATGTCACTCCCGGTATCCCGTTTAGGCAGATAAGTTTTAAAGTCAATTGCTGAAAAACAATTGCTCTCTAAATTAAATATTGTGAAAGAAGGCATATAACTACATTTAGAAGATTAATATTTTATGTATCATAATAGTAGATGATAAAAACGATAAATTGAGACAAATATTCTTAAATTTCCCGAGAAAATAAATCTACCCTATTTCAAAGGGAGTTTCAACAAAACAAATAAAGAACTCTGTCAAGGGAGATTAATCACCGATGACAAGGAGCAAGAAGTCTCTGTTGTAACGTGAAGTCGCCAAGTTCGATTAATCGTAAATGTCGACTACACGAACATCAATCAATTCAATAACGTCAAGCAACAATACAGGGCACACTGTAAGCTATCAGTGTACTGGTATTTGTTGATTACGCCTTCAATCAACTGGTGGCTGGGTAAATCATGTCTGAGAAGCTTTCCAATTACTGTTATTCTTCTGAAGATATAACGTTCATCCTAACCTATTGACCTTAGTGACGCTGAAGGGTGTATATTATTATTTATATAAAGGTCCCATTAGTATCAATAACATACATGTACATCGTGTAGAAACCTACTCAGACTTCACAGCATTGAGTTCAGCGGGCTTAATGTAAATGTTACGCATTCATAGCTTAAAATACACATTAAAGATGTCTTTTGATTTGAAACTTAAAGACAGATTTTGAAATCACATAACTTTTCCAAAGTCCGTACCAATTTTCAACACTTTACAGGACCATTTCGTGGATAAATTAAAAACTAAGCTTCTTCAATATAAATGGAACTCGAAGATATTTATATTTTGTCATCCAAAACTTACTGTGTTAAGCATTATTCTGATTTTACGTACAGGTACTCTGAAGTTTATATTAAAAAGATGTTGGAGTTCCTCATTAACACTACCTATGCTGTAGAAGGAGATCAGGTTTACCAAGTCTGATGGAATTCCCATGGGCAAATTGTGCTTCTTCATTGTCTTCTTATGAGGCGGCATTTATTCAGTAGCTTCTTTTTGACAAGTTGAAATTCTTGCTGCGGCCGTCAAGGTGACATTTAGATATGACGTTTTATCTATTAATATATATGGATTAGATATATCCAGGTGAATTCGAAAGAAAAGAAACGGCGAAGTCAATATTTCGATGTTTTACCGAACGTAAACATTAATGGCATAGTAACAACTCAACTTTACGAACAATAGACCCGAGGACCTTATCGATCATCCGAGTATTATTTAAAAGTATCACTAGCCTCAAGGGCTATGGAATCTATAACAAGTTAGAGCTCCGCAAGGTGGGACATATCCTCTCGCAATGATTATCTATATAAGCTTTTTCTTTGAAGTTCCAAAGTGACCATGTCATTTCGATCCTTAACTTAATAGGGTTCTTCTCGATAACAAAGCTACATGTGAATTGTCAAACCATTGCGGCCTATAGAGTGTCTACAAGTTTTCTCTATGAAGTCCTGGAGTAACCTTGAACTTTGACATTTTGTACCCCAATTCTCTCTTGATAACAAACCTACCTTTGAAGTATCGAATCATATGACTTGTAGTGTCTACTAGTTCAGTGTTACACTCGCACACATACTCACCTATACATGCGATATCTACTTTTGCAAAAAATTGCAAGGGGATAATAATTTTCCTTCTCTATATCTAAACCCCTTGGGGATCCGGGTTGTTAGAATAGATCCTCAGTACCCTCTAGCTTGTCGTAAAAGGCGACTAAATGGGGCGGTCCTTCGGATGAGACCGCAAAACCCGAGGCCCCGTGTCACAGCAGGTGTGGCACGTTAAAGATCCCTCCCTGCTCAAAGACCATAAGCGCCGAGCATAGGCCTAATTTTGCAGCCCTTCACCGGCAATGGTGACGTCTCCATATGAGTGAAAGATTCTCAAGCAGGACGTTAAACAATATATAATCAATCAATCTCTATATCTAATATTCAACAGCAGTATAAAACAAGATGTGTTCTTAAAACACATATACCTCTGAAAGTACCTATACTGCTGAATGATTTTACATGATATATGTTATATTGATCGATTGATTATATATTGTATAACGTCCCGGTGGAGAATTTTTCACTCATATGGAGATGTCACCATTGCCGGTGAAGGTCTGCAAAATTTAGGCCTATGCTCGACACTCAGGGCCTTAGAGCAGGGAGGAATCTTTATCGTTCCACACCTGCTGTGAAATGGGACCTCGTTTTTTGCGGTTTCATCCGAAGGACTGCCCCATATAGTCGCCTCTTACAACAAGCAAGGAGTACTAAGGACCTATTCTAATCCGGGGCCTCACAGGATTGTTATATTGATACTATATGAATATTTTGGACCCGCCCCCGAGTCAGAACTTCGGGGTTGGGACATTAATAATTTTTGGTACATTCTGCTTTTCCTAAATATGCATTTAGGTTTTATACACTATCAGCTAGATTAAAGAAATCTTTTAAATGATAAAGGCAATAATCACTACAATAATTTTGACCCCACCCTGAAACTAACACCTCTACCCCTGGGATCAGGAAATTTATAATTTTAGTAAAGGACTATCTGCTCCTTCTAAATATATGATTGCAGGAATCATGGAATTTATAATATATTTTCCCTTGTCTCAAAGGTGCTTCATACCAATTTTGAAAAAGAATTCAATGGTGGTTGTCCTAAGGCTTGTATTCTTATCTATCTTTAGTGTAAGCATTTTCGTTTGTCCTGAAGAAGAGACAGATTGTCCCGAAAATTGGACAGTCTAACTATTAATGTCGTTGGGCACTGTATGTGAGAGAGAGAGAGAGAGAGAGAGAGAGAGAGAGAGAAAGAGAGAGAGATTAAAATTATCTAGTTTACCAATAAAACCTTTCACTGGGTCAAATGCTCTTTGGCGTGTTTTATACGAATTGTTAAGAACACTGATTCTGACGACGAATTACTCCGTTTACCTTATCAAGATTTAGGGCTCACAGCAGGTGTGACCGGTCGACAGGGGATGCTTACTCCTCCTAGGCACATGATGCCACCTCTGATATATCCAGGGATCCGTGTTTGTCCAGCTATCTAATTTGTATTCCATACAAGATTTATGAGATTGACAACTGTTCGTTATTTTCTCCTCATCAGTGAAGAGGTCAGTGTGACAACACAGGTAAAATACACTAACAAAAAGGTTAACGTGATTTCACTGGGAAAAGGATTGGTTGGTTGTATATTGTATAACGTCCCGCTGGAGAATTTTTTACTCAAATTGATATATTACCATTGATGATGAACGGCTGCAAAATTTAGGCCTATGCTCGGTACTTACAGCCTTTGAGGAAGGGGGGATTTTTATCGTGCCGCATTTAGAAAGATTAAGTTGTTACAATAAAACAAGCAAGTGGGCTTCAGTCGTTAGACTCAAACAGGCAAATTGACTTATTCTGGTAATTTAAAGAAATTGTTAACCCAGGCAAATGAAAATTGATTTTTCCCCCTGAGCTATGTTCAACTATCAGTCCATCACATTATTTCATTTACTCCCTACTCCCAAAAGAGTTCATTTCTATTACATTTACAATATGTCATTGAGATTAATATTTGATATAGACTTTTGGTAATCAATTTAATCAATCTACTTATATATATATATATATATTTTTCATTGTTGACCACGGTCTAGACTGGCTGGGCTACAATTTGGATTCAGATGCAGTAAAGTGTTATAAAGAAAAGCACTGATGGAAGCATTTGTAGAAAAAATAAAGAAATATATGGGATGCTTTTAGCTATTCCCAGTAAAAGTTACTGTCATACTGTATACTAAGCTAACAATATTACTGCGCAAATACATCACCTAATATTATGAAGAGAAACCGCGTTTATTCTTTGTTGTTCTTTTTTATTTCCGGGATTTTTTTGGTGAGGGTTGTTTGTTTATTTGGGCTTTTTTTTGGTTTTAGTTTTATTTATTTATCATTTAATTTTGCTTTTTTGTTTGTTTGTTTCTTTTTTTGTTTGTTTGTTTTGTTTTACAGAGTAACGTCTTGTAAACTTGTAAACAGTTGTTTATAATTACAATCGTCATTGTAGCGTAGAAATACATAATGTACATAGTGAAATATCCTAAATCTATGACAGGACCACATCATACTATATACATGGGAAACAATACGCGTAGATCTGATAGGTAAAAGTTTGTAACCAACTAAAAATGACCAACGACACGACTCATTTAAATGATGGTGTTTCTGAAGCGAAGAAATGAAATTATAAAAATGAAATTTAACTTCACCATTGAAAACTACTATGAAGTTCATGGTCTTTTTTGTTTTTGTATTTTCTTTTTATAATTTTCACAAATGACAATGACTGGCGACATGTCATATCATTCTATAGTACATGAATAATACAGCCGTGAAATCATATTCTATAATTTTTAGATATTGGTAAAGCATTTATTAACTGATGATAGAAATTTCCTGTGTCAGAGAGTTCCCGGGTCTTTGTTCGATGATTGTATAACTTATATATTTTCTTTATTGATATTTAGCAAAAAATGGACAAATGAATTTTGGTTCATTTTTTTTTTGTCAAATGTGGATAACAAAAAAGCATTCCAAAATTGAAATTCTTCAAAAATAAAACTTGTTTTGAAATTCGTTATTTTTCTCTCCTGAATATCATATTGTAATCACAAAGAAATGGTGTATTAATACAAGGGCTCTCCAAATAGTTCGTGAACACATGCTATTTTTTTCTTTTTATACAAGGGCTATCCAAATAGTTCGTGAACACGTGCTATTTTTCTCTTTATAACTTGTGGCAATTGAGTAACACTAATACAGATCATGAAAATGAAATGTAAACATACATTAATCAGAGCAATGCACAACACTTTAAATGTGTTGTCAGCATAAGATACTTCGTACATACACTAGCTGCACAGCCCAGTCCATTGTCAGATAGGCGTTTCTCTTACGTTGTGGTTATCTGAGTGCACACTGCTCACACTTTTCAAAATCAAATACACTAGAATATCATATCCTCCTAGGTGAGGATGTTGAAAAATATGTGTTTTTTAGACAACAGGTGGTACTTTTTGTGCGATGTGATACTTTCTGTAAGCAGCCAGTGTATTACTGTACAGGAACATGTGGTTCTGTACATTCTTATAATTATAAACAACACTTTTCGCAAAGTACTACAAATACTGCGAGTGTCGCGGAGTGTGTGTAGAAATCGCCGAGGGGAGATATTTTTGGTACTGGTGATTTGTTCTCGATATTGACAGATCAGAGTCTTTAACCCAGTACATGGCAGTTGGCAGCGGACGTCACGTAGAGAATTGGCGATTAATGAAAATATCAAACGAATCCCTCAGAAACTATACCGATAGCCATCTCATCAGTCAATATGTCTTTTCTATTTTATCAAGCAGGGATTTATGAGCGATATCCTTTAGACTTCAAAACCAGCCAGATTGATCAATTAGATGATTTTTTTGCCGGACAGTAACTGGGGCTGGTATCTCTTTAGTTCTGTAGTACAGCCACGGTAATAGGGGCAGCACTGGGAGTGTATATCACGGATATATTGGCACGTCATAGTTCCGATAACTATCAAAATCCGTCATTCATTTGCAAGAGCTAGGTTCTGAGGACTTGTCTGTTGCCTTCCTTAATTAAAAAATGTAATTTAATGTGGCCCATAATACCGAATACCATTCGATTAATAAGTAAAACATCGTTAAATATACGAGAGAATTTAACAACGAATAATTAAACAAAATATCCGGAATAATATCATCGTAATGTTTCTCTAACGCGATGAAAATAAGAAGTGAAATCTGGACGGTTTTTGATAAATGATTAGATTATTCCTAACACGATAAAAGAAATATTCTGAAAAAATTAACATATTTTGCTTATATTTATTTAGATATTCAGTATACATGTTCACGATTGTATCTTTGAACTTATGAACAAACGATCTCCATTTTCTTTTTGATGTGAATAAAGGTAAAGAAATTAAAATCAAAATTCAATGTTTGAAAGTTTGTAAGTATTTCTCAAATTCGACATCTGAAAAATATTTTGTTTTTTTTACTGCCAGAATTATCTCTCCTGATTTCTTAATACTTAAGCGTCTATTTCAAATTTTAAATTGTCTCTTAATTTTTTCAAGAGACATCTTAGTATGACATTCATAACAGGCTATAAAAATCCAACTTCCCTTTTATGTCAATAGTATTTCATATTGGTGAAGTTTATAAGATAACCCTAAATTACCTGTAATATGTACATATGTACATACTGCTACTGGTGCAAAACAATATGCTCTGAGAAGTTGCCCATTTCCCGCGTTTGATTTTCTTTCATTTGGGCTAAATTTGCACCACCCTAAACCCATCAGAATACCGTGCGAGGGGATTTAGACACTGGGTACAATTAAGAACCTGTCTATCCTTCTTAAAATATTACTTTTCACTTGGATCCATCCACCTTCCCTCTCAGCTACGTAGATTTCAATGTGAATTACGTGTCTTAATATGGTGAATCTACATGTTGCACATCATATTTTTATTAAGCACTCAATTAATATTGATACGTATCCTAAAATTATTCTACACATTTGTAATATCACTTGGAGTTAAGGGTATTTCCATTTTTTAAGAAATTTGAACGGGCCAATTCTCTTGTTACTTCTAGCAGACGAATCCTTATCAATTCATGCGAATAGGTCCTCAGTACCCCTTCCTTGTCGAAAGAGGCGACTAAATGGGCGGTCCTTCGGATGAGACCGCAAAAACCGAGGCCCGTATCACAGCAGGTGTGGCACGATAAAGATCCCTCCCTGCTCTAAGACCCTAAGCGCCGAACATAGGCCTAAATTTTCAGCCTTTTACCGGCAATGGTGACGACTCCATATGAGTGAAAAATTCCCAAGCGGGGCGTAAAACAATATACAATCAATTAATTATCAATTCATGCATAAAACACAAAATACTGTCATAACCAGTACTCAAAACAATTTGCCCCATAACCATAACAACAGAAACGCCATTCATCTAGAGTAAATATGCTTGACTGTGTACTTACACACGGGATCGTGCTATGATGAAAGTCCATTAGAAATACATCCAACTGAAACATTGAAATGCGTGCGGATTTTACGGAATGTACTCCTGGGAGTTGAACGTTTTCAAACATTCAACAACAACAAAAATAATAATAATTATAGTATCTATCGAAATATTTAAAATTTCATATCGATTTATTTTCACAAATAACACTGCAATAGGCTCAGTGCATTTAAGTCTCATGAGTGTTATGGGGTACGTCTTAACCTTTAACCCCTCTATTCTTCCCTGAACTCTCGCTTACACAAGTTGCTCACCTTTAAATAGGACTGTAATACGTGGACCATAAATATGCGTTTCTAACATTAACTTAATATTATAGGTTGAAATAAAAGTGTGTTTTACAACATTTTTTTTAAATCTTGAAACATGCAAATATTTCATTAAAAGTCTTATTGCAATGAATAGGCCCTAATGGATATGAAATATTTGTACCGTTGACCTTTAACCTCAGATTTAATAGTAATCCTTGTATATGCTCTGGACCTTAAACTTCAAATTCAACCATATCTGTTTATATCTGTTCATAATTTGAAATAAGCTTTGTTTGTTTCAAATTTTACATTTGGAATGTAGGATTGAGTTTCTTTGGGAAACAAGGGTGTGAAGGCGTCCAGACCTAAGTCCTCTACATAGGATTAGGAGTGTTGATCAAAGTTCATCTCCCAAAAATTATTCAACAAATGCCTCGTAAATGCTTCTTACGTTGTGAATATCCGCTTTTCTTTTGTTATTAGCATCAAATGGTAAAAACTTCAGAGAAATTTGCTTTTTTTTTTTGATTTTACAGGTTGTGAGGATGCTGATTGTGATTTTCGGTGTGTTCGCGATCCTGTGGATGCCCTATCGGTTTATGGTAGTGTACAACTCGTTTGCTAAATCTAAATACAAGGATCCGTGGTTTCTCTTATTTTGTCGGATCATGGTCTACATCAACAGCGCCATCAACCCCATTCTGTATAATGCCATGTCTGTTAAATTCAGAAGGGCTTTCCAAAACATACTGTGCTGTGGTAGGTGTTTTCACATTTACAACTTACGGGTACGTTTACATGCTGTACACCAAATAAGGTACACAATATACTGTCTCGTTTAAACGTTTATACAATATGCAGCCTGCTTTGTTTGAATAGAATAAGTTATTGTAGATACCCATTAGGGTTTCTTTCTATAACAAAATGAATTCAAGTATACATCTGACTTATGCAATCGTTACTGCACGTATATATGTATAACATTACGATTTATAAATAAATACGGGGGATCTTTGTTGTTGTTGTTGGTTTTTTGTTTCTTTTCTTTCTTTCTTTTTTTATTTTTTAGTTTGTTAGTTTTTGATTTTACAAAGTAGTTTACATTAAAGACACTCCAATATATGTGCTAGTAGGAGAGTTAAGATACGGTCTATAGCTTTGAAAAATAGATAGTATAATGGCATAGACATTTAATGTAGTACTCTCTAATACAAAGCTTGATACGCATTGATTTGACAATGTAATTGTTCGTGCTGATGGCCATTGCTTTAGATAGATTGATAGATATATAAATAGGTAGGTAGATATTAAGTCACCTGACTGGGGATAGAGAATTTAATGCTCATTGGAACTATCAGTACAAAATGATTTTATCTAAAGCTTAATATTAAAGTAATATTTTTTGAAGATGAAAATCCATTACCTGCACTTACAAATACGTGTTGCCATCTAAGTTACCATGGAAATCGTATCAACTGGAATAAGTCCCCCGACACTTACAGAATTCAGCGACCTGATAAAATTAGGATTGATGTTTACGTGACTTGGTAGTGGTGTGCTTGGTTGAAAAGCAATATATTTTCCATCAGAATGGCTTTTCTAGACTTCTAAGTTGTAACGGAATGGACAGAAACAAATAATCATATTCAATGGCGTAAAATCTGTATAATCTATCATCCAATATCAGTCTTGTTTTGTCATAGCTAATCGCTTTAGAGACAGTTTTAGAGATGAAACCTTCTCACATGAACATAATCTCATAATTATGAGAAAGTAAGCGACAAAAAAAATTATCATGTTTATACCAGTGAAGCGGGTTCTCTATATCGGCATGCTGCACAATGATCAGGTACATGCAAGCTATGAATCATGTACGTTAGAAAAAATTTGCCCAGCATCATACGTTGTAAAGAATATAACAAGTTTGCAACGCACCCTTGATATAATCATTAAAATAATTATTAGAAGGAAATCCATTTGTTAATATTTTTTTTGTAGGCATTGGAAAGTTAAAACAAGGTTCTGACGCCTATTCAGAGTATACAATGGACCACCGAGCCGCAATTCGTCTCAATAACTGTCCGGGAATGGAAAAATCCTATCTTCTAATGCCACCTGACGCTAAAAGAAAAAACCCATCTATGGAAAGCATAATATTGACGGAAAGTGACGGTTGTCGAGCTGTTATATGAATTACGCGTGTCTTAGAGGAACCTTACAGCGGTCAGTAACACTATAACTCGAACAATGGAAACCCCAGGTGACAACTTAATTTGTTTTCTCAGAATGACCAGCGAGAAGGAAATAGTTTCTTCGATTCACACCAAGAGACACCAGGAGCAAACAATGATCTATCCTGCATTGCCAGCAGAGTATGATGATGATTTTAACCGGGATCATGAGAATACCTTTTATGCGTAAACTCCATTAAATAACGCTTTTGATATGACGGAGAAGACAGTTCCAATTTGTAGCATATTTCAAAGTCTTTATTTACCAACACATTGTTGCACCCATTGTGATGTTCAGTTTTTTCTTCTCTCACATCTGTCCGTGTCACAGCAGGTGTGGCACGATAAAGATCCCTCCCTGCTCAAAGGCCATAAGCGCTGAGCATTGTCCTAAATTTTGCAGCCTTTCACCGGCAATGGTGACATCTCCATATGAGTGAAAAATTCTCGAGCGGGACGTTAAACAATATTTAATCAATCATTAATCAATCTTCTCTCACGTGTAAGTCTATTATGATGTTTCAATTCTCGTTTCTTGCTCCATGTCAACCAATACCGTTTAACACAGGTAGTAAGGTCAACTTTTAAAAAAATTTTACGGTAATTTTTTTTAAAAAATTGTACCGGGAGTCGAAATAAAAATAAAATTAAAAGTTATAAATGCAAGAAGTCGCCCCCCCCCAAAAAAAAAAACCAAATAAAAATAAAACCAACAATTAGATGGAACATTTTTATCCCCCTTTAATTTCTACAGGTCCAGCACAATCTCTATATTCAGCTATATAGCTTTATTAAGCCATATAAAACTATTTGAAATAGCTTGATTTAGCTAGTTTATATTGAATAAGATTGAATTTTGTAAGTGCAATGACATAACCAAAAAGTTGCATAATGATTTTTGAACATGTTTATACTTTAAACTAATCAGAACACTGTTCTTGTTAGAGTTCATAACAATACTATGTCATTTTAAGAATTTTCATGAAAAGATAATTTCTTTTGTGTTGTTAAGTGTCCACTACTCTGTGTGCATTGGAGCATAGACAAGTTTGATAACTTTACAATGTGGAATCTGATTGCCTGTCCATTATTCTGTTCATATTTTATTCTGTACTGTAGATTAGGTAACTCTTGCATAACAATTTAATAATCCTAAACATGCGACAATTTTTTATGAAATTTTTCCTATTTTTTGTGTACATTGTGTTTTATGGAATACAAGGTTGAAATATGTTCACTCGATGAAATTAGATTTTTATGCTTTTGGAAATAAATTTCATGAAAGCTTTGAAATAGCTAAATCAAGCTATTTCAAAAAGCTTTATAATGCTATATACATGTAGCTTAAGGAGGCTATATAGCTAAATATAGAGATTGTACTGGACCTGTTCTAGTCAGTTCATCTTCAAGCTTGCAGATCTCTTTATTCAAGACACTGTCCTACAACTGTTAATAAGTGGTTTGTTTATACAAGATGTCATCATTTAATTGATATGAATATATATAGATCGATTTTATTGTGGAGTAATTGCATCGGAATTTCCTCCGACATAGGTCCTGTTAAATTCTCAGTCTCGTACAAAAACAGAGTATTTAAATATCTGTATAGTGTGTCAACGAAATATTTTTTGATATTATTTTGGTTGAGATTCGGTTAGATATTTGGACTGACGCCTTAATTTACTGTTTTAAATAGCCAATTGAGCAGAATCTCACCCGAGATTAGGTAACACTGCTGTTAACACCAACATAACTCTCACCATAACATTTCATAACGGCCACAGAATCGTCCATCTCGTTAAGCATGTCATTGACAGAGAAAGTGAAAGTCACTTTTTCGATGATTTTAAAGTTTTACCATTATGGTCAACAGTAACTATCTTGAATAACCAAATGTCTCATGTCCTAAGCTTAGGCTGACATCTTGGCGCTTCGGTTTCATTTTCGAACTAAATATCGTCATACGTTTTGATGTCTCTAATTGGTTGATGTCCGTGGAATCAGCCAATGGCAAGTCTCCTTTTATAAATACCCGTATTAGTCTGGTTTCCGTCCCTGCCACATATTGATAACTCCAATGGAGTGATTTTGAGTGGTGAGGACAGGAACTAGACAGACGTATTAAATTTTTTTCACTGAAAAAGGAACGGTCGGCGGATGGAATACAAAAGTGACAACGAACGGGTACTTTTCTTTGCCAAAATTTGGATCGGCGTTCCCGTAAAAGAGATAATAAAAATATATTAGACTAACTGTACCTTTATCAGTCGCAAGTGAATATCACGGGTCATTCGGATATGATCTTAAAGACGGAAGTCCCATGTCATGGAAGGCGTTGGCACGTTAAAGAAAAATTTTCACTGTTGTAGCGCCCTCTATATGTGAAAATTTGTGGCACTGGGCCTAAAGTTGGTGGAGTATTTGTCGTAAGAGGCGACTAAATGGGCGATCCTTCGGATGAGACCGTAAAAACCGAGGTTCGGTGTCACAGCAAGTGTGGCATGATAAAGGTCCCTTCCTGCTCAAATGCCATAAGCGCCGAGCATAGGTCTAAATTTTACAGCACTTCACAGGCAATGGTGACGTCTCCATTGAGTGAAAAATTCTCGAGCGGGACGTTAAACAATATATATATATATATACGTAAGTGAAAACATTCTAGAATAGGGCGTAAAACAACAGAGAAAAATGGACAAAAACCTTCATAGCTATGGGCTTGAGAGTCATGCGTGCGTTAAGAAATTGTGACACACCATCTAAAGTTGATGATGTTTCTAAATAAATGAAAAAAGTCTTGAAGGGGAAATAAAAAGCGATATGCCAAAACAGAAAAGCTTTTCAAACTTCAGTTTCTGGAGTTTCCATAGGAACCTGCGGTTGGTAACCTACCATAATGTTTACATGCCAGTCTTCAAGAAGTATGCTACATGTTGGTGTAAAGTCAAACTGTAGCCCCGCGGTGATCCGGGTTAAATAGGTACTCAGTATCCCTTGCTTGTCGTTACAGGCGACTACATGGAGCGGTCCTTCGGATGAGACCACAAAAAGCGAGGTACCGTGTCACAACAGTTGTGGTACGATAAAGATCCCTCCCTGCTCAAAGGCCGTACGCGCCGAGCATAGGCCTAAATTTTGCAGACTTGAACTGGCAATGATGACGTCCGTTTGAGTGAAAGATTCTCGATCGGGATGTTAAACAGTATATAATCAATGTAACTTGTATCTGCATTTAGTGTACTTCAATGTTACAGGTTTTATGAATAGCAGAGTATTGTTTTGAAGAAAGAAACATAAGATCCAATCTAGTAGATATACAAATGTAAAGAGAATGTAAAATAAGCCATAAGAGACGGAATGAATTGTCCTTGGCGAATTAGAACTTTTTTCAACAAAGAAAGATCTTAACATTGAAAGACCGCAATCTGAATAGAACACCGATGATAAAGAGACAAGTACGTTTTGATCATCGAGAGTCACATGGAGTAATTTATAGAAATAAATAATAGAACCATGGCCACATCGCTCACTCGAGTCACCTTGATCGATATTTGAAGATTTTCCTGATATATTCGCATGTAAAGCTTTAATCCTCTATTGTGGTCCCACTCTACCACCCGGGGTGGGGTGGGGGCATGGTTCTAACAAACTTGAATCTACAATATCTCAGAAAGCTGACATGTAAAATTGAACTTTTCTGGCTCAGCGGTTCTTGACAAGATTTTTAAATGACACTACCCTATTTTTGTGCTTATCTACCCTTTGAAGGGGCATGACCTTTCATGTAAACAAACTTGAAATTCCCCTCACCCAAGGATGATTTGTACTAAGTTTGATAATTGGCTAGCTGCTTCAGGAGAAAAAGGATTTTAAAAATTTGTCAGCGTATTTGCTATTTCGCTATTATCTCCCCTTGGAGATCTAGAGGAACGTTGTCCTTAATTTGAACAACCTTGAATCCCCTTCTACCAAGGATACTCTGTGTAAATTTTAGTTGAAATTGGCCCTGTAGTTCTGAAGAAGCCGAAAATGTGAAAGTTTACAGACAGACAGACGGACAACAGGTGATCAGAAAAGCTCACTTTAACCTTTCGCTTGGGTGAGCTAATATCCAAAGTGATTCAAAACACTAACAAGTCCTTTATTCTCACCACAATATCATATTTCCTTTGATAACTCCAACCAATTACAGACCGTCCAATCAAAGTTTAAAGAGACAAGAAATATTTCATGAAATGCTTGTCCCTTGTGTTGCAAAATTGAAAAGGGCTATCAAACATGCATCATTTAATTGATAGTAGTGCCAGAACGATTCAAGATATGAAACGGACAATATCTTCCTATGTCACGAGTGGATTGACCTTTGACCATATGATCTAAAAATCGATAGGTGTCATCAACTTACAATATATCTACCGACCGAAAGGTGCAAAGCAACATGCCCCTCTTCTTTGAAGGGGGCGTAAATATCACAAAATGACAAAAATAGGCCAGGCTGTCAAAATATATGATTGATTGGTTGTATATTGTTTAACACCTCGATCGAGAATTTTTCACTCATGAGTAGTCACAATTACAGGAGGAGGGCTGCAAATTTAGACCAATGCTTTGCGTTTACGGCCTTTGAGGAGTTCGAGGGAGGAATTTTATCGTGCCACACTTGCAGCGAAACGGGCCTCAGTTTTTGCGTTATTATCCGAAGGAACGCTCTATTAAGTTGTCTCTTTCGACAAGCAAGGGGTACTGAGGACCTATGCTAACCCGGATCCCCACGGAACTCACAATGTATGAAAAATGTCCCGAAAGAGAAAGAAAAAATATATGCCAGCCTGTCGAAAATTTCAACTGGTAGATTTTGCTGAGAGATGTTGCCTTTTCCACTATTTGATGGTCGAACACATCAGATATCAGCTTTAGGGATTCAGGTTAAGTTTAAAGTGAGGTTTCAGTTATTGTCAAGGTAAAAGTTTATGTATGAAGTTTACATAAGGTTTAGATATTGAATGTCTGCTAATTGTTAAAGAGACACTGCAGCTCATTTGGTCCGAAATCGTAAAATGATAATTTTCCCAGAGCTTTCACTAATTTTGTTGCATAGTTGAATGTATAAACTTGCAAAAATAACATACTTCGAACGTTGAAAATTCTCATTTAAATGCAAAAATTAACTGTTTTTGAAGGCCCTTTTTTAACAACATTGAGAATTCCTCTTTCGGTCTTCGGACGCACGCGCACGAAGGGTAAACAATCCAGTGAGAGTTGGCGTACAATGGCTAAACCCAGAAATTTTACAGATTATGCGAGAAAAGGGCGAGCTTTATAAAAAAAATAACATTATCTGGTTGTAGGGACATGAAAGGTTTTCTGTTATAATAATGATATATAATTACTTCATTATAAAATGCAGAAAATAATCCCATATTGGAGAAGCGAGTGTGGACCGCTTTCAGGGGTATTTAAGTAAGTTTTTACACAACACGTTTGTTGTCATACTAAATCACGTGAGGTGAAATGTCCGAGTCAGAACGAAGAAGCCATTGAATTCCGGATGATCTTTAAAGCGCATTTGAGAGCAAACTAATGCATCCCTAATGTTAAAAATTGTCAGTATTGTTAAGAGTTTTATTATTTTATCGATACAAAAAACTCGATTAAAATGTGCAAAACGAGCTGTAATGCCTCTTTACGATAATGGTTTCAGCAAAATTATGGCTAATTGTTAAGGTAAGGGTTCGGACATTAAATTTATGATTATTAAGTTAAGGGCTTATGTATTAAGTTAATCATTATTATTCAAGGGACTTAAACATGATTTTGGTAAAGGAAATTACATGGATACCTATATTAATTAGTAGTATGGTACTTTTTGATATATGCAAAACATAGTAACAATCTTAGATTTCAAACACTGCCGCAAAGCTGTAGTTACGAAATGTAAACTTTACGTTTTCAAAACACGGCACAATCCGGCTATCAACATGGCGCCAAAGTTGGAGGTTTCCAAAGAAAAGAAACTTTTACAAAATGTTCAGGTCTTTGTACTTGCTCCCTGAATTGATTTAGCAATAATCGTTTTGAAACTTCTGAATGTTATTAACATACTTTTTAGAAATCTTGGTGTTCTCGCCTACACACGTAGTTTACAAGCGTTTGTTTATAGTTCTACGAAATGTGCGCGCATTCGTGTCACTCTAGATATAGGTTAACACTGTGTTTACAAACATGATTTAAGGAGTCAGGTTTTATGTAAATATAAAATGATCTTTATTGTTACCAAAAAAAACCCTGTAAATTTTAATCAATCAAAAATTGTGTCAATGCCCCTTTAAGGTTAGGGTTGTGTTTACTGGGAAATAACTCAATGCAAAATAGTGTTGTTTTATTGATTATTTCTCTTTCAGTTGACCATGATACAATAATTGGGCTTATTCAAGTCATAATGATGAACGAATTTTCACAAAAAATTTCAGGATTTTTCTAAGACTGCAATAAAACAAAGGAATAGGATCATTTTTCACATTTATTTTTTTTTTTCGTAGAACTTCTTGAAGGATTTTGAACTGAACGTTGATATGGAAGAAGTACTAAAGGTCCCCTACATCTATTATTGTTTTTTGTCCGAATCGGTCGAAAGTTGGCGCCACTGGATTAAAAAGTAGGTCATACAGAGTACCCTAATTCTGTGCTATGTATATGTATAGGAACGGCCGGTTTGCTCGGTAACGCTTTCGAGTACAAATTGCTTTGACTGCTTTACTATATAGTACTATCATGGCTTTATTTGTTGAAAAATATGATAACTGCAGATCTTTTAATTGTGGATGGAGAATATAAATTGTTGCCATGGTAGCATCAAAATCTCAAAATTTTGTATTTATAAGCTGGTAAAACAATCTCTAAATATCTTCGAATTAATGCAGAAATCAAAAGAATCCTGAAAACTAGTATTTTTTAATATATGGCTGAAGGTCCAAAAGTTGTGCGTGTCCAGTAGTCGTACGCCATTTTGGTTGTTGTCATTGTCAGGGCACGTGCTTAAATATTACGTCACGAGAGGCCGATTTTCGAAGATTATAAACGATAGCGTCTGTATTTTTACATAGGGTGAAATATATGTAACAAACAGATAGGAATGATAATAATACAATTATACACCCAAAATTCCCGCTATTTTGTTAATACTTTAATCCCTGCCTGTGAAAATATATGTAAATCATGCTGAATCATAACTTACGGTTAAACCAAGCACATGGCTAATTAGCATAAATCATTGCAAAGGGTACCATGTATGTCGATTGTTTTATAAGGCCAGGCATTTTAATTGTTGGTTTATTGAACAGTTGGTAGTCCTTAAATGTTGGGAATTTGTGTATAGTCATAAAAGTTATCTCTATTAATGGTTTAGACTTCAAAGAAAAAAACCACATATTAAGTTGGGACAATACAGTCTAAGTTGACTGATCAATGTTCATCTGACTGTCAAGTACATGGACATTAGTGTCTGTAAAGCAGTGAAGAAATGTAGTGTCACTATACAAACTCTTCGTGATTGTGTGAAAGGGAAAGTTGACATGGAGAAGGTAACTACAGGATGCATTTAGTGGAATGTAATATCTGATTCCCATTAACTGTATATAAGTGTAAATGCATAAAACAAATGTGATATACAAGAAATGAATGAAAAAAGTAAGCAAACACTAAAATGTGTTTTCCTTGGCTTCATTTTATTGCTACAACCGGGCGCACGATTGCTGGTTCAAAACAAATATGGCTGACGTTGAACTTCACTTGCTTTGTGCCTCAATAATAAATTTCATAAACCGTTTTGTATTTTGAATGAAGAAAAAGCAAGATTATAATATGGTAAATTAAAATATCGTGTGAAATAAATTGATATTTAATTTTCCCTCTTTTTGAAACGAATACTTTAAGTGCACGACTAATGGGCACTCATCTATATATAGTATTAAATCTTAGACGTCATAGACGTAGATAAAGCGACCAAACAGTATATAAGAAAATAGGCTACAAATAGACGTAATTAGCGCCCCCCCCCCCCCCCCCCCAAAAAAAAAACAACAAACAAACAAACCAAAAATAAATGTTTCTGAAACATGGATACTCTCGTGGTGCAAATTTAAAAAGAGTTATACACATACATCATTTATAGTAGTGCCAAGATATTAAACAGATAAACAGACAGTATCTTCCTATGTCCAGAGTTTATTAACACTGGACCATGTGAACCCAAAAAATCAATAGGGGTTATTTACTCCTTACGATGTGCCAGTGTACTACATTTAATGTCTGTCAAGCAAAGAGTTCTCTAAACATTGGGCGGATAAGAGCTTCCTATGTCCAGAGTGGATTGACCCCTGACCATGTGACCTCAAAATCAAGGGTCACTACTCCTTAAGATGTATCAGGATACCAAGGTAATATCTGTCAAGCAAAGAGTTCTTAAGATAATGAGTGGATAAGACTTGGAACACAAAATAATTTACAATATACAGTTTGACCCTTGACCATGTGAACTCAAAATCAATAGAGTTCCTCTACTTACGATTTACTAGTGTATTAAGTTTGATGCCTTACAAGTAAATGGTTCTCAAGATATTAAGCAGACAATATTTGCCTATGACCAAAGTAGATTGACCTTTGACCATGTGACCTCAAAATCTATAGGGGTCAGCTACTCCTTAAGATTTACCAGTGTACCAAATTTGATGTCAATCAAGCAGAGGATTTTTTAAGCATTGAGCTGATAAGACTTGGAGGGGAAATATTTTGATATGTCCAATTTGACCCTTGATCATGTGAACCTAAAATCAACAGGGTTTATCTACTACTTACGATGTACCAGTATATCAAGTTTAATGTTTTTCAGGCAAAGGATTTTCAGATATTAAGCGGGCAAGACTTGGTGTACAGACCGACCAACAGATGCAAAATAATATGCCCTTCTTTTTCAAAGAGGGTGTAATGAATCGAGCAAAGTCTGATTTTTGCCCCGATAGATGAAAGAAATGCTCCTCAATTTGAGAAATGTGTCATTTTATATAATCTGTTCACCTTCAAAGTCGCAACCCTCACTTTAAGGTGAAGAAAGTGACTTATATACAATATATGTCTAATTTTAAATATAAGTACAGTTTAAAATTAGATTCTCAAGTCCGCTTGCGTAATCTCTACACTTTTTGTCAGCATTGAAATCGCTCCTGAAGAAATCTTCTTGTTCGAATATTTCTAGGTTTTTCGTATATAACACCCCAAGGGGTTGCGAAAAACTAAAAAATTTTAAGATGATGCTATGTGATGAAGGAAAGTAGAAATGTGGGGGGGGGGGGGGGGTTGGTTTTTTGTTTTTGTTTGGTTTTTTTTGGTTTTTTGGGGGGTTTTTGTTTTGTTTGTTTGTTTGGATTTTTTTTTGGGGGGGGGGGGTAGGAGTGGCAGTGTAATAAACTAAGGTGATTTCAAACAAAAACATTTTGTTTATTCGCTGCATAGGGAGATGTGGCTCATGTTATTTTTATATGAAATCCACACGATTTCACATGAGAAGAAGTTGAAAAGGAAGAAACGTGATATTTTCATGAAATATTCACATGGTTTTCATGTAAAGTATTTTGTAGAGCAGGCATCTTAAGATAATCGGTCTTGTGATGCGAACATCAATATATTGGTTTCAAGCTAAAGATGAGAAACCGTGATATAAATTGTGATTATGGCAGTAAATATCAGAAAATGATGTTATTTATTAGTTTTGTGTTTATAAGCGTTGTTCTTTTTTTTTTCACAGTTCAATATATTATAGATATTTCCAAGCGAATATTTCACAATTATCACACGAAAAGAGGTCCAACGCTATTATATAACGAAATTTACAAACTAATAATGAACAAATATTGCATGAAAATGCATGAATTTTGCATAAATATCATGTGAATAAAGCTGTAAAATATATTCACATGCACGATATTTGCACGAGTATCGAATAAAAAGGTACACGCATGAAAATCAAATCATCAACCTTTCCATCTTATAGCAAGTGAAAACAAATAAAATTGTGTTTTGTTTTAAAAAAATGTATAGCAGTTGTAATGTAAACGACAAGGAACTGAAAATTTGATGATGGTATTTTGTGACGGTAATGTGTTTGTTTGGTCTATCTGAATTAGGTGTATTGGAAATAGAACGCATATCACTGTGCATGATGAATGGAGTTGCGTTTGAGTCTGTCCAATCTCTCGTTTTTCCAAAGAAAATTGTTTCTTTCTGTTGTAAATTATGTAAAGCGCTCAACTATTGTTCTTTCGTACTTTCTAAATATGTGGGTTTGTTTGCTTTTATGTAGAATTTGGTGTGTGTTCATTAACGCTCCAATACAAAGTTTAGGAAAAAGAGGAATCCACATGAACTAATTAAAACAACTACAATTTCCATCCATTGATCACTCTATTTCTGTGTCGAAAAATGAAACCAAAGTCTGTTGATTCATTATTATTTAAAAAGCGTTGACAGAGGTGAAAATGAAAGTTTTCCATTATATCCAATCCAGTGCGAGAATGGACAAAGCCTTTACCATGCGTTTACATTTTCATTATTTCCAAAGCTTGCTAACACTTAATATTATACAGATCAGTCATGTTATCTTATAACTGTTTAGAGCCATACTACATATTTTCCTGAACGAAAATGAAAGCAAGCGCTCAAAGTGTATGGTGACAACTTTGTATTTCAGGTGCGAAAACAATATATCTTCTGAAACATTCTAAATTAGGAGTCAGAAACCCCCGTTTGGCAATGCCTTTATATAAGTTACCCGCTCTTTACGAAAAATAGAAAATTAAATCTTCAAATGTTTGCATTCCTACTTTTTAAATAATGATTTTATGCAACTTTTCACAGAAATATATCTTTATCATTCAACTTTTTTCCTCATATATTGACAGGATTTGTGTTTAATTAATTTTAGGGGAACGTGTAAAGTTTCAAATATCTTCTTGTTCAATAATTTTTAATTATGAAACCCTATTAATAGATATCATCGATGAAACAATCTAATTGATATCACACTATCAATTAAAACATGATAATTATACGCAAAATATCTTGAGGAAACTTCTGGTAATCGCTGCATTTATATGTATTCCTTTCAGAAACCATACGTATGCAATAGCTACGCGAACGGTCAATACGTCTTAAATCTCTTAAAGAAAACTCTCTTAAAAAGAGGACGAGACTTGACGGACCTTGACGTGTCCATAGAAATTCCAACAGCTGTTGGATTGATTATTGGTTGTTTTCCGCCACACAATAATTTTTCAGTTCCCTGGTGGCGTCCAGTTTTTATTAGTGGAGGAGAGAACCTAGATACAATGTAACCGGGAAGAGACCACCGACCTTCCGAAACTAAATTGGCAAATTTTCTCACATATATCGGCGCGAGCGAGAATTGAACCCGCGCCGACTAGAAGTGAGAGGCCTTGTGATTTTGAGCGCGATGCTCTAACCACTCGGCCACGTAGGCTCCAAAGCAGCTGTTGGAAGACTCAATCACCAAAGACCACGTAGATATTGTCAATGAGGCACTCCAGCATTTTTTTTTTTTTTTTTTTGATATATCAACTTCATAGTACTTGTGCGTAAAATCAGAGTGGTGTTTACGAAAGTAATTTTTTGTATGAGTGATCACAAGTTATGAATATTTCCGTGTTCTATTTTTAATAAAACAAAAAACCCAGCTATCTATGATGTCAAAAGGGCTAATCTTTAAATTATCTTGAAATTAGAAAATTAAGACCAGGGGAAACACGGACCCCTGGAAACATCAGAGGTGGAATCAGATGCCAAGAAAGAATGAGCATCCCATGTGGACCGGTCACACCCGCCGTGAACCCTCTTGATCAGGTTAACAGAAAAATCCGTGGTCAAAATCAGTATACAAAATACGGACATTGGTATGAAACACGTCGGGTAGACTTTGTCAACAGGGGATGCTTACTCCTCATATGCACCTGGTCCCACCTCTGGTTTGTCCAGGGTTCGTGTTTGCTTTATTCTTAATTTGGTATTTTTTTTTGTATTTTTTTTTTTTATTAGTAAGATTGATCATTGTTTGCTATCTTCACCCTTTCATGATGGTTTGTCCAATTTTATATTTCCACATTTTATGCGTACACCGGTGCTATAAGCTCCACAAAAATATCCCCGCCCCAAATAAAATCTTAAAAAATTGTACATTATCGCATTTTGATAAAACATGTGAATGCTATAATTCATTCTATAACTATTAAAATATACATGTGGTTTGCAATTAAAGTTTACTTTATATACAAACCTTTTATTTTAGAAAATACTATTCACAATGTAAATATAAAATAAAAGTAACGAACTGAAATTTGATTATCTTGCTTATATGATTAATGCTCGTATGTGATATAAATATATGTTATGTTTTATGGGAATATCAACTGATCATGTACATAAATTAGATACATATATAACACTTAGGTGAAATCTCAATAAGGAACTAATCACGTAATGTATGGGGGGTGTCAGGTGCCGCCCCAATAGTTTTGGAAAAAAGGAGAGGGTGAGAAAAATCGAAATCTGTAATGGCAATCTGTATTCAATGGAGCAGCGAAAACAACTAGGATATATTTGGTCAATGGAGCAGCATAAGGTGAACACTTTATTTTTACAAAAACTTATTATTAAACAATTATAGGAAATATTACGACGTGCAGGTAAGAACTGTATTCTTTCAACTCCAGAACAATCAATACTTGGATACATTTTCTTCAATACTTGAACCGAGGATAATGGACATATCTGTTATGTCTTATGGTGTGACCGTGTTTGTGGGCGAAGCATTTATATCAATGGTTGCATGAGGAATATGTTTTGGTTCCAGCTGACAAAACCATTGTATTTGTTTACAAGCATTTTATGACACTGCATTCTAAACGAACTTGGCATTAATTCCACATTTATTAATCACACGTATACCCAACTGCCATTTCAAAAGATGGAATTCTTCAAAATCATGCTTCAGTTTTAAATACATTTTAATATCTCAGTTAATGAAGTGGATGAATATGAGTTACCGTACCTATACTGGATCCCCAAACTCCACAAAAACCCTTACAAACAAAGATACACTGCTGTATCCAGTAAATGTTCTACCAAGCCCTTATCTTTGCTCCTTACGAAAATATTAACTGCTGTGAAGAAGAAACTTGAAACGTACTGTACCACTACATATGCCAGAAGTGGTGTAAATCAAATGTGGATTCTTAAAACTCATAAAGAACTTTTAGTGAATTTGAAATCACAAAACGTTTGTCAAATTCACAACATTAAAACGTATGATTTTACAACACTTTACACGACCATACCTCACGATAAATTAACCACTAGACTTTTTGACATCAATGACAGTTGCTTCGTCAACAAAAATGATAAAAGGAAATATTCATATTTAGTGATTGGTCATCCCAAATATTATTGTTAAACACCACTCTGACTCCACGCACAAGTACTCCTAAGTCGATATTAAAAAGATGTTCCTCATTGACAATATTTTAGTAGTCTTTAGTGATCATGTCTTCTAACAGTCTGTTGGAATCCCCATGGGCTCGAATTGTGCTCCTTTGTTAGCTGACCTGTTTTTATATTCTTATGAAGCAGAATTCATTCAAAGGCGTCTACATGAGAAGAGATAATATCTTGCTTTGGCCTTCAATTCGACATTTAGATATATCGACGACGTTTTTTGTCTACTAAAAATGATAAATATCATTCATATGTCGATTCGATATATTCCAGCGAACTTGAAATAAAAGACACCATACAGTCTTCCTCTTCTGCTTCTTACTTAGATATTTTACTGAAAATAGATGCTGACGGCAAACTAACAACTCAACGTTATGACAAAGGCATGATTTCAATTTCTCCATCGTGAACTCCCCTTATCCGAGTGGCATCACCTGCATATGGTGTTTATATGTTTCAACTTATTCGATACGCATATGATCAGTTCTGCATATGATCAGTCTTTAAATCGAGACAGGCTACTGACAAAGAAGTTGATGTTACAGGGCTTTTTACAGTCTCGTCTAAAGTCAGCATTTCGCAAATTTTATGGTCCTTATAACGATCTAGTTTGCCACTACAACTTACCATTAAGTCAAATGCTGTCTGATGTGTTGCACACACCAATTGTTAGGCCATTCTTGGCAGACTGATTCTGACTACGGATTGCTCCATTTACCTGATCGGAATGTAGGGCTCATGGCGGTATGACCGGTCGACAGGGGATACTTACTCCTCTTAGGCACCTTATCCCATCTATGGTATGACCAGGGGTCCGTGTTTGCCCATCTCTCTGATTTGTATTTTCTATAGGAAATACGAGATTGAATACTGTTCGTTATCTTGGCCTTTTCATCAATAAACAACGCGCGAATAATAATTTTAAAAAACCCTTTAGACATTTAATTCGCCAATTCTTTGAGCAGTCGATGCAATCGGAACATTGGTAGTTGGTGTAAACATCACATTATGATGTCGTATGTACATGTAGCGTCGATGTGTAAGCATAATTACAACCAGAAGATTCTTTATATAAATACAATCGAAAAGAGACTTTATGATTGAGAAAGTACATGGTTTTCATGCTTTTATGGATTTTATGTAACATATCAGAACGAAGTAAACTTGGGTAGACGAGATTCAAAATGGCGATATCCATGTCCGCATGCTTGCGTTCGAATTTACCAAAATTTTCAAGTTCCATGGGTGTGCTTTAGTTTTTCACTAGTTTTCTATAATTTCCTTTTAAACATGATATATATATATATATATATATATATATATATATATATATATATATATGCCAGTTTACTTGCGGAAGGTCGGTGGTCTCTTCCCAGGTACATTGTATCTGGGTTCTCTCCTCCACCAACAAAAACTGGACGCCACCAGATAACTGAAAAATTGTTGAGTGTGGCGGAAAGCAATAAATAATCTCTCTCTCTCTCTCTCTCTCTCTCTCTCTCTCTATATATATATATATATATATATATATATATATATATATACGTGTTTCCTATAGGGAAAGCTTCGCTTCGCCCTTTATCAATGTGATCAGTGTCATTTTCGTATATCTACAATTGCATGCAATGTGAAAAAAAAAGCAACAAACAAACAAACAAAAACAACAACAACAATAAAAATACACACACACACACATAAAATTCATTCAGGGTCAGGATTTGTCGATGTGTCTGTAGTTGTGGAGTACAAGATATTGTTACATCAGTTGATAGAGATGAGCGTGCTGCTCAGAGAGAATAAGAAAAACATGAGTTGGAACTAGAATGCCTGGCCAGGGAAAAAATGCAGACGAAAAAAACCGGACCTTACATGAAAATGACTGAAAAAAGTTACAGACAAAATGAGACAATTAGAATTTACAGGAACAGTAAATGAAATTCAAGAATACACAAGGTGATAGTAAATAGTCAGCAAAAATTTGTTTGTTTGTTTTACGTCCCATCGAGAATTTTTCACTCATATTGAGACGTCACCAGCTGTAGGTGAAGTACCACAATTTAGACCTATGATTAGCGCTCAGGGCCGTAGCAGTGAGGATTCTTTAACGTGCCAACGCCTACCGTAACACGGGACCTCCGTTATTAAGGTCATATCCGAAAGACCCGTGATTCTCACTTCAAAATGCCATACGTTTGGCGAAGGAGCAATCACTACCTATTTTTCGTCTTAGGTTTGACGCGGCCATGGCACGAGAGGGGCTCGAACTCACGACCTCCCGGTTACGAAGCGAACGCTCTAACCAATGAACTACCGCGACCGGATGTGTGTAGGTTTTCTTTGTTTGTCATTTGTCAACAACTTTATTGATGATATTCTGATATTTTTGATGATATTCGAATACCATGTTTTAGATCTCAAAGCAGTAATTCAAAGATTACAAGAAGCCAAATTGTCGGGAAAAGCATGCAAGGGTACAACTGCTTATCATAAGTGGAATGTTTGGGTCATATTGTTGGAAAGTTCTCACGACGTCAGGAGTCCTGAGTCCACTTGTGGCCTTGACAAACTTGACTAAAATTTTCCAGGCGGACTGTCACGACTTCTGATGGGAATGATGTAATTATATTTCTTACTTACAAGATCCCAGAACTACCATAAACAATACAGCTGGCTGACTATGAAGGGGATAACAGAGACAATCATTATAAATGAATTAAATAGTCATCAGGAGACAGCCATCAGAAGTCTGAGAAAATAGAACGATTTTCTCATTGGAACGAAGACGGGAAGTGAAAAATTGCTGATATATGAGAGTGCACTTTGGGTTTAAAGCAAACGGGGATAACAACAATACTGTACTTGTGCCTTTGAATAGCATAATGATGGAGTACGTAGAAAGACGTCAACAAATTCGCTAAAGGACCACATACATTAAACGTGACACAGACAGAGAGACTGTTACATATATGAACGGCTGTTACCAGTCTGTTTTTGGCTCACCAGAAACATTTGTAGGCGATTCAAAGTCTAGAGAAATACTGCTAACAAATACATTTTCCAGTAAATATCAGTTGACAGCGGCTGAAGAGGAACACACTGTTGTATAATGGTAAGGTATGTTAATGATCATATTCTTGATTATTACCTCATCTATCAACTTGACCCAATGAGTATAATTAAATTCTCTCTTTAAATTAGAATTATACTGATAACTCTGTTACATCAATGTACATGTGATTTTTGTTTCAGTGGACTAGCTCATGGTCACGGGACTCCATTTCGTGATTAGTTAGGATATAAAGGAGAGTCGAGATATCCCTACATCAACCTACCTATACGTCCATTAACAACTGCAAGTCATACCGTGAGGAGCCGGGTTAGAATAGGTCCTCAGTACTCTTTCTTGTCGTAAGAGGCAAAATAAATAGGACGGTCCTTCGGATGAGACCGAAGAAACCGAAGCCCCGTGTCACAGCTATGTGGTACGATAAAGCGCCAAGCATAAGCCTCAATTTTGCATCCCCTGTCGGCAATGGTGACATCTTCATATGAGTGAAAAATTCTCGAGTGGCACGTCTAACAATATACAACTAAACAGCTAACCATAATGGAATTCTTCTGAAAAATTCAGAGTGTATCTAATTGCAAAAGTGATCTCACCAAATAACCTATTATTAATGAAGAGAATTTTGTTTCATCGTGTTAAAATGTAAAATGTAATTATTCATAGCAATATACTTAAACAGATCAAAGAATCTTTTCCAACCTGGCGTTTCTGTTTATTTTTACACATTGGAAACTTGTCTTGGAATCACAGTAATTTTCTTTGCTGTGTTTACAATGTACCATTTAGTCTTCTCCTGTGACAAGCTCTTATGGGTATTGAGGACCCATTCTAACCCGGATCCCCAGTGCATCAGGGTTAGGTTACAGTTAAGTTCCGGTCACGTATGAAAGATATAATGGGACTGTTGAAGCGAAGGGCCAATCAAATTCACCCTGGAAAAAATTCAGTCAAGCTTTTTAATCATCAAGATAAAGTGAAAGTCATATAAGAAGCCAGTTGACCTACTACGAAGAAACAGTTTTGATTATTTTGGTTTGGTAAATTTTAATTTCAACTTCATTCTAAATTGTTCTCATATATCATTACTATTAACAGATCTGACTAGGAAATTAACTCCAAACAAACTACAGTGGAAAGAATCATTCCGACATCTTTAGAGAGCCTTAGCACCCTCTCCCATTTTGAAACTTTCAAACATGTCTTCAGTTTTCATTCCTCAAACAGACGCTTGGGCCTGAGGGCAATGCTGTTACAGGAAGAAACAACTCATCGCAGATATGAACAATTCTGAAGAACAATTTGATTTTGTGTTAAAAACAGATCACAAACCTTAATTAACTCAACAGTTCAAAATCAATTGATCGTTTATTGTTTAATATCCCTCTCTAAAATCTTCCACACCATTGCCGGTGAAGGGCTACAAAATTTAGGCCTATGCCCGGCGCTTATGGCCTATGAGCAGGGAGGGGTCGTTATCGTGTCAAACATGCTGTGAACGGGACCTCGGTTTTTGCGGTCTGATCCGAAGGACCACCCCATTTAGTCGCCTCTTACGACAAGCAAGGGGTACTGAGGACATATTCTAGCCACGGGGCTTAATGAGCTCAAGACTTATGAGATGGGTTTTATCACTACAACCATATAGATTTCAGTTTATATCCTTAATTTAAGTGCAAGATTTCTTACGTAGCTTGTGAATCCAATCTATAAATGGGTGATTCTAGGAGGCAATTTTCAAGAATGCATTGTTCATGAAGCGTTTTATTTCGTATTTATTTCATTTGTATTTGTGAGTATTTGTATAAATATGTTTATACCTCAATTATTTTAAGGATATAAAGTACCCTTTATGTAATATGTCTTCAAAAGTTTCTAAGTTCAACAACCGGTAATGTTTTGAAACATTTAAGGAAATCAAAAATTTGGCCACATGCGCATCTTCAATACACATATTTTAAATTCTGTAAACTAGGAAGACCCTTACTTGAAAACTGGGGGGGGGGGGGGGGAATTATGTACCCTCCATTATCACATCTCGATTTTCATTATAACACTATATTTTCAAATAAAGGGGCAAACCTCCTGCAAGGAATGACTAAATGGATCGAAACTAGAAATCCGGAACAAACGGACTGTTGTACATGTACGTACAGATAGCGCTGTACCATAGTACTTCCCGTCTAAAGACAGCGTATAAAATGATTTGGAAATTAACTTGATCTCATGTATAATGTATATATATATATATATATATATATATATATATATATGATTTTATTCTTTGACACAGCATTCCAGTCCACTGATAAAAATGGTAACTATTGTGAATTATTTTTTATAAAGATGACGGATTAATGGGACATTTTGACAGGATATTCTGAAAGCATTGTTGTGTAGCAATTCCTTTTTTTTTCTGAAACTCATTTCTTTATCATAATAATGAACATCTCTATGAGCTTTGTATAGTTAGCAGACTAACACGTATTCGTTCAAATTTATTTTATTTGTTTACATAACCATTACCGGTCTAGTAGCCAAGTCCGATTTGTCATCGAAAATCGTCTTACTGGTGTCAAAATGTAATTAGCTCTGTGGAAACAGCATTCTGAAATTTCATCAATTCAGAACGCAGAAATAGTTGTGCACCATGCCAATGTCATTCCCTGTGTCATTCCTATACGGTACAATATAATTAGCCAGTTTCCCTGTCTCTGCGCCGTTGTAACTTGGATTCTTGCAGTGCATATCGCAAATTAGATATAACACAATTATCAGGGGAAATGCATTTTTATCCCCATGAAGTATTGTGCGTTTTATTTATTTATTGTTTTTGTTTTTGGAGGGTTATATGTTTGTTCAACAGGACTGTAAATCTATTTGTGAAGTACTAATTGGTCGTGGTGGTTGGTCACGAGTGGTTTGAGCTTCGTACATTAAGACTGACGTACTATCTGATCGAAGTGGTGGAGGGGTTAGCTTCGTGACCGGTAGGTCAGGGGTTAATTTCCAACTCGTCCTTTTTTAGAGTCCAAACACAGCAACACATAGTGCAAATCAGTAAGCAATTTGAAGAATATTACAGTAATGGTAAATTCATTAATCATTGCCTCCAGAATTGTACAACGTGAAAGACAGAGTACGTGTGTTGAGATGCGAAACAAACATTAACCGATTACAGGAAGGAAAGCCAGAAGACTGTTTGGACCTTCACCACCTACATGTAATTGCAACTCATCCTCTCGAATTGATGGGGGAAATGAAAACCTCTATTTTGAACTTCTCTGGTGTGCTTTTTATCCTTTACAAGTTTTGTGAACGCGATTTTTCGTACATGAGTCGATTAGTTGTTCATAAATTGTCTGGAATGAGATATTCATATGAGTGTGATCGTGGATCTCGTAAGCCAGGTTTAAATGCAAAATAAGTCTAGGTTACCCGAGAAGGAATTCTGTTGCACGTTATGAAACGACAAAGACTTACCTAAACTGGACTTGCACATAGCAAGATATCGAAAGCTAGTAAGTCGCCAAATTTCACAACACTTGAAAAGTCATTTTTCCTTTTACTTAGTGAATCTCGAAAGGATATAATTTTAAAAATGCATACAGAATGTTGGAAAATGTCGATTAAGAAAAGATCAAAGCGGGAAAACATTGTCGCAAAACCAAATTCAAACTACGAACTCCATTAATAAATCTGAAACAAACTGAAATAGCTATCCAAACTTTACCATCTTGCTCGAGATACTTTTTATCATTTCTTAAAGGAAATTGGATACCCAATTAGACTTGTTAAAGAAGCTTGTAAAACTATTTCTAAATATTTTAATATTGCTAAAAACTCATATCTACCCGAATAAAATTTTCCTACGAAACAAACCTTATTTTCTTTCGAAGTTTTACTAGAAAATTCAATGTATTACAGGGATTTGTACAGTCTCGTCTAAAGTCATCATTTCGCAAATTTTATAATCGTTATAACGATTTAGTTTGCCCGTACAACTTTCCATTAGGTCAAATGCTGTCTGACGTGTGGCAATATTCCATCATCACCTGCATATGGTGTTTATATCTGCCCTCTAATTCGATACTCAAGAACTTGTTCTGCATATGATCAGTTTTTTAATCGAGGCAGGCTAATGACAAAGAAGTTGATGTTACAGGGCTTTGTACAGTCTCGTCTAAAGTCAGCATTTCGCAAATTTTATGGTAGGTATAACGATCTAGTTTGCCATTACAATTTTCTATTAGGTCAAATGCTGTCTGACCTGTTTCATACCAATTGTTAGGCCGTTCTTGGCACACTGATTCTGACTACCGTTTGCTCCGTTTACCTGATCGGGATGTAGCTAACGGGTGTGACCGGTGGACAGGGGATGTTTACTCCTCCTAGGCACGTGATCCCACCTCTGGTATGACCATGGGTCCGTGTTTGCCCATCTCTCTGATTTATATTTTCTATGGGATTACAAGATTGAATACTGTTAGTTATCTTAGCCTTTTCGTAAACATTACTCAAAAATTAAAATCTTTGAAAAGCGTCGTTTTACTATTGCCTTTCATGTATCAATGACCGATTTACATTGTTCTTTCTTAAATTAAGACAAAAAAAACCATGTAAACACAGCAAAACCGTACTTCATTTGATATGTCCAAAATAACGGGTATTCTGTGACATTAAAGTTCAGTGTATATTTGTGTAACCCAAACAAACCACCGTTTACAGTCAGCCAAATGAAGGGAGTTCGGTAACTCTGTTTTATTAGAACTTTATTAAAAGCAGACAATGAAGAGTTTTGCAAACAGTACTTGGATGAGCCAAAATATGTATTTAAAAATTGGCATTATTAAAAAATCAGCCTTATACAGTTTGTTCACGTCTTATCAGTGTACCCACATATAAAAACAATCCAAATTATTCAAATGTTCTGCCATTATTCAAAGTGGACGATGAAGTCAGATTTAAACAACTTCGTTTAAACCTGTTTGCAACGAGTGAACCTGGATTTAAGGACATACGCGACGTTTCTGACATTTTCTCTAAAATTATTTTTTCCTCTCCTCGAGATGGAGAGTTCTTGAAAATAGGTTTTGATTTTGTAATGTAGTAATATTACTAAACTGTATACATCGATCTGGGTAGCTCAGTGGTTACATCACCTAACTATAGAGGTCCTGGGTTCGATACTCTCCTGTTCCAAAGATTTTATCTCGTTTACTGCGGTAATATCCATTTATACAGTAGAGCTGGTTATGCATTTTAACTTGTAACAGCCAGGAACTATCAAAATATGCTAACTCTAAAACAGACAAGGTAACATACTCCAATTGCTTTTGTAGAAACGAGATAAAATGCAAGTAAATTGTAGGTGATGTTTCACGAAAATTAATATATTATGGAGGAACGTCGCGCATCTCCTTAAACATCGAAATGAATGATCCGAGGTATAAATCAAAGATACGCTACATATAATCATAGTATATGTAGCCGGGAAATTCGGGAACATTGAAATGCCACCGAAAAAAAATATTGAACCCCAAACCACGTAACAAGTAAACAAAATGATTGTGATGAAACGTCGATGACCATGTTATCCCTAACGAAAATCCAACACACAATCAACGCTCGGAAAGAATCAAACTTTTTAATGCTAAGTGGGACAAAACTGAAAATGACCATGTCAAACGGAAATTTCAGGTTACAAGGTGTAAGATATGGTGATGGTTGTATGAAATAAACGGTAAAATGTTTTGCAAACGGTGTGTGAAAGGCGTAAACATTCATTCAAAACCGGAAGTGAAAATTACCGTGCTTCCACGATGTCAAGACATAAATGATTGATTGGTTGATTGTATATTGCTTACGTCCCTCTTGAGGAATCTTTCACTCATATGGAGACGCCACCATTGCCAGTGGAGGGCTGCTAAATTTAGGCCTATGCTCGGCGCTAACGGACATTGAGCATTGACCACACCTGCTGTAACGCGGGACCTCAATTTTTGCAATCTCATCCGAAGGATCACCCCATTTTGTCGCTTCTTACGGCAAGCAAGGAGTACTGAGGACCTATTCAAACCCGAATCCCCACGGGCTGTCAAAACACAAGAAAACATGAGATCAGCTTGAGAACGACAATCTAAAGAGAGATGTGAATGTTGCTGTAAAGAAAAGACACCAAGCTCATGGTACTGGTTGGTCTCAGAAAACCTGTCCCTGTCAAAATATGAAAGTTACTTCATTTGATGAAAGACTTAGAGGTTCCTGGCCTCGAGGCTCTTCGTATAAGTTCACGTGTTCAGTATGAATCTTACTATACAGTTAATGAGTTTTTGGAAGCAATAAGTTCTATAGTTGATGATATCATAATGCTAAAATTACAGACTCTCCATATGTTGTCATTTTAGCTAATGAAAGCACAGATATTTTTAATACTGAAAGAATGACTAATTAACCCCTAATCTCAAAACCAAGGACTGTATTTTTACAAGACCTCGAATATGAATCTGGAGCTGGTTTGACATAAGAAATTAAAAAGTAGTTGGATATGAGAAATATTCCCAGTGTGAAAATTATAGGTCTAGGCGCAGGTGGCCCTAGTGTTATGACTGGACATGATAAGGGCACGTCTGGAAGAATGAAAGAAATGAATCCCCACGTAATTAATACCCATTACATGACACACAACAAACAGCAAACTATTGCATTATTCACATTCAATACGTGCACACGAATACGTATAAAATGGAGAAAGCCATTTACCTGGAACCGAAGATGAGCACTTACTGAAAATTTTAGATTCTCTTTATTGTGAAACATCCATAAAACAAAATAGAAACTCTATTTGTATCTCTTCGGAACACAGAATGCGACACACTTCACTCGTGATAACCAGGGTCTCCAATCAGCAAATATGTATATTAAAGTCAAAATTTTTCCTGTTTTGAATACGTGACTGGTCAGGGGTTTTGCAGTTTTACATATACAATGATCATCTGTTTGGATATCATATTATTTCGTACACAATTCAAAATTTTTAGATGATTACCTATATATACAATAGTGATCGGAATTATACATCGAGTGAAAATATGGGCATTATATGCGCAATCCAAAATAGACAGTCCATCACACAATATATATATGAAAGGGAATATATAAACGAAAATATAGTACACCATTAAAGATTTGATGTCTCATTGGAGACCACATAATTGTATACCTTTATTGAACAGGAGAAGAGAGAGTGTCATTGATGTACAATGTCATTTCACAGAATGAAAGAAAATTGATCACTGATATAAATGTAAGCTTACAAGCATTCATAGATATTTTCAAATTTTGCGTTGATAATATACGGTAGTGGAAACTTCCAGGGGTAGTATCGGTGTTTATATTTGAATTCACCATTAGAAATTAAAAAAATTAATCTGGGTTTGGACCGAAAATATTCAATTGTAAATAACTGAAAGTCATTCAAGTTGCAGGAAATTCTAATAATCACAATTCCTTCTTAATATAAGAGAAATATTTTAAAATCGCTTTAATAACGGGAAAAAAAAAATTCGGGTACTTCTGCCCAAACCGTAAAATCTTAAATCGTAGGAGGGGGTTAATTCACTATATGCATACTTCAGTTCATAGCTTCACATATCAACTACAGTTTATTCTACTATAAAAACTGGAAGAGAGAGGGGGTAGCAGCCAATCAATCGAATTTTGCACGTAAAAAATACGGACTTTGTATGTTAAAATAACGGGAAAAGTTAAATTTTTAAAATCCTAGGGATGGAGGATGGGCTAGACCAGGCTTTCTGCCTATTCCCAACCATCCTGTACACATGCCTGATATAATATTCACAATGCCGTGTTGAAATAAAAGTACTTTTATCGATATCGTATATTATAACCACTAGGTCGATGCCTCTGCTGGTGGACTGTTAGTCCACAAGGGTTTTCACCAGCCCAGTTGCTAAGTACTTCGGTACTAGCATGAAAATACGAATAGAAATTTTCTGTGATAAAATTAAAAAATTCATTTCAATGTTAAGGATTATCTCCCTCATGCATAGTTCTGATCCTTAGCAGGATTGGGTTCCAGTATTTGATATTTTTTGGTTCTTTCAGCTCTTCCAAATTTGTTCTTATTTCGGACTTCCATTTTCGACTTGAGCATCACTGAAGAGACATTATTTGTCGAAATCTGCATCTGGTGCATCAAAATTGTTTACCGTTTATGTTGTATATCTAAATCAGTACCACGGCATATAACATATGTTCTGCATGCTTTGTGAGTTTGACTATACGGATAATGAGACTACTAATAAATAAATAAACTTTTATACCCTTGGCTTGTGCCGACTTGTGCATTATTTTGACATTGTATTATATTAAAAACCTCAACATTTTCGCTTATTTATGAATATTGGTATCTGATGAAATACAGCTGCATGTCTGTTTTCACTATGTACGATTGATTATATATTGTTTAACGTCCCGCTCGAGTATTTTTCACTCATATGAAGACGTCACCGTTGCCGGTGAAGGACTGCAAAATTTAGGCCTATACTCGGCGCTTATGGCCTTTGAGCAGGGAGGGATCTTTAACGTGCCACACCTGCTGTGACACGGGGTCTCGGTTTATGCGGTCTCATCCGAACGACCGCCATATTTAGTCGCCTCTTACGACAAGCAAGAAGTATTGAGGATCTATTCTAACAACCCGCATCCGCACGGGGCCACAATGTACGAAATAAACACATTTCTGATTTACACGTAAACATAAACGTAATCACTGACATAATACAGAAACGTATGCTACAGTTCTGTAACGTATGCATAAGAATTTTCTGAATATTTACATATTCATGAATGAAGTTTGCACGCTAAGAAATACTCTTCAGTCTTTATGCATTTGTTTGTTTTGTGAAATGGCTTACCATTCCTTACCTGTGTAAATGAAGGAAAACTTTTTCTTTTTATCTAAAATAGGATACCTATAATATTGAATTCATAAACATTGAATATGAATATTTCGTCAATCTTTTTTTTTCAGTACCAACTTGTATAAATGAACAGTGAAGTACTTTATGGCATAACGTATTTTTAGAGAGGAAATTTGAATTATAATATCAGATGGAAAATAAAAATGGAATAGTATATTTATTATGGAAGACAATTACTTTATTAATTATTTATTTATTTTATTTACTTATTTATTATTGAATTATATATCGTAATCGAGGTATGCATCGCAGAAGTCCCCTCTCACCCCTAAATAAAAGACAATCCAAAAATTCTCTTTTGAAAAGTAACTGAAAAATAAATAACATAATATAAGCCAATCAGATCAACGTTTGAATCTCTCTCTCTCTCTCTCTCTCTCTCTCTCTCTCTCTCTCTCTCTCTCTCGTGACTCCCATAATTGTTCATGCAAATTCATGCCAGTGGAATTTATGTACCTAAACGATTTCCCGATTTTACAAATTGGCAAAACTTGGTAGACCTATGCTTAGCGCTCAGGGCCGTAGCAGCGAGGATTCTTTTCTTTGTTTGTTTTGTTTGTTTGTTTTACGTCCCATCGAGAATTTTTCACTCATATTGAGGCGTCACCAGCTGTAGGTGAAGTACCACAAATGTAGACCTATGTTTAGCGCTCAGTGCCGTAGCAGTGAGGGATCATTAACATGCCAACGCCTACCGTGACACGGGACCTCCGTTTTTAAGGTCATATCCGAAAGACCCGTGATTCTCACTACTAAATGCCGAGCGTTTGGCGAAGGAGTAATCACTACCTATTTTTCTTCTTAATTTTGGCCGCCATGGCACGAGCGGGGCTCGAACTCACGACCTCCCGGTTACGAAGCGAACGCTCTAACCACTGAGCTTCCGCGACCGGGTATTAATCTTTGTTGCAATTATACGAGCAACAGAACATGTTTATCAGATTCAAATTCGTTTAGATCACACATAGAACAAATTCTTTCCTCGATTGGTTCTCCTTTGTATTGACCAGTTTTAATCCGAAATACCAAGACTCCACAAATGAACATGGCTATAGTAGATCTTAATGGTTATGGAATATCCAATGTTACGTAGCGTTCTACATTATAATGTAATTTCAGAATAGTTCGTAGTTTTGGAACATATTGTAAGTCATGCGACCAATTGTTTTCCATGCCTGAATGTATTTTCTCGTCTGCGTGCTGCAAATTACAAGGTATATTTTTATAGATATTTTCAAAGTGTAGAGAATACATGACATTTTTTATTTGAGAATTCCAGTTAAATTGGTTGTTTTGCGCCCGATTCCAGAGAAACAATTTTTGCAAGTCGTTCGTTTTCCATGCATACTAAGCGATTCCAAAGGTATAGCATATTTATTTCGTGGCGACAAGATGACATCATCCATCCACATTCCCACTGAGCTGCTAACAACGAGGTAACACGATGAACAACTAGAGAGTATCTTAACGCCCGGTTTTGAACTATCCACAAACTCCTCCACTATAATGTAAGACAGACCAGTGGCGACACAGTTGTTGAATAATTTGTCGTACGTGATGAATTCAACAGATTTCATAGCATGAATTTTCGAAATGACTGATCCAAGAGCTCGGCCTCCAGATTTAGCGAAGTTTTCTGCACTCTTTTTAAAAATTCACGTTTTTCGTCGAAGATTACTCCTAAATATTTGTATGACGCCACGTACTTGAGAAAATTTTCAATGTGAAAATTGAAGTTACTTCGTTTAAATAACCGGTCGCGGTAGCTCAGTGGTTAGTTAGAGCGTTCGCTTCGTAACCGGGAGGTCTTGAGTTCGACCCCGTTCGTGCCATGGCCGCGTCAAACCTAAGATGAAAAATAGGTAGTGATTGCTCCTTCGCCAAACGCTCGGCATTTAGAAGTGAGAATCACGGGTCTTTCGGATATGACCTTAAAAACGGAGGCCCCGTGTCACGGTAGGCGTGGGCACGTTAAAGAACCCTCACTGCTACGGCCCTGAGCGCTAAGCATAGGTCTAAATTCTTGGTACTTCACCTACAGCTGGTGACGTCTCAATATGAGTGAAAAATTCTCGACGGGACGTTAAAACAAACAAACAATCAATCGTTTTAATGTTTTTTTTCTGAAGTGTACTACTTTAGATTTTTGCGTGTTAATTCGCACTCGTCATCTCCTACACCAGTCATTGATGGTATTTAACATGTGTTGCATATCAATTTCACACTGAGAGATTAAGGCAATGTCGTCAGCGTAAAGAAGTAAACTTAAGTTGTAGTCGTTGATTTGAATTTTTTTTTGTTTAAGGATTTCAGATGTACCGTTAAATTCATTTATAAAAATATCGAACAATGTAGAGATAAATTTTCACCTTGTCGAACTCCAGTGTTACACTGAAACCAGTCAGTGCATTCGTCATTCAACCGAACACATGATTCTGTATTTGAGTAGAGAGACTGAATATTGTTGTAGAAGTTTCCATCGATTCCATTTTTCTCTGTCAACTGTATTTAACGCTTTCTGACGGTCAATAATTGAAACGGCCAAAATAACTAACAGTATTCAATCTCGTAATTCCTATAGAAAATACAAAATAGGCTAATACGGATCCCCGGTCATACCAGAGGTGCCTAGGAGGAGTAAGCATCACCTGTCGACCGGTCACACCCGCCGTGAGCCATACAGTCCAATCAACAATCCGTAGTCAGAATCAGTGTGCCAAGAACGGCCTAATAATTTGTATGAAACACATCAGACAGTATTTGACTTAACGGTAAGTTGTATATCAGAATATCATCAATAAAGTTGTCCACAGATGACAAATGAAGAAAAAACACACGCATCAATGTACATAACATTGTACGTGCTGTAACAAATCCAAATGGCATAGCAAATTGAACCTAACACATAGTTGTTTGGAAGGCTGTTTTCGGAGGAGAATAAGATGTAAGATGCACTTGCCATTAATCTTTTGTCAAGTTCGAATGAGAAAAATATTTGTACCCGGCTAGATTTGAAAACATAGCAGCAATATCGGACATGGTTCCGTTGAGAAATATGATCAGATTCAGAGAACAGAAATCAACACAAAGTGTATTTTCCACCTTTCTTAACAACCAAAACTATTGACGACGATTATGGGCTCACTGAAGGCTCAGTTACACCATTTTCCGTACTTCATTTTTTATAGTTTATACCATGCAATAAGCTAGGGAGTAGTCTGGACGCAGCTCTAGCGGGATTTTTTTCTGTGGTCGCCATGACATCGTCTTGCAGTACATTGGTATAACCCGGGTTGTCTGTGAGAACAGCTTTGAATTCACCGAGGACGTTCCTCACCAACTTAATTAAAGTTCTTTATTGAAGTTAATGTTGAGATACGATTCTTTGTCATACAAATTTACTTTTACTTCTTGATCATCCTTATCGACTGGTTGTTTGACTGGAGCAAGCATGTCATTTTCAATCACTTGTGCTCGCGTTCCTTCCGTTCTGCATACTGCTTCAGTAGATTTGCTTGAAATGTCTTGAGTTTCCCATTTACATCTATTTGACAATTTAATTTATTCATTTTTTTCTCTGAATTCTATATGGTCCTTTCCACTGCATCAGTAACTTGATATTATCAGTACAAACACCTTTCCCATTTTCAAAGCTTTCTACTCCTAGTCGAGGCCTCCGTGGCCGAGTGGTTAGAGCATTGTGCTCAAAATCACATGGTCTCTCACCTCTAGTGGGCGCGGGTTAGATTCTCGCTCGCGTCGATATATGTGAGAAAGTTTGTCAGTTTACTTGCGGAAGGTCGGTGGTCTCTTCCCAGGTACATTGTATCTGGGTTCTCTCCTCCACCAATAAAAACTGGACGCCACCAGATAACTTAAAATTGTTGAGTGTGTCGGAAAACAACAATCAATCAATCAATAGTATAACATCTCGATAATACCGACCTCTAACACTTTTGCCATTCGGCACCGAAATTTGTACGACTATACCATTACTTGAGAAGAAAATGCAATAAAGAACCCTCTTTTGTTCATGGTTCTTTTGGCTACTACAGGCCTTCTACCTTGTGTAGCTAGCCATATTTTGTTTTCAATTTTTCTTTCTGGTTCGAAGTAGTGAACCCATGTTTCGTCACCAGTAACAATGTTTCCAAATTGTCCTTGATTGAGTTTGGGAAACATTTTGAGCAATTGTTTAGCGGTTTGTACTCATACCCGTTTTTGGTGATCTGTCAATATATGCGGTATACATCTGGCAGAAATCTTTCGGACTTTCAAAATACGCTTCAAAATGAAATGCACCCGCGACAGCGATATGCCAACAGCTTTGGCAATGTCATGTATCGTGTACCTGCTATAGCTTTCAATTATTTCCTTGACTTTTGAGACATTTGCCTTGCCAATTTTAGTCACAACGTTTGCCTTGCTTGTTAATGTCACATTACTGCCAGATTTTGCTCCATCTTTGACGACTCTGTGCCAGTCAGAAATTCCTTTCTCCACCTAGGAACTGTTTCATACGATACCTTACCAGACCCATAAAACTTCCCCAATTCAGTAAAAATCTGCATTACCGAATGAGAATTTTGTACGAACTTTTATATAAGCTCTTTTCTAAAGATATTATCCCATCACTTTAACACTAGACAATATTGATAAAAAGAATTCTAAGTATATTCATTTTTTTCAATAATATCACACACACATACACGCACACACACAAATGTATATCTTAGGTATCTTTAACACCGATATATCGAATACCATGGGTATGTCGATGTGATTTGGAAGTCCCAACGACTTATTCTTTAAGTATTTTACCCTCGATTACTCAGATATCTCGAATATATATATTTATATATATATATATATATATATATATATATATATATATGTGTGTGTGTGTGTGTGATTCAAGAACTACAGCAAAATTTTGGACTTAGATAAATTAGATAAAATCATTAATGGAATACCAATTTTATAACTTTTAATCTATGTGTTTTAATTTTTCTTAGAAATCAAAATTTAATTGAATCATTATACATCATGGATGGCTATGAATTTTACATTAATTTTTATTCAATGTTTTCATAGATAATTTAATGGATATGGAATTTATTTTTTAAAAAGTGTTATAATGGGTCTAGTACTAATATTATTATTATTATTTTGCCTTTGGAAGCTGTAAAAGTGAGGATTTCAATCTCATTATCCCCCCAAAATTAATCCGATTACCATGTTCAATTTTGGTATGCCCAAATATTATAATGAATAGAATTGAGGAAAATATTTACGGACTAGCTATCAATAGAAGCTTATCAATTACAGACTCAGTCACTGAAAAATATTACACATTACAAATTCAAGAGACATAAGCAAATATTTAGTCCATTGGACAACATGATATAAAATCACGATGGGTCAAAATTTTCTCGCCGAAGTAGTTTTAGCCATTTTCTTCTAACCAATGAAGCTTTGTTTTTCAAGGGAAATGCAAAAGGATGAACATTTTGCATGTATTTGTACAACCTCTTTTCCCATCGTCTGATGAACACCCCGGAACTGCATGAAAATGCCAAGTTTTGCCGGTATTATAACGGACGCATTGTTGCTAATGCTAACAAATTTTACCGGAAATTGTCCTGTGGTACATTTTTGCTTCGTCACTTGATCGGCGTGACTAACTCGAACCACGGCTGCTCAGACGCAGTTAGTAATGTATTGTACAGTAGCAAAGGGTTATTTCCTTTTATTCTGAGATGCAATTTTTATAATTAGACTAATAGTGAAGTATTTCTATAGAGTGACTATCCTCTGAGAAATCTACAGTAATTAACACTCTTATTTTAATACATTTAGCATTTAATTAAGCCATTATTTACTGAAGGGCTCATGAGAGTGAATACCTCGCGTTCATAATTTGTTATTTGATGTAGTCATGAGTTATCCCCTTTGAATATGTAAATTACAAATTGTTCGAAGTAGAATTTTATGCACATGTCGATATTGTCGTCCCGTTTAGTGAATCGTTTGTCACTCACTTTTTGTCGTTTTAATTTTGGAAATGAGATGGATACTGCACTGATTGTTTGACTTAAACGCGAAAGAGTGCAGTCCTCTTTTTCTGCAATCAAGATTTCATGTTGTTTTGATTATCATTCAAATGAATAAAACTATGAAGGTGAGAACATTTCCGAGTCACCCAGACACTGGTCAGGTGTGTTGTTTGTCAATACTAGTCAGAGTGTAAGTATAAATTCTACAGTTGTAAGGGGGCATTCTTACCGCACATTTTGTCAGCAGCTGTGGGACATAGCTGACTCCAATGGAGTTGACTCTGTAAGCTATAAAATGTCGGGATTTTTTTGTTTTGTTTTGGGGTTTTTTTTTGTTTGTTTTAGTGAGAGAGAGAGAGAGATTTATGTGTTTTTGTTTGGTTTGTTTTGGTCCTGACGTTTTTGCTTGTGTATTAATGTTTCAGTCATCTTGAGGGGATCCGAATTAGAGTAGGTCCTCAGTACTCCTTGCTTGTCATAAGAGGTGACTAAATGGGGCGGTCCTTCGCATAAGACCGCAAAACCGAGCCCCTAGGTCACAGCAGGTGTGGCACGATAAAGAAAACACTCTCTGGTCAAAGGCCGTAGCGCCGAGCATTCACATCCCTTCCCGGCAATGGTGACGTCTCCATATGAGTGAAAAAATGTCGAGCGGGACGTTAAACAATATCTAACCAATGTTTCAGTCATAATGACCATTCATCAATCAGTTGTTTATACTATACGCTGAGCAATACCCGACTATCAAAATGAAAGCTTATCCATTACATGCAAACCCTGCCACGATTTTGTCGATCATTATGTTACCGGATGATAAATCAGAAAACCTGTAACGGTCACAGTGTCAAAAAACCGTACCGGTCACAAAGTGTATTTTATCACCACCAATTAGTATCATATCAATATAAATTCTACATTTAAGTAACAACATTAAGCATGCACATTGTACAAATTACACACATGACATAAAATCATGACAAGTAAAGAAAGTAATTAATTTTAGCAATCAAATATAGAATTCTATTTCTTTAATCAAAATATATCATTTGACTTGAGCATCACTGAAGAGACATTATTTGTCGAAATGCGCATCTGGTGCATCAAAATTGGTACCGTTTATGTTTTATATATCATTAAGTATAAATTATGATAACCAAATTTTACATAATAATATATTACATTAAACCAATGAAACAGTCCGCAACATATACTGGCAAGAGAAAGATGCCGAACACCACATAATTAAAACAACGCATTCTTACCAACTGTGTGGTATCCTAATGGATCGACATGTAGGTATGGTGTACATCTATTATACAAATATACGTATTACTCAGCACTCAGTAAATAAAATAACTATACTACTCTTGCACTGAATCTACGCACACAGCCCTGAACATGTTTAGTAACTGACCTGCTTAGTAGAGTATAGTCTGTACGTCCAAATGTCCAGTTTTTATAGCCGAAATACAATCACAATTGCTCAATTCAATTTCTAAATTCAAACTTAATCTTACACTGACCAAGAACTGTCGTGTGACCAATAATTAAGAAAATACCCAATGAACAATGAAAAACAGAAGTGTAACCAATCTAAACTATGGCTGGCCATAAAGGAAGTATTCAAATTTAATACCAAACTATGGAGACCTGTTTATAAATTTAATGCGCACATTATACTTAAATCATTTACCGTGCAATTAAAAAACACGTGACACATAATCAATATAAATTAACCTTTTATTTTTCCAAAAGGGTAAGGATACTCTACCACAACAATTTTTAAGTCATATTCTATTGTTTTAAACATCCTTGTTTCTGTTTATAGGTTTAACAATGAAATATACATGATAGATATGTTTTGCATACTTAGAAGCACGGTATGGTATGTCCTATTCTGATATGATGTAAATACTACTAGATTATCTCCAAAAATGGACAAGCTGTCAATGGCACATACTATGCATCATTTCTGAAGCAGTTACGAAAAAAATATTAAACTCAAGCGCCGCGGAAAACCAGGACAATGTCCCTGTTTACAAGTCTGTCATTACCATGGCTGCCGCTCAGTGGTTAGAGCGTTCGCTTCGTAACCGGGAGGTCGTGAGTTCGAGCCCCGCTCGTGCCATGGCCGCGTCAAACCTAAGACGAAAAATAGGTAGTCAAACGCTCGGCATTTAGAAGTGAGAATCACTGGTCTTTCGGATATGACCTTAAAAACGGAGGTCCCGTGTCACGGTAGGCGTTGGCACGTTAAAGAACCCTCACTGCTACGGCCCTGAGCGCTAAGCATAGGTCTAAATTCTTGGTACTTCACCTACAGCTGGTGACGTCTCAATATGAGTGAAAAATTCTTGAAGGGACGTTAAAACAAACAATCAATCGTTTAAATGGGTTTTTTTTTCTGAAGTGTACTACTTTAGATTTTTGCGTGTTAATTCGCACTCGTCATCTCCTACACCAGTCATTGATGGTATTTAACATGTGTTGCATATCAATTTCAGACTGAGAGATTAAGGCAATGTCGTCAGCGTAAAGAAGTAGACTTAAGTTGTAGTCGTTGATTTGAATTTTTTTTTAATTTTAATAATTTGCAAATCTGTCAACAGTAAATAGTCCTATATGTAAAAGATTGTTCACAAATTCAAAAACACCATGGTTACACCCCATCATCGTGATCAATGTAATTATCCAAAAAATCAGCCTTCTCGTTTCGGAAGTCAAGGAACCCATTGAATATCAAATAAAATTTGATTTTCTACACACATCTTGAAGACAATGTAAGCAAGAGAGTGTAAGTGATGTTGCATACTACCCGACTGTACGATTTTAACGCAACTCTAGTTATCAGTAAACCATTTTGCTCATTTTAGATGGAACAAACACAAAACCGTCATCGAGGTAAAGTATCATTTTGATACCCCTACTTCTCTAGAACAACAAGTCTCAAACATTTCGTAAAAATGAATGGAGCAGATGATAAACCAGATGGGATCACAGTATAACAGTCAACCAGATGGGATCACAGTATAACAGTAAACCAGATGGGATCACAGTATAACAGTCAACCAGATGGGATCACAGTATAACAGTCAACCAGATGGGATCACAGTATAACAGTCAACCAGATGGGATCACAGTATAACAGTCAACCAGATGGGATCACAGTATAACTGTAATATTTCTTGTTCCATGAGAACCTGATATGTCTGAAAGTTTTCAGAAATATCTGTATGATGATAGCCGGATTTGAGGTCGAATTTAATGCAACATTAATCTTTCTCGAAATTATCCATGGTCGTTTCTCAATCTTCAAACTTTTTTTAAAAAATATTTTACGTATTTATTTAGTTTATTAAAATCTAAAATCAATCTTTTTTAGACCTGATTTTGACACACTAAGAGGGCTCGCAATATATGGTTTGTAACTTTTATCACACAACTGATATTAATCAACCAAGATATTTCTTATTCATTGATTGATTGTTGTTTTCCGCCACACACAACAATTTTTCAGTTATCTGGTGGCGTCCAGTTTATTATTGGTAGAGGAGCGATACAATGTACTCGGGATGAGTTCAGATATTTCTGAACTGACAAAGTTAGCATTAATTCTGCAGATTTGTTACTTCGAAAATCCATAGAATCGAAGCGAGAGTGGAATTTCGTATCCGGATTGTATTGATTTTAAAATATACCGAAAAACCCCAATTTCTTTCCATTCACTGAAATGCCTTTTTTAAAGGGGCATGGACACAATTCGAGCTGAAACTTTTCAAATTTAATTCTTCTATTTTGAATGTTTAGAATGCATAATTAAGATATATCTAATGGTCAGCGAAAATTTTAATTTCAAGTCAAGTTACTTGAAACATACAGAGCTTACAATTCTTTGTTATGTAATCAAGGCTCGTGTCATGTTTTGTTTACATAGGTTAAATATACTAGTAAAGGTTCCGTTTAAAGCATATTTTTCAATTTACAAGTTCACCCTGAACACAGTTAAACAGTTTCTGGTGTCATATCTCATTTTGTTCTAAACATAATATTTTCTATTAAGCAATATATATGTAAACAAAAACTTGTTTACATGAAGAATTGCGAGTGCTGTATTTGCACTTGTAACTCAGCAACTGATATTCAACTTTTGGTTGATCATTGATTGATTGATTAAATATTGTTTAACGTTTCGCTCGAGAATCTTTCACTCATATGAGGACGTCACCATTGTCGGTGAAGGGCTGCAATTTTAGGCCTATGCTCGGTGCTTATGGCCTTTGAGCAGGGAGGAATCTTTTACGTGCCACACTTGCTGTGATACGGCACCTCGGTTTTTGCGGTCTCATCCGAAGGATCACCCCATTTAGTCGCCTCTTACGACAAGGAAGAGGTACTGAGGATCTATTCTAACAACCCGGATCCCCACGGGGTTGGCTGATCATTAGAAATAACATTGCAAACATTAAAAATGAAAAACAAATCATCTCAAATCATGTTCATGCCCCTTTAAACTATGTTTTACGCTACAATCTCTTTTGTTCCCTTCAACAACACAAGGCAAACAACCTGTTCACTTATCATCGACTCTGAGTGGTATTTCTCTTTGGGCAGTTAAATTTCCACTGGCCTGTGGAAAACAGCTGAAACAAAGGCGTATGGTTGCGACAGTCTCCTTGAAGGTTTGTTTCTTTGTTTGTTTAGGGTTTTACGCCAAGTTGGCAATATTTCGGCCATTTCACGGCGATTAAGTAACTGAAATATGTTTGGTTGTGAAAGTTGAAGTTTGTTTCTGCCCTGCCTGTAGAGAAATGACTGGTGTTGATACAGAGTAAAGGGCTTAAAAGTGAGCGCCAGGAAAAACCAGTTAAGCCAGAGATTCCGCCGTTGGTGGCGCTTTTTGTATCCCGTACGGTGAAATCTCTTGGTCTGTTTTTGGTGTCTGGAGGCTCTGTTTTCGGCACTGCGAATTTTCTTTTCATCATTTGAGTTGTCTGCTATCTCGTTAGGTGCAAAATAGCGTGTTATCTGCACTAAGAAGAACCTTTGACTTTAAAATTCTATGTACTAACAGCGGTCAGTTAAATGATGTCACCTGACTAGGTGACATAAAACTTCCCAATAGATTACATGTGTAAGTAAGCACGAACACGTGTTATTAGAACCTTTAATGCATAAATATCTTCGTCGTTTCATTAAATTCTCATTCAAAGCAGGCCGTTGATAAATAGGATGATCTCGCAGGAGTTTCAATAGTTTCAGTATGAAGTCATCATTTACAAATTCCGTGGTGTTTTTAAAGTCGTTTTTGCAAATGCAACTTATCATTAGGTGGGGGCCTCCGTGGCCAAGTGGTAAGAGCATCGGACTCAAAATCACAAAACCTCTGTCGGCGCGTGTTCGAATCTCGGCCGCGGCGTTCTGTGAGCAAGTTTGCCAGTTTACTTGCGGAAGGTCGGTGGTCTCTTCCCAGGTACATTGTATCTGGGTTCTCTCCTCCACCAACAAAAACTGGACGCCACCAGATAACTGAAAAATTGTTGAGTGTGGCGGAAAGCAATAAATAATAATAATCATTAGGTGAAAAGAAAAGGCCAAGATAACTAACAGTATTCAAAGGGATGGGAAAACACGGACTCCTGATCATACCAGAGGTGGGATCAGGTGCCTAGGAGGAGTAAACATCCCCTGTCCACCGGTCACATCCGCCGTGAGCCCTACATTCTGACCAGGTAAACGGGGCAATCCGTAGTCAGAATCAGTGTGCCAAGAACGGCCTAACAATTGGTATGAAACACATCAGACAGCATTTGACTTAATGGTAAGTTGTACTTGCAAATTAGATCGTTATAACGACCATAAAATTTGCGAAATGCTGACTTTAGACGAGACTGTACAAACCCTTGTAACATCATTTTTTTGCCAGTAGCCTGCCTCGATTAAAAAACTGATCATACGCAGAACAAGTTCTTGCGTATGGAATATTGCTACATAAATAAGGGAAGTCGACGATGGAGAAATTGAAATCACCCCGTTTGTCATAAAGTTGAGTTGTTAGTTTGCCGCCGGCATCTATTTTCAGTAAAATATCTAAGTACGAAGCAGAAGTGGAAGACTTTGTGATGTCTTTTATTTCAAGGTCAAATGATGCTGTGTGGCGTGTTTCATATGAATTGTTATGCTGGTTTTTTTATAGTGATTTACGGATAACTCTGTTTACATTATATATATATATATATATATATATATATATATATATATATATATATATATATAGATTGCTCATCATGGCAGGTGTGGCCGGTCAATAGTGGATTCTCATTAATCCTAAGTAAGCACTTGATCTCAACTATGGTGTTTCCATGGATCAGTGTTTGCCCTACCCTCAGTTTCGTATTTTCTGCAGGATAGATTAGATTGATCACAGATTTCCATCTTTATTTTGTCATACATACAAATTGTCAGGTGTTTATCAATCAAGACTGTCTATGAACTCAAATTTTCAGGTGCTTTGTCAATCAAGACTATGTATAAACTCAAATAATTGGGTGCTTTATCAATCAAGACTATCTATGAACTCAAAATTTCAGGTGATTTATCAGTTTTGATTTCATAAAAGTTATTCTATGCACGTTTTGGAAATAAGTACTATTTCATTGCCTTAATATCATAGAAAAAGTCATGCACTGGCGAGAGATATGTGAAAACGACATAAGCATGAACTTTTTTTTTTTTTAAATTCTGAAAGAATTTAGTTTATATGATTGTTGGATTTCAAATGGAAAAACAAACATTCAAGGTTTGTCATGGTGTGATGGACAAACTACGCCCAGGAGTAGGACTGACTATCTCTTTATGTCTGATAAGATGTGTTTTCCATTAAATGACATTGCCGCACGTTGAGTCCCTAATGTTGATTTGTTTGTTTGTTTGTTTATAGCCGCCTGAGCAATTTTTCAGCTATCCGGCGGCTGTCACCATTACCGGTGACAGGGCTGCAAATTTAGGTCTATGCTCGGCACTCAGGGCCTTTGAGGGATCTTTATCGTGCCACACCTACTGCGACACGGGACCTCGGTTTATACGGTCTCATCCGAAAGACCGGCACCCACGTCCCACAGTGGGATTCGAACCCCCGACTCAAGGATCATCAGATCTTTGAGCCCGACGCTCTAACCACTGCGCCACGCGGGCGGCCCTAATGTTGAGGGCGTACGGATGGGTGGCCATTTGGGTATATGCTTTTATTTACGTAATTCGTAAAATTTAAGGGGTGAAAATACTGGAAATTAAATACAACTTTATCAGATGATGAATTATTCTGTGATAAGCTCAGGGTACACATGAAAAATGAAAATGATAGATTAAGTGCTATAGGTAATGCAAGAGAAAAACGGGAACATATGAAAATGAGCATAAAAATATTTGTATGATTTACTCCAAATATATTTCAAATAAGAAAAGACATCGTATAAAATTAATTGAAAATGAAATAAAATTATTAGAATCAATGCAACACTCAGAAATTAGCATAAAGTATACTTTTTCACGAAAGGGAATTAAACGATTATTATACGAAGAAATGTAGGCTAATGGCGCTTACGTTAGACTTAGTCAATTGGATAGCAAAGAGAGAAAAAAGTACCTGTTATTTTCTAAATTTAAAAAAAAAAAAAACAAACAATACAATACACAAAGTGAGAAAAGACAACGGTATAGTTTTAAAGATGATAATGGCATAACGATTTGATTTTTACAGTTCGTTAAATCATAGTAGGGAAATATCCAACGTTGACATTGAAAATTGTTTTCTAAATGTAGACTGTGAAAAACTTACAATTGATGAAGAAACCTGGGACATGCTACAAACTTTATTAGAATGCAGAAAAACTGTCAATGCATGAAAAATAATAAACCCCCTGGTCATGACGTACTACCAGTAGAATTTTATAAAGTTTTTTGGATTAAAATATAATGCCTTTTTCTCAGAGAAACGCAATAATATCGAAAATTTATAAAACAAAAAAAAAAAACAAAAAAAACAAAAAAATGGAGAAAAAGAAAAATTACAAAATTATAGACCATTAAGCCTAACTAATGCAGATTATAAGATTTTTGCCCATGCTTTAGCTAGTCGATTACAAAATGTTGTAAACAGAATTATAGGCAGTGAACAAAGTGCATATATTAAAGGGAGATATATAGGAGAGAATGCAAGATAAATACTGGATATATCTGAATACTGTATGATTAATGACCAAGATGGAATGTTAATTTTTCTTGATTTTGAGAAAGCCGTTGATTCTGTTGAATATAACTTCATGTACAAAGTTTTGGGAAAATTTAATTTATTTAATATGTTTATTAGAATAATAAAAGCGCTTTACGATAAACCCATATTCAAAATTAAAAACAACGGATGACCACCAAAGACATGTTCAATGCAAGGAGGCTTATTTTTGTCTTAGAAATACTAGCTATCAAAATTGAAAATGATGCTGTATGTAGTTTAATTGTTAATGAAAATGGTAATACAAATGTGAGGTGTGCCCACGGGTAAACATGGGTAGCTCTCATGTATCGTTTACATATAACATATCAATCTATTTTTATATCAACTTATTCAATGCATTATTCTATAGTTTCATATATCATATACATATATTGTATTAATTTATTAAGTACATTTAATTTTATATATGTTCTTATGCGAGTACGTATGTGTGTATATGTATGCAAGCATGTACGAGGGTTGTTCGATATGTAATGTGTATTGTACGATATCTCAAATACATTTCGTCTCAAATAGTAAAATGAACATTACATCCCTTCAAAATATTCTCCGCGGTTTGAAATACCTAATCTCAACCCCTGAATCCATTTCTGAAATGCGTCACGAAATGCTAATTTAGGTAGACCTCTGAGGCAATGACTGATGTCTGAGCCAAGGACTTGTCGAAACTTGTAACGACTACCAGAAAAAAGGAAAAAGTCGCATGGGGCTAGATCTGGAGAGTATGGTAGGTGTGGCAAGAAGGTAACCTTCGATGACTTCAAATATTGCTTCACAAGCTCAGATGTATGTGATGGAGCAGTATCATAAATTAGACAACTATGCTAAATCCTAACAAAGGGCGTCGTTTATGATAATATTTCTTGAGCTTTTCAGTATAACATCTCGGTAATACCGACCTGTAACACTTTTGTCCTTCGGCACCGGAATTTGTACTACTATACCATCACATGAGAAGAATATGCAATAAAGAACCTTCTTTGTGCTTATGGTTCTTTTGCCAACTACAGGCCTCCTACCGTGTTTAGTTAGCCCTATTTTGTTTTCAATTTTTCTTACTGGTTTGAAATAGTGAACCCATGTTTCGTCATCAGTAACAACGTTTGCAAATAGTCTTTCATTGAATTTGGGAAACATATTGAGCAATTGTTTCGCGGTTTGTACTCGTAACCGATTTTTGGTCATCTGTCAATATATGCGGTATCCATCTAGCAGAAATCTTTCGTACTTTCAAAATACGCTTCAAAATGAAATGCACCCGCGATAGCGATATTGCCAAGATTTGACAATATCACGCATCGTGTACCTGCCATCACTTTCAATTATTTCCCTGACTTTTGAGACATTTGCCTTGCCAATTTTAGTCACAACATTTGCCTTGCTTGTTACAGTCACAGGTTGGCCAGATTTTGCTCCATCTTTGACGGACTCTATGCCAGTCCGAAATTTCTTTCTCCACTTACGAACTGTCTCATAAGATACCTTATCAGACCCATAAACTTCCCCCAATTCAGTAAAAATCTGCATTACCGAATGACCGAGTTTTGAGCGAACTTTTATATAAGCTCTAATTTCGTCAATATTCTCAACCCGTTTCCCAACCATTTTTACAACAGTGGTCAACGACTGGCTCTATTGAAATGACTATAAGTTTAAAACTATGTAGAGTTGAAGGCACGTGTTTATACCATTGAAAAGATACTGAATAGAGCTATTCAAGAGTATCATCATCCACGAAATCGTACAAAGCTTTATCGCACTGTGGTACAATACACATTACATATCGAACAGCCCTTGTATGTATAGAGATATACAGTTTCTTAATGAATCCATTATATGAATATGCGCTATAATAATTCAGTATTTGTATTTGAACATATTTTATTGTTAAGATGTTTACAACAAAAGGATTGGGCGCAAGTTCTTAAAACTTAGATTGCTCTCTCCTATGTAACAATTGATGACACAAACATAATGTTCAACATGTTACATGCATTGATATCAAAGGTCATATTAACATAATTTACATAAAGCAATAGTGTAAAATTCTATCGTGGATTCACTTTCAACTTTTCAGATTTGTTGGTATCGTATATAAAGTAAAACAATAAAGTGTAAAACGGCCAGATCGTTTTATAAGCATTTGAACATTGGAAAAAAGTTTTTCATTGTTAGTAATACTAATGGAGTTGTGTCCCCAAAGTAACACACGTGTGTCCACTATTTTCAAATTGTCCATTTTAAAAATATCATTAAATAAATCGTTTCTTGGAGTAGAATACTTAGTACAAGAAAAAAGAAACCACATGAACACAGAGGAATATCAATAATGTTACATCTGCATAAGTCTTTATGTAATACACAGTTGTGTCTCAGTCTGATATGTATTACATTCCAGTAGCGTTGGGGGTGTTAATGGACGATGTTTCTAAAGGAATTTAAGGAAGTCGATTGTTTTATTTCCATCGGGAGAGAATTCCATACATTTATCGCTGATGGGACGATTGTTTGATTATTTGTTTTACGTCCCGTCGGGAATTTTTCAATCCTATTGAGACGTCACCAGCTGTAGGTGAAGTACCACAAATTTAGACCTATGCTTAGCGTTCAGGGCCGTAGCAGTGAGGGTTCTTTAACGTGCCAACGCCTACCGTGACACGGCACCTCCGTTTTTAAGATCATATCCGAAAGACCCGTAATTCTCACTTCTAAAAGCCGAGAGTTTGGCGATGGAGCAACCACTACCTATTTTTCGTCTTAGGTTCGACGCGGCCATGGCACGAGCGGGGCTCGAACTCACGACCTCCCGGTTACGAAGCAAACACTCTAACCACTGAGCTACGGCGACCTTATGGGACGAAGGATGATTTATAAATGTTTAATAATTCAGTATGATTTAAATATTTTCATGTATTACGTAAAACAATTTACGAGTATTGCATATTTGATATTTGTTTTCATATGTGTATACTGTATAGGTATATATTATATGTAAATAAAGGGCCAAATATATCCTTATGTTGTCCTATCGATAACACATAGATCGCTGCGAAAGTTTTGAATAATGAAGCAAGCAGATCATTTTACAAAATAAACGTTTTCCATTACGGATTTTATACGATTGATTGAATGGGTTTTACGCCGAGTTGGCAATATTTCAGCCATTTTACGACGGTTAAGCAACTGAAATATGGTTGGTTTTGAAAGTTGAAGTTTCCCTGACGGCCCACAGTGAGCCTACTTTTTTCGAAAATCAAGGAAACGATCTTTTACGTGCCAAGGGGGTTGTAATCCTTTAACGTCCCATCCGTAGGACCTAAAAGTTAAAAATACGTAAACAGGTAAAAATACATATCATTCTGTGTATATGAATACTAAATTAATTTTGTTATATTTATATTACGAATCTTGTTTCTCTCGATGAACCTACCAATTTTTGCACGCGACACAATCCGTTCATATTGACTACGAACGGAACATAAAAAGGATTTGAAACACGCGACATATTGTGAGTGCGTAGTAATATCATGTCTTCAGGAACTACTTTACAATCAAAACAAAAACAAACACCATGTGATTAGATGATGCAATATTGATATTGTACTGAATGCAATAAAAATAAAATTATTTTCCAGTAATAAACAGATCTGTTTCATATTTTAAACAGGGGCCTCCGTGGCCGAGTGGTTAGAGCATCGGGCTCAAAATCACAAAGCCTCTCACCTCTGTCGGCGCGTGTTCGAATCTCGGCCGCGGCGTTATGTGAGCAAGTTTGCCAGTTTACTTGCGGAAGGTCGGTGGTCTCTTCCCAGGTACATTGTATCTGGGTTCTCTCCTCCACCAACAAAAACTGGACGCCACCAGATAACTGAAAAATTGTTGAGTGTGGCGGAAAGCAATAAATAATCAATCAATCAATCATATTTTAAACAGTTTGTTATATAATATGTAATCGTAACGGAATCGTCTGCACAGCCGTCTGCACACTTGCAGTAATGGCCGTATACGGACAGTTTGATGTAGGACTAGAGCAAGAAATTATGAACGTCTACATGAATGAAGACTTCAACGATGAAAATTTCGACAACATTGTACGCCAGATAGTATTTAATAACGACAACATTGAGGCAAATTATCAAAATTGTATGACATTTACCAATCTCGGACATGCCGGAACTCCCCCCACCTGGAGTTCCTTGTACACCTGGAAGTAAATCAAAACGGTTTCAAACTGTGGCTGAGGAAGCTATTCAGAAATTATTTGAGGGACGACAATCTAGAAGTACAAAGAAGAACACTGCCTGGGGAATGAAAATCTTTCATGGTAAAATAGAAAGTTTCACGTACCCCTCCCTCCTTCCTGCATATGTCAATCTTAATAAAATGTAAATTAAAATAAACTAATTGCTGCATGTAAATGTAAGCAATCAAATAGCTATCTCAATCTTTATTCAGATGACTAGTTTCATTTCTCTTGCAGACTGGAGCCTTGAAACGTACGGACATGCAAAAAATCTCAACACCTGGGCTAGCTGTTGTCTTAAAGAAATTCTACTGCGAGGCAAGACCAAAACTAGTGTAAACAACCTATATCACAAGAAACACGCTCGTTAACATTCGTGATGCAACTAAACCACTTGCTAAATGCACATTCACAAAATTCCTTCCGGATATCTGCAAAGCCGCACGTTGACAATAATTACACGCCTCGTTGTTTACGTGCAACGGCCATTCAATTGGTAAATGACGAGGGATACGAATCGAGACACATAATGTTTATGTCTTCGCACAAGAATTAATAATCCTTACTTCCTTCTTAAATTCGAACTGTATCGACATCTCAAAAAAAAATCCTTGAGTCACACTTTCTACCATGTGCGAACAAGAACGCGTTGAAAATCAAACTGTCGCTGTTCTTGAATCCTCTTCCACAGGCTCAACAGAAATTCCAAATAACACCACGTTCTCGCTTTTTCTCCAAGTCTACTTTCCATGGCTGCACTTTCAACTTCTCGTGCAAGTGATTTTGTCGCTAGTCAGACCGAACAACGACCTTCCGCAATTCCGGGTAAGGATAAAAAAAAATTTCACGACAGCGACAGCTTGATTTTTAACAAGCAATGTTCTCAAATAAAGTTTGATGTTTATAATATTGCTGATATTTATGAAAACACTTGCCAATATTAAATTTGTTGAACCGACAATGTATTTATTTTGTTCATTTTTTGTGCACTATATTTTGACATGCAAGATCGCATTCCACGTGCTGTTCCAACAAACTCCACCCGTGGATTATTCCAGGAAATAATTTAAAGAAACGGTGTTTCAGTAAATGAATATAAATATAACAATTGAACAGCACTTTTTAGCTGTTCATCGTCAGTATGAACGGATTTGGATTTGAGGCAAATTTTCTGTGAATCGCTAGCACGAACAGCTAAAAAGTGTTGTTCAATTGTTAAGTGAATAACGCGTTTCGTGGGTATCAAAATAGTCTGCATGACAACAGGTCGTGTATGTGTGTGTGTGTGTGTGTGTGTGTGTGTGTCTCTGTGTGTGTGTGTCTGTGTCTGTGTGTGTGTGTGTGTTTTATTTGTTGCCTCCTGAAGGTGCTTTATGTGGACTAGATTTCTGGCATGGCTTCTTCTGTGTTCTGAATTTGCTGGGATTTTTTTTTTAAATTCAGCGTTTTCCTGTGGTTTATATCTTCCCACAAGTTTCACTCCCAATTCCAATTCCTTCCTAGCATAGACAATGGATTAGAATATCTCTACCTGTAGCTTAGCCTTATGTCGCTTTCTTTGATTCTTATGTAGCCTGGAAGGCATTGACAAGAGAGACACGTGTTGCTACCGACATCAATGCCTCACGAAATCGATATCATTTGTGAACAATGATTTATTTGCTAGTTCATAATTGTTTGAGGAAATGATAAATTGTCTGTTGTTTTAAATCTCTAAGCATGTAGATATAGGAATCAAAGCTTAAACAAATATTTATTACTTTTGTGTTTTATTTCAGAGAATGGCAACTTTGTATGATTGTATAAAATTTCATGAGTCCTTAATAAAGAAATTACATAAAACAAAGACACAGCTGCAGAGTGGATTCTTCTGTGTTTTCTGATGTAAATAAAACAGTTCTTAATTTCTATTTTCGGTAAGTAAAAAGCTTATGCTGTTTCACAATTTTATCGCTTTAAGACAGTTTCAATTGATTTTGGGTTTGTTTTGTACATTTCATCAATATCCATATGATTTTTAAAATCACAGTGCTTTGATATGTGACATAGCATTATGATGGAATGCTTATCGTAAGAACAGAGTACATGTTTGTCATTAGGCGTAAAAAGTTACAATAGAAATATGAATTCCTCGGAGCTTAAAAGCAATCATGGACAATTACTGTAAGCATTTAAAACCCAATCGAATAATAAAACTATCATTGATATATAATATAAAGCATAAATTGTACCAATTTTGATGCACCAGATGCGCATTTCGACATTTAATGTCTCTTCAGTGATGCTAGTGTAAAAAAAAATGTTGGAAATCCGAAATAAGAACAAACTTGGAAGAGCTGACAGTACCAAAAATACCAAATGCGGAACCAAATCCGGCAAAGGATCAGAGCTTTGCATGAGGGAGTTCATCCTTAATTTTGAAACGAATTTCTTAATTTTATCACAGCAAAGTTTTATCCGTATATCATGCAAGTACCGAATTACTTAGCAACTGGGCTGAATGAATATAAATTAGGATCAGATTTACTCGAATTAACTAAAAACAAAGTAATTTTTATCGTTAATTCAAACAAAACTGTAGTTTGATTTTCTACTTTTATAGAATCTAAACATTCTCAGATGATCACTTCGATAACAAAACCACTATCAACCAAAAGAAACTTAAACATTGTAATGCGATCCTAAATGTGCTGCATTTTCTTTTGCTCACCTGAATTTCAATGTAGACATTATATTGCAGTTATTCTGCTGTGGTGTAAACGTTATTAAAACAGACTGATGAACATCTTTACAGTATGAAATTAACAGCCCGTATCTCATAAATCATACAACTGACAAAGCCTCCTACCGAGGTAACGAATTAAAATGGAAGTAGACATCATCCGAAATATATTTTTGATCGATTTTTATCAATTCACGTCAAATAGATATTTTATTGGCTTCACTTTATTATTCATTACTTGTGCTTATTGCTTTGCTTTAATGTGCATGCAATTAAATTGAATACATTCTCTTGAATAGACATTAAATCGACTGGTTAAATTGCTACTTTAATGATACTCCAGAGCAGGTCGAAGCTCATAGGGATGATTTTCCTTTCATAAAGAAATTGAAAAAGAATGTAGTAAAGATAGATTTTTACTTTTTAAAGAAATTTAAATACGGACATTGTAAGAAACAAAAGGAAATCTCTGTAAATTGTGATCAAATCCTATACATGTTATTCTTAAACATTTTAATGAAAATGATAATTAAAAAATGCAGAATTCATAATTTGATACCAAATAAACAATTCGGAAGACATTCATCATCGATGTTTCCATCAACTGTCTCCCGGAGAAATTAAAATGTCCATTTTTTCAGTAGGAATATATTGAAAGATATCTTTAAAATTTTCAGTTTATTACAGTTCCATATATTAAAAAAATCAGACAAAGGGTTGTAAGTCGACCGTCAGGGATTGGTCCGATATTTTACATTGGAACTCATTCGGTACTATCATTTTTTTTTTCATGTATACAGCCCCTGGATTTTCCGTTTGTACCTCGTGCGCTCTCCGTTCACAGTTTTTGCGTCCACCGTTTACAAAGGTTCATCGTTCGCTCACCATTTACTTAGCGTTCCGTTAGCGTTCTGCCTTGGCTAACCAGTCACACTGTTCACTTACCTTTCGTTCTGCGCGTTCACCGTTCAAGTGGGAAAGTAGAACGTTCCGGGGACTGCAAAAGTTTGACCAAAAATGGATCATAAATATATTATACATTTTTAAAGAATTTCTAAACCACAAATTCATACATTTTCTAAAGACTTATATAGAATGAAGAAAGCTACTATCTACCCATTTCTGTCGTCACAATGAGTATTTATTATGTGTTACCATAATAAACGTTGCTGTAGATTTTCTATGAAAAAAAAAACACTTTTAGACCATTTTTTTCGAAACAGCAAACAACTTCAAAAAAAGTTTCATTTTTAAATATATAAAGGTCATGCTATTGAATAATTCATTTAATCGGTTTTTTTTGAAAGTTCCGATTGTACTCAGAAGATTGTGAAAATGACGGGAATAGAATACATTTCATGTTGTAAAGTTTTCTTTTACTTGCAAACTATACAAAAAGTACAGTTTTCTGTCATTTTCTAGTAAACATACTATTCACTTATTTTTAACATCCTATTGTTTGTGTTTACATCCCCTATGCATCTATGTAAATGTTAGAAACTATTCATAACAGAAAGTTGAATAGGGACCGAAATTCCGCTTATTATTAACCTAATTCATTGTTAGGACTATATTTTACTCTGATTGGCGAGTTTAACTAGCAAATATTTTTGGCTGGATAGTTTGATCTGGGTGGGTAGTTGAACAACACATACGTTGTAGGTTGCTCAAGTGACAAAATATGTATACGAGTATAAAGAGAATGAATGTAAATGCACCTTTAAAATATACTCCTTCGGAAAAATAACAATGTAACTGATTAAAAGGTGTAGAGACAATGTATTTATGGGGCCTTTATTGTTAATGTGTTCGCCGCATGGCTTAACGTTTGTGTTTTGCGAATTATATTTCATTGAAAAATGTTTTCAAAACTGATTCTGAACTCATTTATTACAAAATATGGGTGGGTATTTATGATTTTTAAAATGCAAACTTCCCGTGGGGATCCGGGTTAGAATAGATCCTCAGTACCCCTTGCTTGTTGTAAGAGGCGACTAAATGGGGCGGTCCTTCGGATGAGGTTGCAAAAACCGAGGCCCCGTGTCACAGCAGGTCTGGCACGATAAAGATCTCTCCCTGCTAAAAGGCCCTGAGCGCCGAGCATAAGCCTAAATTTTGCATCCCTTCACCGGCAATGGTGACGCCTCCATATGAGTGAAAAATTCTAGAGCGGGACGTTGAACAATATTTAATCATTAATCATTTAAAATGCAAAATATGACGAATCAAACTTAAAGACCGTCTTTTAGATAAGCATAGACCTAAATTTTGCAGCCCTTCACCAGCAATGGTGACGTCTCCATATGATTGAAATGTTCTCGAGCTAGATGTTAAACAATATAAATAAAATGCATATAAAATTTTCAAAATGTATGGTTATCGATCTAAGTTTATGACATAAATCACATATCAAGTATTCTTTAGGTAAAATGTGCCATTTATAAAATAAATTTGTAACTGTAAAATTAAAATGCTTTGAATTACAACATTAAGGTTTCATTGGTTGTGCTCTTATCCTTTCAGAAGGTCCCAATTTTGGTGAAATTTTTTCTCTCTCAAAAATGTGAACCACTTCCTTTGAAAATGTAACTTGAAACGTGTGTGATTTCCATACTATTTTGATTTATTTCCTAAATAATCAAACAATTTAGTACAAAATAATTTAGTAAAATACAAATGGGATGCGATGTTTTGATTTAATGTTACTACTATATATATGCCAGTGTGTGTTATATGCAATAAAATATGTTCAAAACAAACCCAAAAGATCTATATAAAGTGTGTAAAATTTCAAGATCGCCTCTGAATTCTCATTGGCTGTCCCAAAATAAAATCGATCAAGGCCAGTAAACATGGCGCACATATTTAAGTACACGAAAAATAGTCATATATGGACTGTATTTGATATTTTTGGATTAATTTATGACCTGCACAACTAAATTTTTGAGTTAGTTAATAAATGCAAATGTTATTGTCACTTATTTATGATTTGAGCCAAATTTGTTGCGGGAGTGAATCACTCCCGCACTCTGCACCATTATGGAGATCATCTGGAGTTGTTGCCGTCTCTCTTAAAAAAAAGGGGGGGGGGGGGCTACATTACTGCAGTTAAAACACTCCTCAGTACCCCTTGCTTGTCGTAAGATGCATGGATGATCAAAATTCATATTGCTAATTGACTGTAGACAAAATAAGGAGTCCGAGAATATAGTAAAATGTTTGTCATTAGATATTTTAATGTACTCAAACGCAAGTTGGGTAGCCTTTGCTTCGACGGTATAAATTGTAGTTTCATTCGGGAGTTGTGCAGAGAAAACATTGTTAGTGATTACTGCAGCAGCATCAACTTTATTTTGGTCTTTTGAACCTTCTGTATAAATATCAATTGTAGAATGTTTAGATTGTTTTATTTCGGATAATGTTTGCTCGAAAACAACGCAATTTAATTCAGATTTTTTTATATTCAGAACGCGATTGATTGAATGTTGTTTTCCGCAACACTCACAATTTTTCAGTTATCTAGTGGCATCCATTTTTTTTTATTGGTGGAAGAGAAAACCCAGATACAATATACCCGGGAAGAGACCACCAACCTTCTGAAAGATTCAGAAAGTGATGTGTCTACCTTGGGTTTTAGTAATCTCCGTGGTGTTATATCAGAACGTGAAGGTTTCACGATATCCAAAGGTAAGTTAGAATCCTGTATGTTTGTTTAGTTTTTTTTTTTAACTCGGAGACTAGAGTATTCGAAATCAAAGAAATAAACAATAAGAAAATTTAGATTTAAAAATTTGTTGTGAAAACGGTCATTGAGAAAAACTTGCACTGTCTAAAAAGCCTTTAAAAGTGGGTTTTAACATTTTCCTTAAAACGGTTACGGCTTGGTTGATTGTATACTGTTTAACGTCCCATTCGAGAATTTTTCACTAATATGGAGACGTCACCACTACCGGTGAAGGGCTGCAAAATTTAGGCCTATGCTCGGCACTTACATGTACGGCCACTGAGCAGGGAAGGATCTTTATCGTGCCACACCTACTGTGACACGGGATCTCGGTTTTTGCGGTCTCACCCGAAGGATCGTCCTATTTAGTCGCCTCTTACGACAAGTGCAGCATTGACATGCTTCGGAAGGTCATTCCACAAATTGGCTACAGCTCAGCTGAACATGTTTTCTCCAAACAATTTGTACAAGTACAGCGAGTCTCAGATCTTAGTGGTCGGTATGGGGAATACCCGGCGATGAGTTATTGTAGATATTCCGGACCACACACTCGCCAGGGTGCGTAAGGTAAACACCAAGATTTGTATTGCACTGGAAGTCAATGCAGTGGCGCTAAGACTGGATAAATATGATCCCGCGTCGTTCTCCTAGACACAAGTCTGGCTGCGGTGCTCTGTACCTTCTGCAAACAATCCAAGGTGGTCTTCATGATTCCAATCATCGTGTAATCAAGTTTTGATGTAACGAGTGCACTTTAAAAAGTCTGTGGTTCTGGGGAACAAGTCGAAAATATCAAAAGTTTAAGGACGGACGCTGGACAAAAGGTGATCAGAAAAACTCACTTGAACTTTCAACTCATGTGAGCAAAATAAACCATAGTGAGACCAAAAAAAATCTAATAAATTTCAATGTATGATTTGGTTTGATAGCTTAAATTTTTGCATTTTGCAAAGGATATATAATGACCAAATCCATACGTATTTTTGTCGTGATCTTTTTGCTGAGTAAGTTTAAATGATCGGGAGTCGAACTTGACCGCGTGTTGAACAGTTTATCAGTTCAGTAATAGTTGAATGATACACAACTCTTGCTCATCCTGCTTGTTTCTTATTCAACTAGTAGAGTTAACTTTCTTTAAAACACATCTTGAAGTGCCGGGAAAGGATGAAGTAAAATAACTACATGCTAACGGCCCCCAATATATTTATAAAATAAATTTTCTTGTTTCATGTTAAAATTTACATGATTCAACTCATCGACATTTGTACTTTATGAATTAAATGTTACACTGCGCAAAAATTCGCCACAAACGGTATATAACTCGAGTTCAAGTTTGGGGTTTCTTCATTAGCGATAATTCTCATAGGCATTTGGCCGCGCCCATACTACAGACCTTGAAATATATGGACGAAAGAGGTCACAGTCAAATAATTTAGGCTGTATTTCTATATTATTAAAAAAAATGATTTCGTATTGTGATAAGTGTAGCCCATTGCGCCGATACTTTTAAAGGATTAGCAAAACTTTTACCAGAACCTCTCCATTATGGAGACCTGCTTGAACTCAATGACCTACCTGGAATAGCTTTATCTATACAAAAATATCATGCGATTTGAATGCGTTGTCCGCTGTTTTAGAACATAAACACGCCTTCATAGTCATGTACGTTAAAAATTTAAAAATTTACCAATACACTAAATTCACCCTGCTGAATTGTAAACTAGCTATATACACGTGTAGTTATAATCATCTGAAATACGTTGATGTTTCAAAATCTAATTTTCTAATAAATAATTAAATGTTTCAGTTTTTTCACACTATATAAAAAGTTGAATGCACTAGTTCGGTTTTACTTTCTTTATTGAAATTTAACACACATCATGTAGATCTTTTGGTTTTGTTTTGAACATTTTATTGTATATATCACATACTAGCATACATACATGTATACTAGTAACATTAAATCAAAACATCGCATCCCAATTGTATTCTATAAATTATCTTATACTAAATTGTTTGATTATTTAGCAAATAAATCAAGCTAATCACGGGTCTTTCGGATATGACCTTAAAAACGGAGGTCCCGTATCACGGTAGGCGTTTGCACGTTAAAGAACCCTCACTGTTACGGCCCTGAACGCTAAGCATTGGTATAAATGCCTGGTACTTCACCTACAGCTGGTGACTTCTCAATCTGAGTGAATAATTCTTGACGGGACGTAAAACAAACAATAAAACACAATGTAAATCAAATGTACCGTCAAATTGTCAATGCCCACTTCATCTGTTCGACATTAAATGCGAAACACGGTACGGGTTTGGACCTATTCTAACACGGATGAGAGTAGAGAAGATATCCCCCCATTATCTAATACATTTTTACTAGAGAGCCATATTGGCCCCAGCCTCGTTCCTAAACTATTAACCCTGGGGCCATTATTTTCATAATTTAGGTAGAGAACTTCACAGATGTCATAGCCATGCATTTAGGTTTTCCTCACACATGTCTAACAATAACCATGGGGATCCGGGTTGTTAGAGTAGATCCTCAGTACCCTTGCTTGTCGTAAGAGGCGACTAAATGGGGCGGTTCTAAGGATGAGACCGAAAAAACTGAGGCCCCGTGTCACATCAGGTGTGGCACGATAAAGATGCCTAAATTTTGCAGCCCTTTATCAGCAATGGTGATGTCTCCATATAAGTGAAAAATTCTCGAGCGGGACGTTAAACAATATATATAATCCATCAATTAATCTAGACAGCCATATTTACCCACTCTATCTTCGTGGACATTATAACCATTAGTTTAGTTTTTCACCACATATGTGTAAGTGTTGAGAATATGAGCCATGAATTTCCCAATTTTGGAAAAGGGCTCCATGGACACCAAAACCGTCATTTGATTTTTCCGTCACATGTGTGGAATTTTGAAAATTTAGCATTTTTAGCCCCATCTATGAGGCCCTGGGGGGAACTAAGATAATTTTCACAATTTACATATTTTTATCCTAAAGAAGCTTCACACCAAAAATGGTACCAATTAGCCCTGTAGTTTTCGAGAAGTAAAAAATGAAAAATTCTTAACGGACGAAGACCAACAGTAATAGGTCGCCTGAGTTCTGTTTTCTTCACATTTTCACTTAAATGTGTAATGGTTCAAAATCACAGGATTGAACCTAGCTTGTATTAAACAATAATGAGAACTGTTATTGAGGATGTAGTCTGGTAGTTTTTGAAATTGGATAACTCATTTTAACTGATACAGCTTTAACAGAAAGACAAATAAAACGTTAAAAAAGAGTACGTTGGTGTGGATTTTAAAGAATTACACCCCTTCGAAGTTACCCTTTTGCTGAAACTAATTTTGTTTATGAAAGTCACCAATTTCCACGAGAAACACAGTTTGAAACAAATATTAATGACAGAATAATCTTGATTATCTTTTATTTTAATAAAAGTAATTATAATTGGTACATCCTTGCAATGAAGTATTTGAGCAATAGTTCAATTTGTTAACCACATAACAAAGCAGGAAGTATGATACCCATATTTGCGACATTTTACTACTTTCATAACCTCACTCTGTTATGAAGTAGAATAGAGAGATAGGAGTAGGATACTTAACTATTATAATAGCGGTGGCTTTACTCTGATCAGGTTCACATTCGAATCCCAGCTTGGGGTGTCCAAATTTATTAAATGGCGCACAAATTATGCGAAGTGGCATAAAGAATTAAAGATATGGAAAGAGAAAAATGGTTATAAATATTAATTTCATTAGATTTGGGGTATATTTACCACAAAAAAGGGAATCATGTCTTAAATTTCTTAAATACATGTATGATTTTTAATATCATTTAAAATATTGATGTGCATTAACAAGTACAAATGTATGTATTTTTGGAGTATAGATACACCCGCTTAACATCTGTCTAACCTGGGGAAATGTGAACATAGGGTATTGCCAAAATGAAGTAATACCGATCAAATGAATTTATCATGAATTCGATATAAAGAAGAATAAAAATCAGAATAATAATTTGTAAACTCACTGACATGAGATTTATTGACCTTAAAATTCAATACCAACCTTTTCATAACCCATTTGATTTTAGCTATCAATATCTTGTATACCCAAGTTCATGTAATTCAAGTTAAACAAAGCAACAAATGCAAAGGTGTTGAACTTAAAACAAGAACACAAAAAATTAAACTGCATGCAGAATTGACAATCTTCAGCAATTACAGGAACTGGTGCTTACATATAAAGTTGAGGAGACTCACAAAATCACACAAAAAGTTTTAAAAGTATTTACAACAAAAACTGCACAATTACCAATCAGCTAATATTCCACAGTTAAATGTTTTACACAACTGTCTATTAATTATCATTATTACTTGAAATGAGAGTAATAACTACTTTTCAGAGCTCTGAGATTACCTTTAGGTCTTGATACAAATGGTAAGCATATGGCCTCGTTCCTAACATTATACCACTTTGATACCCTGGTACTACAGATCTAGCAAATCCTTTGTATGTTTCATTGTTTTAGAATTTGTGTTCAATGTTTTTTCCGACAAGAAGTGATATGTCTCCAGTCTAATATTCAACTGTGTCTGTTGTTAAAGTGTCCTAATAAGCTTTGTGAGGTTTTGCTTCAGTACTTCAATGGAAAGTTAGATATATTTTTCATCGGTGTTTTTTTTTTCTAGACAAACTGTATATTTTGTATTAGAATATTTTTGTTGCAATACAGTTTTTCTGAAGTTTAACTGAGATTCAATGGCTGTTCTCTTCTATTTCTGCCCCAAACGTTCTAAGGCTTCCTTTAGCTGTTCAACACTCTGCCAAAGACCATATTAGCATACTTGAGTTGTCAATTTTTCTGTTTGTTGGACCCTCCTTTTTTCCAGGGCTTCTAAGTCTTCTTGTCGTTTTCGTTGAGCAGCAACTCTTCTTTCTTGAACTTATCTTAGTCTATTATGATTGGTGGATTGATTGATTGTTGCTTTCCGTCATATTCAACGGATCCGGGTTAGAATAGATCCTCAGTACCCCTTGCTTGTCGTAAGAGGCAACTAAATGGGGTGGTCCTTCGGATGAGACCGCAAAAACCGAGGCCCTGTCGCAGCAGGTGTGGCACGTTAAAGATCCCTCCCTGCTCAAAGGCCATATGCGCCGAGTATTGGCCTAAATTTTACAACACTTCACCGGCAATGGCGACGTCTCCATGAGTGAAAGATTCTCGAGAGTGACGTTAAACAATATACAATCTATCAAACAATCTCATAAATTTTTCAGTTATCTGGTGGCGTCTAGTTTTTTATTGCTGGACGAGAGAACCGAGATAAAAGGAACCCGGGGAGAGATCACCGACCTTTCGAAAGTAAACTAGCAAACTTTCTCGCATATATCTGCGCAAGCGAGAGTCAACCCGCGCCGAATAGAGATGAGAAGCTTTGTGATTTTGAGCGCGATGCTCTATGAAACATTTCCTTAACTTTATTCCTGGCTTCCTGTGTCATTTTATGTATTCCTTGAGTGTAATATTGTCAAACCATTCAACTGTTGTGAGAGTATCTTAGGAAAGACTCGTTTGTTAGTAGTGTTGATTGAGTTCAGACGATATCTTAATAAGTGGTCTAGCTGACCAAAGACAAATTCGGGAAACTTGTGCGTCATAACAGATTTTCTTTGTTCAATAACTTCAGCAGTAGGATTCCAAAACCTACCTCCTGGCAAGCGGTCTTTCACCAGTCTGCATAGCAGATCACTTATGGTTTGAAACGGAATTGTAGAAGAGGCACAACCGTGAGAGTTGTGGACACATTCATCAAACCATCAACAACAGTTAGAAATCTTGGAGCTATGCTGGACTCTCATTTGGACATGGAACAACATGTTAACTCTGTTTCACGTGCACATTCGGAAAATAAGTAAAATCCGAAAATATCTCACCATGGATGCTACCAAAACTCTGATAAACTCTTTGGTCACATCAAGACTTGATTACTGTAACTCATTGCTAAGCGGTTCTCCTAAATACATCCTGAACAAACCCCAAGACGTCCAAAATACAACTGCTTGTGTCATAACTAGGACGTCGCATTACAGCCACATAACCCCGGCACTGAAGGAGCTTCATTGGCTCCCCATACATAGCAGAGTGGAGTACAAAGTCCTCATATACGTGTTTAAGGCGCTTCACGGACAGGCACCTACGTACATACAAAACCTGCTGAGCGTTTACACCCCAGAATGAAGCAACACTGGTTGTACAGAGAAGTAGAACTGTGACGTATGGTGATCATGTATTCATGACAACTGCACCAAAACTCTGGAATGCCCTACCAAACACACTAAGAAACTCCTCATCTCTGCCCGTGTTTAAGAGAGCCCTAAAAACTCACTTGTTCCTAAAACTTTATTCAGACTGATTTTACTACATGTAATATCTAGCACTGTGTTTAACAATTTTAAACTGTTTTAGATTATAGTGTAATTTATGGACTCATCTAATTTTACTTATCTTAAAAAAAAATTCTGTTTTATATGTTTGGTATTTTTTTAAATATAATATGGCATTTTATTATGATGAAAGTACTTTTGAACGTGTTTTATACATGAAAAAAGTGCTCAAGAAATTTGGTACATAATAATAATAATAATAAATGATTTTTTTTTTCAAAATCATGCTTCAGTTTTAAATAAATTTAATAGCCCAGTCAATGAAGCGGATGAATATGAGTTACTGTACCTATACTGGATCCCACACAAACCCTTAAAAACAAAGATACATTGCTGGAACCAGTAAATGTTCTACCAAGCCCCTATGTTTGCTCCTTACGAAAATATTAAATGCTGTGAAGGAGAAACTTCAAACCTCCGTGGTTAGAGCATCGGTCTCAAAATCACAAAGCCTCTCACCTCTGTCGGCGCGTGTTCGAATCTCGGCCGCGGCGTTATGTGAGCAAGTTTGCCAGTTTACTTGCGGAAGGTCGGTGGTCTCTTCCCAGGTACATTGTATCTGGGTTCTCTCCTCCACCAACAAAAACTGGACGCCACCAGATAACTGAAAAATTGTTGAGTGTGGCGGAAAGCAATAAATAATCAATCAATCAAACGTACTATACAACTACATATGCCAGAAGTGGTGTAAATTAAATGTGGATTCTTAAAAATTCTAAAGAACATTTGATGAATTTGAAATCGCGAAACTTATCTCAAATTCACAACATTAAAACGTATGATTTTACAACACTTTACACGACAATACCTCACGATATATTAAAGACTAGACTTTTTGACATAGACAGTTGCTTCGTCAACAAAAATGGTAAAAGGAAATATTCATATTTAGTGATTAGTCATCCCAAAAATTATTTTGTTAAACACCACTCTGACTCCACGCACAAGTTGATATTAAAAAGATGCTAAAGTTCCTCATTGACAATATTTTCGTAGTCTTTGGTGATCAGGTCTTCCAAAAGTCTGTTGGAATTCCCATGGGCTCCTTTGTTAGCTGAACTGTTTTTATATCCTTATGAAGCAGAATTCACTCAAAAGCTTCTACATGAGAATAAATGTTCGTTTGCTGTGGCCTTCAATTCGACATACAGATATATTGAAGACGTTTTGTCTATTAACAATGATCATTTTCATTCATATGTCGATTCGATATATCCCAGTGAACTTGAAATAAAGATACCACAGAGTATTCCACTTCTGCTTCGTACTTGGATATTTTACTGAAAATAGATGCCGGCGGCAAACTAACAACTCAACTTTATGAAAAACGGAATGATTTCAATTTCTCCATCGTCGACTTCCCCTATCCGAGTGGCAATATTCCATCATCACCTGCATATAGTGTTTATATCTCCCAACTGATTCGATACGCAAGAATTTGTTCTGTATATGATCAGTTTTTAAATCGAGGCAGCCTACTGACAAAGAAGTTGGTGTCACAGGAGTTTGTATAGTTTCGTCTAAAGTCAACATTTCACAAATTTATGGTCGTTGTAACGATCTAGTAGAACTTACCATTAAGTCAAATGCTGTCTGATGTGTTTCACTTCAATTGTTAGACCGTTCTCGGCAAACTGATTCTGACTACGGATTGCTCCGTTTACCTGATCGGAATGTAGGGCTCACGGCGGGTGTGACCTGTAGACAGGGGATGCTCAATTCTCCTAGGCACCTGATCCGACCTCTGGTGTGACCAGAGGTCCGCGTTTGCCTATCTCTCTGATTTGTATTTTCTATAGGAATTACGAGATTGAATACTGTTAGTTATCTTGACCTTTTCACAGAATTATGGAGAGTTCCGAGTGTTCGTAGAACTTGGATCATTCACGTCAAGCACTGTATTAAATGAAGTCTTCTCCTGTGGTAAATACAATCACTACCTCTGCATCATTTGCTGCTTTCTGTAGGAAGTCAACTAAAATTTTGTATTGATCATTCATTTCAAGAATGTGATCCTTTTCCTCCAACAACCTCTCTATCACGGTGCACTAATAAAACTGGATATCTGTCCAAGAGCTTTTGTTCTAGCTATGTACAAATTTTCATTTGAGTCAAGTGCATCAGCTTTGAGTAAATCATTTTCCTCACCATGTACGGAATCGAGACACACTGGAATATCTTTATCATGGTAGTAAACTGCTTTTTCCTCGAGAAAAACCAAGTCAGAGCAATAGGCCTAAATTTTGCAGCCTTTCACCGGTAATGGTGATGTTTCCATATGAGTGAAAAATTTTCGAGCGGGATATTAAACAATATACAATTAATCAATCGTTACATGTGCCTGCAAATCTGATGAATTTGAATATATTTTTAGGTATTTCAAATACCTTATTAATCAGATAGCAGTGATATTTGTCTTTCGGTAGATAATAATCGCGATAATATATGTTAAATATTCTGGAAATTAAAATCAATATATGCCGTCTAATTTTAACACCGCATGAATTGTTATCTATCCATCATAGAGGACTCTTCACTAACAATTCACAGTATGACTCGCTAACTCTTATCTTAGTGGATCCCTCACTAGCAGCTCATGGTATAACTAGTGTTATCTATCACAGAGGACTATTCACTAACAAACCACTGTATGACTCGCTATTTATCATCGTGGGACAATTTACTAACAGTTCATGGTATGACTCGTCACTAACATTGCATGGTAAGTGTTATGACGTTGGTCAGAAATATCTATTAAAACTTCTTTTTTAAAAATAATTCTATCTGCATCTGCATGGTTTTCATTAAAGAAAGCATGGTAGAATGTTAGAAACGTTAGTCAGAGATGTGATATTCTATAATTAATGGTATATGGTAGAAACGTTAGTCAGAGATACGATACTCTATGACTTTTGTCTTTGTAATTAAGTCTACCAGCACGGTTTTCATTAAAGAAAGCATGCTGGTAAAATACAAGTAGTTAATGTTATTGCAATTTACCTTTTTCGTATTAACAAGGGATTTTTAAATCTTTTAACATCAAATATTCGTCAGAATTATCAATTGTTACATATATGCCTTCGAGAGCAATTACTGTTCTGCGGTTATAATGGTTACCTCAGATCAACCAATTTTGATCAACAATGTTAGTATTCCAGGAAATGTATTCAACAATAAAAAGGTTTGGGGTCGTTTGACATACTTAATGTTGCATATACAAAATGAATATCTTTGCTTGAAGTCATGGACATTAGAATGAATTTGGAAAAGGTATAACAACTTCAGATATATCTTTTATGATCATGCATCATTATAAGAAATATGCATTTTTTTAAATTAGTAATTTTGTCCTGTAATTTACTATATTAATTAGTACCCAACCGGTTTGTAAAACCCATGGAGACTATAGCTTTCCTCTCAGTCCGTCCCTCTGCCTGCCCCATTGGTTTTCCAGATTTTTTTCCGTTATGCATTCGGTGATTCATTTGAAACTCGCAGTGTAGATTCAGAGTGGCAAACTACAGATCAAGTTCGAATTTAATGTGTGACTGACAGGTGATTTACGGTGTTACGTTTTGACATATGTATATTCATCGTGATCGTGTTCCGATGGAAAGGCTGTAAACGTAGGGCATCTGATGGAAGCAGTCGACGAAACGCGGTCTCTGATAGTATTAATAATTTCTACCTTATTAATCACAATAGGAACATACATGGATGAATGAAAAGATATATCAAATCTGTTAGATAATTTCTCGAGCATTTTTTTCTGTAGTCGGTGAGCGGAGTTGATCATTCGGTAGTACTCAAAGTACTTCAATACGACTGAAATCGCGGGTATTCGAACAGTTGATGGTACAGAAATGCAAGTAGTATTACAAATAGGGTTCAGAAGTCCTTTATAAGTAATTGAAATGTTATATCGGTGTGTTGCATATGCACGATTATTTCCCCTACGTGTTTTTGACAGATTTGATGTTTCTTGAATGCATCGAAGCTAGACAAACGGTATGTCGAACCATGACCACGTTCCGAATTTTCTTGGTTGTTTTTATAATTATAGTTATCAAACTAAAATTTACTATATAGCATTTAAGATTTATGCTACATGTTTATGAATTGAATTTAAATATTATAAACCGCAGTAAAATGGCTGAGACATTGCCAACTCGGCGTAAAACCCCCAATTAATCAATAAATATTATAGAATTCTTATGTTGATCAATCTGTCCGTTCGTTCTCCATCTATCTGGCATCATTGTCCACAGCATATTTTCTATCCCTTTACCCCAATGTGGTTAACACTTTAGCCATAGAATGTGCGGCGACTTGGTACCAATCTTAGGTCACAGTTCAAGGTCAAACAACATTAAATGGTTGTTTGATTGTTTGTTTGTTTTACGTCCCGTCGAGAATTTTTCACTCACCAGCTTTAGGTGAAGTACCACAAATTTTGACCTATTCTTAGCGCTCAGGGCCGAAACAGTGAAGGTTCTTTAAAGTACCAACGCCTACCGTGACATGGGACCTCCGTTTTTAAGGTCATATCCGAAAGACCCATGATTCTCACTTCTAAATGCCGAGCGTTTGGCGAAGGAGCAATCACTACCTATTTTTCGTCTTAGGTTTGACGCGGCCATGGCACGACCATCCGGTTACGAAGCGAACGCTCTAACCACTGAGCTACCGCGACAAAAAATATGCATTGATTCGTATATGTATAGATATGTATAATGCATCCGCAGAAATTGGATTGATTGATTGTTTGTTTTACTTCCCGTCGAGAATTTTTCACTCACCAGCTGTAGGTGAAGTACCACTAATTTAGACCTATGTTTAGCGCTCAGGGCCGTAGCAGTGAGGGTTCTTTAAAAGTGCCAACGTCTACCATGACACGGGTAACGATTTTCTTTCAATTATATCCCCGTGGGGATCCGGATTGTTAGAATAGATCCTCAGTACCTCTTGCTTGTCGTAAGAGGCGACTAAATAGGCCGGTCCTTCGGATGAGACCGCAAAAACCGAGTCCCCGTGTCACAGCAGGTGTGGCACGTAAAAGATCCCTCCCTTCTTAGAGGCCATAAGCGCCGACCATTGGCCTAAATTTACAGCCCTTCACCGACAATGGTGACGTCTCCATATGAGTGAAAGATTCTCGAACGGAAAGTTAATCAATATCTAATCAATCATAATGTTTGCATCATATATAAGAAAATTATAGTAATATTAAAATCGTCTGGTTAGAATCTGCACATGTGCTGGCGAGTAATTTTGACCAAAGCAAATGGTATGGTTACCTTGATACATTTACAACATATGTTTGCCCAACTCTCTAATTTGTATTTCATATAGGATTTATGAAATTGATCACTGTTCGTTATAATCGCCTTTTCATGTCAGTTACAGATATGTTACCTCTACTTTGCACTTCAAGCATTTCACCGCTCCGTTTCCCTTTTTGCAAAATTACGACTGCCACCGATCCTGCTCCGACAACTTTGCCTCCCAAACATTCTTGTGTCGACGTGACAACCTTCTACTGCAAATTTTAAAACTCAAATTCTACATGAAATGGGAAAACAACTCTTGCCTTCAACTCAACATGACCGGTCGCGGTAGCTCAGTGGTTAGAACGTGCAAGAGGTCGTGAGTTCGAGCCCCGCTCGTGCCATGGCCGCGTCCAACCTAAGACGAAAAATAGGTAGTGATTGCTCCTTCGTCAAATGCTCGGCATTTAGAATTGAGAATCACGAGTCTTTCGGATATGACCTTAAAAACGGAGGTCCCGTGCCACGGTAGGCGTTGGCACGTTACAGAACCCTCACTGCTACGGCCCTGAGCGATAAGCATAGGTCTAAATTTGTGGTACTTCAATTCAGCTGACGACTTCTCAATATGAGTGAAAAATTCTCGACGGGACGTAAAAGAAACAAATCAACTCAACATTTAGGTTTATTTATTAATAATACTCATTTTCATTCATCTGTCTATTCGACATATCCACAAGGAACATGAAATAAAAGACACCCAAGTGTTTTCTACATCTGCTTCACACTTTCTACATCTGCTTCACACTTTCTAAATCTGCTTCACACTTTCTACATCTGCTTCACACTTTCTAAATCTGCTTCACACTTTCGATATTCTATGAATGTAGACGTTGCTGGAAAACTAACAACTCAACTTTATGACAAATGGGAGGACCTTAGCTTCTCCATCATCAACTTCCCATATTAATGTAGCAATATTCCATTATCACCTCTATATGATATGTCTGTCCCTCAACTGATTCGTTACGCACGACAATTTTGTGTTTAAATCTAGGCAGGGTACTGACAAATAAGTTTATGTTGCAGGGGCTTCAACAATATTGTTTAAAGCTCACTGGGAGCCGCCAGGAAAACTAAAAACTCACGACCAAACATATTTAGTTAGTAAAATGTCTGACATATTGCCAAAACAGTGTAAAACCGTAAACAGTCAACGCAGTCTCGTTTAAAGTCAGCATTTCATAAATTCTATGGTCGTTATAAGGATCTAATTTACGCATGCAACATGTCATGTGGTCGAATGCTATCTGACATGTTTCATACCAGATGTTAGGCCATTATTTATATATTAATTTATCTGATCAAGAAACAGGCCTACTGCGGGTGTGACCGGTCAATATGGGATGCTTACTCATCCTAGGCTCTTGATCCCAACTCTGGTGTGTTCAGGGTCTGTGTTTCCCCTAATCTTAAGATTGTATTCTTTATAAGAATGAAATTGATCACTGTTCGTTAATTTCACTTTATGTCAGTACATGTATCGTTAGCACCGGAAGTATCAAGGGCTTGGCAGAGTTCAAAATCATGTGACCATAATGTGTAAATTCTTAATAAAACGGTATGTCGGCAATAATTCGAAAGTCTGTTATTGACGAGATGTAATAAATTTATTATCACGTAATCAAAGCTGACTGGAATCAGGTAAATAATTCCTATCCTCTGCATCTTCCACTTCACTTTTTCAATTAAACTAGAAAGCGAAGATGTGATTTAATTCTCTTAATGAAATTTTCCTTTTAGAATTAATCCATGCTAAATTAATGCAAGATTCGTAAAGCTGTTTACAATTCAGTTGTGTACTGAATTAATAGCTTAAACAGGTATAAGTGCTTGGGTATTGAACAGAGATTATTTATAACATGGCAGCAGCATATAAACATTCAAAGGTTTAACAGAATTACAAAACAAAATGTATTAAATTTCCCCACCCATAGCTTATAAATTCTCATCCTAAAATATATTAAAGTGTCGAAACTGAAGGCATTGTTGGTCGTGCATTTAATGCTAAAACGTCGGATGTGATGCGAACAATGTCCATATCATTAAAGAGACACTACAGCTCATTTTGCTCCAAACTTCGTAAAATGACAATTTTCTCCCAGAGCTTTATCTAATTTTCTTGCATAGTTGAATGTATCAACTTTGCAAAAATAACACTTCTTAAGTTGAAAATTCTCAATTAAATGCAAAAATTAATAGTTTATGAGATATATCTCATACGCAAACTGCAATTTACGTGGGATATTACTATGACCCTCTAACTACGAGACACACACACAGGGCTTTAAGTAAGTGCTATTTTTAGCAAAACACGTGGCTTGCTTTTAAAAAAAAGATTACTTGGGTGATAGGGACATGAAAGGTTTTCTGTTTTGATAATGATTTATAATTACTTAATAATAAAAAGCAGGAAATGATCCCGTACTCGAGAAGCGAGTGACCGTTAATGGGTATTTAAATAAGTTTTTACACAACATGTGTGTTATAGTGAATCGCGTCATGTAAAATATTGATTGTTTGATTAAATATTGTTTAACGTCCCGCTCGAGAATCTTTCACTCATATGGAGAAGTCACCATTGCCGGTGAAGGGCTGCAAATTTAGGCCTATCCTCGGCGCTTATGGCCTTTGAGCAGGGAGGGATCTTTTACGTGCCACACCTGCTGTGACACGGGACCTCGGTTTTTGCGGTCTCATCCAAAGGACCGCCCCATTTAGTCGCCTCTTACGACAAGCAAGGGATACTGAGGATCTATTCTAACACCCGGATCACCACGGGATTGTAAAATATCCGAGTCTAAATGAAGAAACCATTGAATTCCGGATGATCTTTAAAGCGCAGTTGAGAGCAAATTAATGCATTCCTAATGTTCAAAATTGTCATTATTGTTAATATTTTTATTATTTTATCGACACGTGTTTTAAAAATCACTCGATTAAAATGTGCAAAATAAGCTGTAGTGCCTCTTTAACATATTGTAGAAGATTATTTTATGCGAAATATATACGTAACTCACCCGGCTCTCTGTCCGTCAGTCGGCCGGTCAAATTTACTACCTCTTTAACATTAATTTCCTTCGCAAAATAAAATTCTACCGATTTTCCCACGTATTCTTCATCTTTTTATTAAGTCCTCTTGCGTATGATTATATTAACTATTTGTTCTATTTGGGCTGAATTACATAATTCATCATCTAAATTCATCATCTCTAGAGTAGAGCGTGAGTGCAAGAAGGTCGGACTAAGTATCAACCCCAAGACAAAAGGCCTTTCCTTCAATACTGACAACCCTACTCCACTCAAAACCTTAGATGGCACCGAAAACGAATGGGTTGAAGATTTTAAGTATCTTGGCCCCTGGGTCGAAAGCTCAGAAAAGGATATAGCTGTTCGTAAAGCACTAGTCTGGCAGGCTTTCAACAAGATGTCCAGAATATGGCGCTCAGCCATGCGAATTGATCTCAAGTTGCGCTTCTTCATAGCCACAATTGAGTCTATTCTGCTGTATGGCTGCGAAAGTTGGACAATAACAGTAGCCCTGGAGAAGTCACTAAATGGAACCTAGACACACATGCTTCGTAAGGTTTTAGACATTTGCTGGTCAAGCCACACCCACAACAAGATCCTATATGGTAACCTCCCTAAGGTCAGTGACAAAATAGCCTTAAGGAGCATGCAGCTAGCCTGGCTTTGCTTCCGTCATCAAGAGCTCAGCGCATAATCATTAGTATTGTGGAAGCCAAATCACGGACATCATGGAAGAGGAAAACCCAAGGTCACCTTTTTGGACAGGCTTAAACGTGACACAGATGCAAGGGACGCAACAGAACTAGCTTCCCTGATGACTGAAGAAGAAATGGCGTGGACATGTCGTTGGTCCTCTAAAAACGACCGATTGATCATCTAAAAATAGCCAGGTGACACGGGCTAGACATAATGCCTTAACGTTTGTTCCGCGTTTTCGACAAATTTTGAAGGAATATTGAAAACTTTTCGAAAATTCCTTTGGTCATATCTTTGTATATATGATTGTTTTTATCTTGCGATATTTTCTGTGTGTTAATGTTTCCCACTTTTGGATCTTAACTGTCTTTTTCTTTCTTTGTTTTGATTGTGTTGGTTGAACGATATTCACACTGGATGTTTTGTTCGATAGTTACAATCCCGTGGGAATCCGGGTTAACAGGTCCTCAGTACCACTTGCTTGTCGTAAAAAGCGACTGACTAAATGAGACGGTTCTTCGAATGATACCGCAAAGATCGCGGCCCGTGTCACAGCAGGTGTAGCACGATAAAGATTAGTCTAGTCAATTTACGATTTCGCATGCAACTAATTGCAAAAGAAATAATTTTTTTTGCAAAGTATTCCTTAGTATCAGTAAAACAACATATAAAAAATCTAATTTTATCTAATGTGCAGAAATAATATATTTTGATGCATCAAATTTGCTGATAGCTCCCTTTGTTTTATGTCACCGCCGCGCTATCATAGCGTGCTTTCACCGAAATCGTGACGTATACATTATCATTACGTAGACATTGATCAAAGTCTTTGCTCGAATTTTATGACATATGTTCATACAAGCGTGTAAGCGCTTGAATCAATATAGCCTAGGTGTAATACTATAAATTTATTTACAAACGAGACGTTCTAAAGCTTCTCAACAGTTTAGAAAAAAAAAACTGTTGGTAAAGTCACAACACGTGTCGTCATGTAGACGTATAGGCCTACTGGGTTCATTCAAAATTTGGGAAAAGTGCCGTAATGTAACGGAAAATAACATTTTTTAAAACTAAATAGTCGCAGAGCATCATTTCTTCAAGGTAAAATTAATAAGTAAGAAAGTGAAAAGGCTTTTTTCTATACTGCACTGCTTATTTCTATTTTCTATGTAAGGACACCCATTCGCGTTACAAAGCCATCTTTCTCGTTATTGATTGGGGTACACGGGGCGCCTTTTAACGTCCCATCCGACGGAGTAAATCTTTCTCCTGAAGTGACGCTATTAGTTGCAACTTGAATGCGGTTTCTGTAATATGCAAAACTAATACGATACCAATTTAATTTAACCTTTTATGTTGTGTTAGTAGAAAATTTCTTCCATTTTAATTATATCTGTTCTAACCTTGTGTTGAATATGGAAAGATTACAAGACTGTGTAATTTGTGAATCGGGGGACAAGAATGGTCTAGTTTGTCTTCGTGGGAAGGGTAGCACAGGTATCAATACTGCTGCTGAGAAAAGGGGTAGCAATCTTCGCACGCATCCTGGGCAATATGTGCACACCGAATGTAGGCGTCTATTTACAAATGCGATTGAAATTAGCAAATATCTGAGGGAAAAAGAACAAAGCAAGCCAATTCCTCCTGCTGATAGTACACCAATTCTTAGATCAAAACAGACCTTTTCATTCCGTGACCACTGCCTCTTTTGTGGACAAACTGCCAAACTTAATCAAAGTAAAAGAGGGCATGATGTTTTTCCTGTGCGAACTCATGATTTTCAGGCTTGTATAAAATCCGTCTGTTCTACAAGACAAGACGCTTGGGCAAACCAAATTTATGGTAGACTAGAAGCTGTACATGATTTGCATGCTGCTGATGCCATCTATCATCAAACTTGTAACGTAAATTTTCGCACAGGCAAACACATACCTAAAATATTCTCACCCTCTTCGACGGAAGCCAAGAGAGGCAGACCTGTTGACAGTGATATTACTGACGCATTTCTTAAAGTGATGAATTATCTGCAGGAGAATGATGACAAACAACATCAACTGTTAGATCTTGTTGCTAAAATGAAGGACCACTGTGGTGATGATGCATACTCGCCTGTTTACTTGAAAAAGAAATTGTATGAGCGTTTTGGGGATGAAATCATCATGACAGAAGAACAAGGAAAATTAACTGTAATAACGGTACGAAAACCGGCAAGAACAATTCTTCAGAGCTTCTACAATCGGCCTAAAACAGTGGACCAGACATTGGAGAAGCTCAACATCATTACAACTGCTGCTAAGTTAATAAAATCTGATATCCTGTCCCTTCATCTAGCTTCTGATCTGTACCCTTTGTCGTCAGATATTGAATCACTTGAAAAGAATCTTCAGTACGTTCCTTAAAGTCTTCAAACTTTTTTGAAAATTCTCGTCCGAGAAAAGGTGGGTTTCACACACAAATGAGCTTTTTAGGATGTATCGGGCGCATTATGAGAGAATCGGGATTGCAGGAAGGTTTAGAGACTGTATATGCGTCAAATGCAGTTGGCCATATTCTTAGTGGAAAAGGTCACTCCATATACAAACTCTACACGCAATGCTTCCCTATTTTGCTGCAGCTGGGCATAATATGTATGCAAAGTCAGCATACATCTATGTCATGTCAATGATCAATCTTCAAAAAGCTCATCCCGATGTACACAGCAAGTTCATGGAAGGTTATCATGTACTGAGAAGAAGTGAGAGGTATTGGGCGGGTCTGTCGTGTGATCTTGTCATTGAGCAGGCATTAATGAGAAGTGTGAAAACATCAGGTGGTTTAACGAGAGGTCGAGGAATGACAGAGGTACAGCGGTCGCAGTGGCTTTTGTCTATGCCTTCTTGTGCAGCAGTAAATGAGGCAATGCAGAATCTGACAGATGCTGGCTTCCACACAAGTGAGCAGCACAAGGAATCATCAACCTCTCGCCAAGAAAGGGACAAACAAGATATAATTAAAGTTATATCATACCTACGAGACCGTGACCCTTTTACTGAGAGCATCCCTCTTCGAAATATTGACACCGGTGTGAATGCAGACAATAATATCAACGCTCATAATGCATTAGCATGTGGACAAAAGATCATTGACTCTATGGTTGGTCAGAATATTTTTGATTTTTCCTTCAAAAAATCAATGCAGGTGTTAACTATGTCATCTAAAACATCTATCACGGTTGAGGAAGGCAGAGTTGAGGTTGATCCCCAAGTGCTTTTTCAAAGACTAACGGCAATTTCATCTAGAGAATCTGTTGAAGATATTGCAAATATCTTCAAATATGAATTATCAACGCATCCATCATCGATCTTTGAACCCTCAGGACTTTCAAGAGCAGCAAGTAAGCCTCAAATTTCAGATGCAGTTTGGAGTATGGGCGATTGTGCTGTATCGGAGAAGGAATTGCTTGATGTACATTTTGTTTTGGATGGCGGTTCTTTGCTACAGCGTATCCCATGGTCAAAAGGCATGTCATTCAATGCCATATGTCAGTTGTATGTTGAGTATATTATTAGAAGATACTCGAGACCAACTATTGTATTTGATGGATATTCCAGTGAACCCTCGACCAAAGACGTGACTCATCTTCGACGTTCAAAGGGCATCATCTCCCCTGATGTAACATTTACTTCAGATATGACCTTCAAATCTAAAAAGGAATTTTTTCTCACAAATAACAACAAGTCTCGTTTCATAAGTCTTCTTGCCCAAAGACTTCGGGAAAATGAATGCACGGTCATCCTTGCAGAGGAAGATGCAGATTGTCTCATCATTTCAACAGCTGTAGCATGTGCTCAGTCAACACAAGTCGTTGTCATTGGCGAAGACACTGATCTTCTTGTTCTCCTCTGCTACCATGCATCACTGGATGGATACAACATTTACTTCCGATCTGAACTTTCTAATAAGTGCAGGCACTGGGACATACAAAAAACAAAGCGGATGCTTGGTATGCACAAGTGCAAAATTCTGCCAGTAGTACACGCAATCGCGGGATGCGATACAACCTCCCGCCTATTTGGGATAGGAAAAGGTGTTGCTTTAAAGAAGCTTTCGAAAACAATGTTACAATGGCAATAGAGGAATTCATAAAGCCTGGAAACTGTTGTAACGAGCGGCGAACAGATTATTGCTAGCCTATATAGGGGATTATTGTGCGAAGGACTGGATCTTCTGAGACTGCGCTTATACACAAATAAGGCTATCACTAACAATAAGTGCGTTCAGGTACAGAGTCTCCCGCCAACATCTGATTCTGCGGCTCTGCATTCTAGAAGGTCATACTATCAGTGTCAGCAGTGGATAAAACTAGATGGCACTGATCTGAACCCACTTGATTGGGGATGGACAGTCACTGATGATAGCAAATGCATGCCGCTTAAAAACACTTTGCCGTCTGCTCCCAATCGTCTTCTGAATATTATCCACTGTAATTGCAAGGTAAATTGTGACACAAAGAGGTGTACGTGCCGAAAACATGGCCTAGAATGTACTATTGGATGTGGCCATTGTAGAGGAACAAGTTGTTCCAATTCAACAAGGAACACGGAGGAAGAAGAAGAAACAAACTGATTTCCATGGTCTGTTCACTGAAATTACCCCCCCCCCCTTTTCCAAAAAAGCCTCTTAAAGGTGAAATTATTACATGGAAATTTTACAATTTCTATTTCTTACAAAAATTTATAAATGCCAATCAAGAAACTGCATTCTTATTTGATAGGTAATGATGGAAAGCTAATTTCCAGTTTTTGTCGTTTTTTCTCTGTTTTTGACCCCCCAAAAATGGTATTTCCACTTCAACTGAAACATTAGATTTTTTATATGTTTTAGTACACATATTAGCGAGGTCAAAATCATTGAAAACAATTCTTTTGCAATTAGTTGCAAGTTTGACCCTTTTTTGGGCTAATTTGACTGGACTAGATCCTTCCCTGCTGAAAGGTAATAAGCGCCGAGCATAAGCATATAAAATGTAGCCCTTCACCGCAATGGTGACGTCTCCATATGAGTGAAAATTTCTCGAGCGGTACATTAAACAATATACAATCAATAAGCAAGAAGGCACGTCCTATCGAATTTCAGGTAACTGATGAAAAAATGAATCTATCAAAACCTGTCTATTGAAAGGACAGAGATATCCAAATACTACTCGCATTTCAGACTTTGATTTTTCAAGTACGATTGAATACAAATGAAAGGTTTAAAATGCGTCCAAAGACAGAGATCTTTGGATTGATTGATTGTTTGTTTGTTTGTTTTACGTCCCGTTGAAAATTTTTCACTCATATTGAGACGTCACCAGCTGTAGGTGAAGTACAAATTAGACCTATGCTTAGCGCTCAGGGCCATACACTAGTATGAACAGAAAAATTAATTTCATATGCGTTTAATTGATTGTTTATTTGTTTTACGTCCCGTCGAGAATTTTTCACTCATATTGAGACGTCACCAGCTGTTGGTGAAGTACCATAAATTTAGACCTATTCTTAGCGCTCAGGGCCGTAGCAGTGAGGGTTCTTTAACGTGCCAACGCCTACCGTGACACGGGACCTCCGTTTTTAAGGTCATATCCGAAAGACCCATGATTCTCACTTTCTAAATGCCGAGCGTTTGGCGAAGGAGCAATCACTACTTATTTTTCATCTTGGGTTTGACGCGGCCATGGCACGAGCGGGGTCGAACTCACGACCTCCCGGTTACGAAGCGAACGCTCTAACCACAGAGCTACCGCGACCGGTTCATAAGCGTTTAAAAATTGACATCACTCACCGTATACAAAGTGAAACAAGGCTTGGAACTATCCTTGCCCCTTCCAATATATTTCAAATTGATTTATTTTAAAAAGCAATTTTAATGAAATGGCCAAAATTCAGAAATATTGCGATTTCTCAAATTTGAAGGAAACCCGATCAGAATTATAAAAAGGGTACTAACTCTATTCCATTGATATAAAATGGTTTATAGATTAAATGAATTTATAAAAGAAACCAATTTCTTAATGAAAGTGACATAACATTACCAGCAATATGATTACTTTAGTAATTTCTATCATTTTGATCGGGCTCTGGTTTTGGTTCGTTCAGATCTTAAAAATAGTGATATTTCTGAATGTTTTTCATTTCCATTTCTTTTAACACTTTCTTTATTCGACACAATCTAAACTTAATAGTATAAGATGATGACTAGTAAATGCCACGATATTTCAAAAATATAATCTTTAGACACATTTTAATCATTGTAGAAGGGTTTTAACAAAATTTATGATGAGCATAATAAAGAGAATTATGGCCATGAAGTGCCGAATTCGTATGTTACAGGGATTTCTACAGTTTCGTCTAAAGTCAGCATTTCGCAAATCCTGTGGACGTTATAGATCTAGTTTGCCAATAGAACCTTCCATAAGGTCAAATGTTGTCTAATATGTTTTATACCAATCGTTAGGCCGCTCTTGGAACACTGATTATGACGGCGGATTACTCCGTATACCTGATGAAGATACAGGGCTCACGGTGGGTGTGACCGGTCGATAGGGGATGCTTACTCCTCCTAAGCACCTGATCCCACATCTGGTATGTCAAGGGATCCATGTTTGCCCATCTCCCTGATTTGTATTTTCTCTAGGAATTCCGAGATTGGGTACTGTTCATTATCTTAGACTTTTCATATCCATCATTTTCTAACATGATCTTCTGCCAATATTTTCCACTAAATAGAACAAATATTGCTACATCAAAACAAAGATCTTTACTGTAAATCTAAAATAATAATTTTTTTTTTGCATTCAATTGGTTGCTGAGTAATAATACCATAACAAATGTTATCAAAAGGTTCTACCGTTTTTCCTCTCCAAGTACAATGTATATGAATGTTAATGCATTTTATGTTTAACCTCTTTTAAAAAACTTCTTTCTAGACATAATTCTTGGTACTGGGTTGTTCCGATAGGGGCATGTATTGACTAACATCTGTCTATCGACTATCTATCAAAACAGCATTTATGAGATAATGCCTAAAAATCTGAAACCAAAGAGTATTTCTTAATAAGTGTTTCTTAATTAAAATGATAGTTTACTTAGCTCCATATATTAAAGTATAGTTAGAGCTATTGAATACTCATTTGACTCGGAAAATGTTTTCTAAAATCAAGGCTCTCTGAAAAATATGAATTTAATTACGAACGAATTTTTTCAGAGATAATTGTAGTACACGTGTAATGAACATGTTAGATGAAATTAAACTGGAAATCACTATTACAATGTCGACATCTTAGAACTGGTAATGCCAGTATAGTTCCTAGAAGCTGTCATCTTCCTTGGAAAGCATACAACAATTTTTCCCCGCTAGATATGTCCATCTCAGCACAATGGTTGATGACAACACAGACGGAGAAAACGAAAGCTTCCGTCAAAGACGGCTTCAAAAATTCTGCAAGTTCCGTGAATAATCGACCCTATATCTGAAAATCTGGAAAAAAAATTGCTAATAAAATTAGCATTAGTCATCATACCCTATTTTTCAACATTTGTCATACTTACAATTAGAAACAGTGTTTTATATCGTTTACTTACTGCGTGTTTGGATATCTAATAAGGCAACATACCAATCCATTTTAGGATTTGCCAGTGGATTAATTGTCACGAGCGGAAGATATCTGGGAACTTCCCACTAAAGAAGATTAAACAAAAATCCTAAAGCTTTGATTATGTTTTAAAATATTACAAGTTTCCAGGTAGCAGTTGACCGTTTCACGCAAAAGTACTGGTCAAATTTATTTCAAGGTAGAGGTACCCTATATTTGACGTGACATTTGGTAAGGGATTACAGGTGTTTAAAGTGTACAAAATAATCTTAGTACAAGATTTCGTAATGAAAAAATGACATGCATCAGGTAGGTGTCACCATGATGTCTGGTATTATGCGGGGGTGGAGTTATATTGTTTAACGTCCATCTCGAGAATCGGGAGGAAAGAAATTCAGGTTAAAAGCAACAGGGTCCAGCGAAAATTCTGTACCTTCGAGGGAAAGTGAATGACTAGATTTAATGTAGAATTTTAAGAAGGTCAAATGTGATTCTTGATTGTACAGTGTCTAAATCCCCTTGCATAATAGTTGGTACAGCATCATGTAGTCACAAATTACTAATTGCATGTATATGAAATACATGTAATTATATAAAAGAAAACTTATGATTTATCACTCACCTGTCATAACCCGACTTTCATTGGTGACCCCAACACACACACATTTCGTTTAAATTTTTGTTACAATATGACGAAATAATTCAGATTATGATAAATAAACTCTATTAATGCAAAAACCAGTATTTGTTTTCCAAATAATTTGTGCGTGTGTATTTTTAAGATCTTGGAATGTCCTCCACACCACCGGCCCTGAATGCCGGGCCAGGACAGATTAATATTGATGTCAGATATGTTCAGCTCATAATAAACAATTGGATGTTATATACTTGGTTTAGATGTCATAAAATATAGACATTTTCTTTCATGAAACGAATCTATGACATCAAGTCGTGAATTTTTCATAACATGACAAAACCACAAATGACTTTCGGGGCAAATTAAATTAACTTGCATGTCATTGTACTGGTTGAAGGAACGCTTGGGTCATTATCAAATGTATCCTGCAATAAGAGATCTATGGCATCTTCTTTATCTGACGATTATCGGGTCATTTTCAAGATATAAATACAAGCGTTCTCTGCGTTGTTTTCATTGAAACGGAAACACGCCTTGTTCCTGTACATTCAGAACCCCACGCGATACGTTCTACGGAACAAAAATATACTGGCAGAAAAAATAATCTCTTTTCCGGACAATTCTTACATAGATATTTAAATCTGAAATCTGATTTTTTAAGTCTACCGATGAGCATTCCGAACATTTTTTTGGCTAGCGAAGATGATGGTTTACAAAAAAGGGGAAAAAAAGTAAATGAAAAAAACAAAAAAGAAAGAAAGAAAATACCCGACTGATGGTAATTATATACATAGGTGTATATTGTTTTTGTGTATTAAAAAGCATTTTTACCAATAGAGGACAATATTCATTAGTATATTATAGATATACATTATAGTTTTTACAACTTTACTGTGCGACGCACGTCGGTCGGTTTGAGCATTTTATCACTCATTTTAAAGCAAACAGCCGAACAATTTCAATTTATCGTAAAATAAAAACTACCTGAAATAAACCATAAATAAGAGCTCATTAAAAAGACAAGTTCCTCGACTTTCACAGGGTGGGTTTACTCTTCCCTATTTCTGCATATACATACATGTAGATACAATGCCGATCCATTTGAACATTTAGAATAAAAACGCAAGAAAACATGCGCAAGAAACTGCTAATTTCTGATAATATTGCAACGACATTAAAAATAATTTTTATATATTTTGAAAGCAGAATATATATGCTTTTCAAAAATGTTTTTTTAAATAAAAAAAATACTGCATTCACAGGGGAATAAAAATGATATTAAGGGGGAATATAGCCCTGCGGCAGTATGTTGCGTCATATTTAACGGAGCTTTCTTTCACTTCAAATGCCTATTTGAATTAAATACTTTTATTTACTTGATTTTTACGTAGTTAGATATTAGAGAGAATTCTGAAAAAATATAATATATAGACCATATATCTTATAACCGTAGTATCAAACCTTTTGCGTAGTCCTCTTAGAGAAAGGGTTAAAATGTATTTGCCTAATACGTCCCCCCCCCCCCCAAATGACGTGCTTCTTGAAGATTTTAGTCGTAAGATTTCAAAATATCAACAAAAAAACCGTTATGATTTTCATAGATATTTTTTATTTATATTTTTTTTTATAACATTTACACGAGTCTTCTTTGAAGGGTTTATCATAAGTTCATATGCATCAAATCACTGCGAAGTTTGGATTTCAAATTCTTTTACTTTTATTATGGTCCTAGAAAAAAACATAAAACATTCATATAAAACGGTTGTATCGCTTTTCGATGGTGAAATCATTATACTTCAAACGAGCTATTAAATAAAAGTTTAGTGTAATGAGCCACCTTAAAATGATGTTAATTAGAATAGATGAATGGAAAGCGAGTGGTAGACATCTATATTTCAGACGAACAAGAATCCTTCGTGTCCGGGAGTTATGATCATAGGTGCTACGAGTACTCAACAAAATAAGAAACTTTAAGAAGTAACATTATATGGGGAATCAAAAGAAATGTTTAAATACACGATATCATTATGATTTCTATAATGAATACAAAACAATGATTTCGGTCAACACGGACAATGGGATATACCAGAGGTGGGATCAGGTGCCTAGGAGGAGTAAGCATATCCTGTCGACCGGTCACAACCGCGTGAGCCCTATACAAGGGCTGTTCGATATGTAATGTGTATTGTACCACAGCGCGATAACTCTTTGCACGATTTTGTGGATGATGATAGTCTTGAATAGTTCTAGTCAATACCTTTCCAATGCTATAAACATGAATCTTCAGCTTCTCATAGTTTTAAACTTATAGTCATTTGAATAGAGCCAATCATTGACAACAGTTGTAAAAATGGTTGAGAAACGGGTTGAGAATTTTGAAGAAATTAGAGCTTATATAAAAGTTCACACAAAACTTGGTCATTCGGTAATGCTGATTTTTTTTTTCTGTATTGGAGGAAGTCAGTGCTTCAGAGGTCTACCTAAATCAGCGTACCGTGACGAACTTCAGAAATGGATTCAGAGATTGAAATTGTGTATTTCAAACCGCGGAGAATACTTTGAAGGAATATAATGTTCATTTCACTATTTGAGTCGAATGTTTTTGAGATATCGTACAATACACATGATATACCAAACAACCCTCGTATCTTGATCAGGTAAACGGAGTAATCCGTAGTCAAAATCGCTGTATAAAGAACGGCCTAACAATTGGTTGATTGATTATTTATTGCTTTCCGCCACACTCAACAATTTTTCAGTTATTTGGTGGCCTCCAGTTTTTGTTGGTGGAGGAGAGAACCCAGATACAATGTACCTGGGAAGAGACCACCGACCTTCCGCAAGTAAACTGGCAAACTTGCTCACATAACGCCGAGATTCGAACACGCGCCGACAGAGGTGAGAGGCTTTGTGATTTTGAGCCCGATGCTCTAACCACTCGGCCACGGATGCCCCCCTAACAATTGGTGTGAAACACATCAGACAGTATTTGACCCAACGACAGATTGTATTGGCAAACTAGATCGTTATAACGACCTTAGAATTTGCGAAATACTGACTTTAAACGAAACTGTTGAAATTAACAATTACAGAACAAGCCCATGCGTATCACTTGAGAGACATAATCACCATATGCAGGTAATAATGGAATATGCTACATAAATATTTGAAGTTGACGATGGAGAAGCTGAAGTCATCCCGTTTATCATAAAGTTGAGTAGTTAGTTTGTCGTTAACATCTATGTTCAGTAAAATATCTACGTATGAAGCAGGTGTTGAAGGCTCTGTGATGTCTTTTATTTGGAGTTCATAGGATATACCGAATCGACATATGAATGAAAATGAATGATTGCTTGTATTCTGTTTAACATCCCGCTTGAGAACCTTCACTGAAGAGCTTCAGAATTTAGGCCTATGCTCAACGCTTACCGCCTATGAGCATTGGGGATCTTTAACGTGCCTCACCTGCTGTAACACGAGGCCTCGGTTTTAGCGGTATCATTCGAAGGATCGCCTCATTTAGTCACCTTTTTCGACAAGCAAGGGGCACCAAGAACCTATCCTAACCCGGATCCTCATAGGATTAAATGAATGAAAATGATTATCAGAGAAAAAGTCGTCATTATATCTAAATGTCGAGTTGAAGGCTATATCAAGAGATTTTTTATCTTTTAGAAGCTTTTAAATAAAATACAAAAAACAGATCAGCTAACAAATGAGCACAATTCGTGCCCATGGGAATTCAAAAGACTGTTGGAAGACTTGATCACCAAAGACTACTTCGATATTGTCAATGACGAACTTCGTTATCTTCAGAGAACTTGTGTGTAGAGTCAAAATGGTCTTCAACGAAGTATGTTTTTTTTTTTGAATGACTGATCACTTGATATGATTTTGTTGCATCTTCTGTATTGTACGTTGGTATGATAAAATATCCCATGTATTTAATATTACATAGGGGTAATATAAAACATAAACGGTACAGACTTTGATGCACCAGATGCGCATTTCGGCAAATAATGTCTCTTCAGTGATACTCAAGTCAAAAATGTTGGAAATCCGAAATAAGAACAAGCTTGGAAGAGCTGAGTACATGGGATATTTTATCCTACTAAGTACCTCGTGGGGATCCGTATTAGAATAGGTACCCAGTACCCCTTGCTTGTCGTAAGAGGGAATTAAATGGGGCGGTCCTTCGGATAACACAGAAAAAACCAAAGCACCGTGTTACAGCAGGTGTGGCACGATAAAGATTCCTCCCTGCTCAAAGTCCGTAAGTGCCGAGCATAGGTCTAAATTTTGGAGCCCTTCACCGGCAATGGTGACGTCTACATATGACTGAAAGATTCTCAAGCAGGACATTAAACAGAATACAATCAATCGTACTACGATTTCTTCCAAACATACGTTATAAAGGATTAAATATCCTACTGAAAATTATGGAAATATTAGAATTTTATCGAATAGGATTAACCGATCACGGTGGCTCAGTGGTAGAGCTCTCGCCTCGTGAACGGAAGGTCGTGAGTTCGAGCCCCGCTCGGGCCGGCCGCGTCAAACCTAAGACGTTAAAATAGGTAGTGATTGCTCCTTCGCCAAGAGCTCGGCATTACGAAGTGAGAGTCACGGGTCTTTCGGATGGGACCTTATAAACGGAGGTCCCGTGTCGCAGCAGGTGTGGCACGTAAAAGAACCCTCACTGCTAAAAGCCATTAGTGCTAAGCATAGGTCTAAATTTGCAGCCCCGTCACCGGTAATAGTGACAGTCGCCGGATAGCTGAAAAATTGCTCAGGCGACTATAAATTAAAAAAAAAAAAAAAAAAAAAATCCAATAGGATTATGATAGGATTTTTGTCTGATTTAAAATTCTCCTATGGGATTTTTGTCTTTGGAGGATAATATCTATTATTCTACAAGGATGCGTTAGCGCAACCTTGGACTATTGCATACTGCTAAAAAATCTCTCAACATGCACTTTTGATTTTTCACAAAACCATTATCATAAAAGGTAGTAGAACGTTTGGACTTTGTCGTATCCTGATTTAAATGTCGTGCTGTTTATAACATTTGCTTGCGAAATTCTGAAAAATAATCTTCAAATCAGGTAGATATTTTTGTATCAAAAATGAATCATCTTTGCGATCACTAATTTGTATACAAGAGTTACCCAGGAAAAAAGCATAATTTTTGCAACTGACTTCCAGTTTTTAATTCCGATATCCCATATTAATTTACATGCAAAGCCTAAACAGCTTGGTACTACAAACATGCAACTTCCTTATCGTGGTCAAAACACTAGCAATTACATGGTAAAAATTACAAAGAGGAACATGGAATGTGTAATTCGAGTTTTCCAAAACTATAAGCGTGGGTGAGCATTCACTGTCGGTGTGTGCCTAAATATAAATCATGTGATTTTTATCTACATATCTATAATTTTAGGTTTGTTCTGTTCCAACAATAACCTTCATCCGATCTCCATGATAACTTCCAGCAACAACGTCCGATAAAACCGTATAAATAGACGAGATCTTCATCTGCGACATAGAAAAGAAACACCATAGGGTATATATCTAAAAATAGTACGCTTTCATCTTCCATTTTATTAATTATGGATAATTACTGCACAATGAAAAGTAAGAATTCCGGATATCAATCTTTGAATTTTTTCTCAAAGTGCTTATCAAAAATCACGGCGATCGATAGTGTTGGCTTGTGCCGTTTATTAGGCTCCACATTACAGTTAGACTTTCCCAATCTCAAAGCTTAGTTCGATGATTGAAAACAGTTTTAAATATATGGTAATTCAGTATTATAGAAGATTGATTGATTAAATATTGTTTAACGTCCCTCTCAAGAATCTTTCACTCATATGGAGACGTCACCATTGCCGGAGAAGGGTTGCAAATTTAGGCCTATGCCCGGCGCTTATAGCCTTTAAGCAGGGAGGGATCTTTTACGTGCGACATCTGCTGTGACACGGGACCACGGTTTTTGCGGTCTCATTCGAAGGACTGCCCCATTTAGTCGCCTCTTACACAAGCAAGGGGTACTGAGGATCTATTCTAACAACCCGGATTCCCACGGGGAATATTATAGAAAACGAATTAAACATGTTTGCATAGATAGTTGTAGACATATATTTACAATATGTATTTTCACAAGATTTTTAGATAAAAGGTGTCTTGAGGCTCTCGAATTGTGTCTAATGTCTAATTGGTGTTGTGAAAAGGTAAAACATACAGTGTAGAGAAAATGTCTAAATCTTAAAAGTTATATCCTGATATCAAAGCTATAGAGTCAAAATCTGGACTGTTATATGTGCATTTTCGCCACTTTGGAATCGAAATACTAATTCAGTAGTTTATGAAAGTTTAGTATGAAACAGTTAAATATCCTTTCTTTTATTCATATAAAAGAAACAAATTTTTCTAGTTCATGTAGAACTAATATATGATAATATTTGTTTGTTTGATTGTTTTACGTCCCGTTGAGAATTTTTCACTCATATTGAGACGTCACCAGGTGTAGGTGAAGTACCACAAATTTAGACCTATGCTTAGCACCCAAGGCCGTAGCAGTGAGGGTTCTTTAACGTGTCAACGCCTACCGTGACACGGGACCTCCGTTTTTAAGGTCATGTGATAATAAGTGATGAGTTCTACTTTTAAAAACACCGATCCCCAGAGAAGGGTCGCTTTGTCATAAGTTGGTCAAATTACTGTATATCCTTGACGAAATACATATAATATTTCATAGAAATCTGTAGGGGATTTAAGATTGAAACTTTATATGGATAAACATTGAATAAGTTTGCTATTATATTTCATCGTGAACTGCATATAGGAGAAAAATCGGAAAGTTTATATGGTTGTTAATACAAAGTCAATAGTCGTTCTACCTAAATACTCATTTATTTGTTCTATTGTATTACTTGCATATTTTGTTGGTTTTTTTTCAGAATTCTCGCAGTCTTTTGGAATTCAAATTGCTACAGACTTTGTGCAGGACAGGTAAGCATAATAAATCTTAAAAGTTGTCCTCATTTTCTTCCGGGTAGGGCATTTTCTTGAATTGAAATCTTCAATGAACTAGAGAAACTTTATTATGTGCAGAGTAGAAACTTTTCCATTATGGATTGTGGTTTCCCCATGAATTTGATAGTTATTATGTAACCTCAGTAACATGAAACCACAAAAAAAAAATAATAATTCAACAGCATTTTAATGTAAACGTTGTTTTATTTTGCAAATATAACATTACATCAGAAGTTTCAAACATCTGTGAAATTATTTTGAATTTGACAATCATGGCGACAACTAAGATATACTAATCAAACATAATGCTCCTTTCGTCTGTAAAGCTTTGTAAAAGTATAGAAATAGAGGAGAATGAAAGAAATATTGATTTGCTTCAAAAGGAAGTCAATTTGCTGAAGATACCGTATGTGTATGACATGCACGTTGCATTACGGGATAAAAATACAGTGTACCTAAATATAAGGCAAAAGAATGACATTGCTCATAAATCTGTTTCGAATCGTATTTGTTTCGGCTATAAAACTAGGGTAACAGTAAAATGCTTTTATAACCTATGCTTTATTATAATTTTAGCAAGTATCAAATTCAGTTATTTTTAATTAGTTTCAAATACATACTGGTATAAATCTGAACACAAAAAATTGTCGTTATATGTATCATCTAATTTCCTTTACATCGTTATATGTATCATCTAATTTCCTTTACATCGTTATGTAGTGTACAGAATAAATGAAGGGCAGAGTGAGTTCCGAACTTTCTGACTTGGAGGTGACACCATCGATGTCCGACAGAGTTCAGTTCTCCGCAGGCAGTGCCCGAGACCTGGTGCAAAATAATATTCAGGACACAGGAGGCTGTCGGCGAACCCTGAAACATTGGAGAATGATAATTGTCATCATTGTTCCCGTCACTGCCATGATGGTCTTTTCATCTTTCAACCTTAGCGAGGCAATACAGCTGAAGATGGCGACTGATTCCGCCATTACGGAGATTAATTCCGCTCAACAGATTGCCAGTCTTATTCAGATGCTTCAGCGAGAGAGAGGACGATCCACCACGTATCTCAGCAGTAATGGAAACATGTCGGATGCTCAAGATTTACTTCAGACAGCACAACAGAACACAGACAAAAGTTTCCAAAATGTGGCCTTAGGAAATAAAATATTTTCTGTGAAAAATATAGAATGTATAAAAGGTGATATACTTTCAGATATAAAAGAAATGAGAGACAGGATATGGAAATTTAATCTCACAGTCATAGAAGTCTTAGATTTTTATACATGTGTAACTAACGTCTTGATGAATGATATCTTGTCCAACGTAGAAGTCCCTGAAGGAAAGCACCTTTACTCCAAACTGGTCGTCCTTATGGCTCTTCTCCATCACATGGACCTCATGGGTATTCAGAGGGCTAGGATAGCCTATCTTTTCACAACTTGTGGATTTACAGACAATGAATTCGAAATATACAAATACATTGAAGGAAAAGCAAAGTCATATCTAGATGTTGTATTTGCATATGATTCTAGTATAAAGAACACATATAAAGAGAGCGGCATAAACCCGGATGAATTTCTCCAGGAAGTAAGTCAAAAAGTCTGGTCCGCGAGTTATTATTCTGAATGCATGAAACAAAACGAGGACGAAAAGTTTGCGGTTAGCATTGAGTGGTTTAAAAACATTTCCCAGTTTATTGATTTTGATTTTCTTGTACATCATAATTCATCAAGATTGTTAAAGGAGAATCTTTCAGAAATCCGAAGCGATGCTGAATTTCGTTTCGCATTATTCATGTCCCTACAGGTGTTGGTGACGTTGTCGAGTTTCACAATGCTAGCATGGTACATCTCGTGCGTAAACAGAATGACGTTACGATTGGCTAACTACGCCAGTAATATCAAATCCAAAACCAAGGAACTCGCCAAGGAAAAGCGCCTCACCGATAAACTTCTTTACCGTATGTTACCTGTGAAAATTGCAAAGCAGCTCAAGTCTAATGGATGCGCACCTGCTGAGGAATTTCCCCAAGCTTCTGTTTATTTCAGTGACATCGTTGGCTTCACTTCCATGTGTAGTAGATGTTCCCCTATGCAAGTTATTGACTTGCTGAATGAAATGTATTCGTAAGTTGGATTTCATCACTTTTCAGTCTTTATATTCTTTATGGCATTAAAATAGCTAATGACATATTGCAAATATTTTCCACACTATCAATTTTCATCTTCAACATTTTATACGCCCGTTTTTAGACGGGTCGTGTAATGGTACAGTGATGTCTGCAAGTCCATCCGTCCGTTCGGAGTTCTTTGTCTCTATTTTCATTTCTTTGTCACATAGTGTAGCTTTTTTCTGGGTCACTTTAGATCATATTGCAATTTTGATCCATTTCGACCTCTCGCAGGAGTTTTGCCCCCTTTATTTGAGAATTAATGTTATATAGATGGTATATAATATGTCCGGATAACTTCTTCCACAATTTTGAAATGAAGATCTTATTTTACAGAGTGTTTTATGGGTCAATACCCATAAGATAAGCATTGTGCAAGGATTTTTATTTTAATTTTTATTTTTTTTTTTTTTTAGAAAATTTCACGTTGTTGAACTAAGTCAGTTTTCAAGAAATGTTACATAGAGAGTACACGATTTATCTAATTCCTCGCACGGTTTTTAAGTGAAAACCCTATTTTATCGAGTGCTTGTATGGGTATTGAAGATGTGCATGAGCACATAATTCGAGTTTCTTCAATTTTAAAAGAAAAATCACGTGTTGTTGAACTGGGTCAGTTTTGAGTAAATAATACAAAGTGAGTGCATGGTTTGTCCTTTAACTCCTCTCGCAGTTTAAAGGTCATATGAAACGACATTCTGAAGAAATTGAGTTGTATATGGGAATTCATTGATCAAGGTTTATTGAACAAGAATTCATTTTATATTTTTTTAATGCAATATAACGCTGATCAAATGTACTCGATCTTTGATGGTCACGGCCTATCTTCTTTTGCTGATGGCGTCAGAAAGGGCCTTTTGTAAACAACTTGAAGATTGTGTATTACAAGGGTTTTTATTCTCAAGATATGGATGGAGGTCTAGTTGAGGTAGGTTTAAGGTATGATAACCAAAGAAATTCATAATAAAGGGAAAATATTGCATTCATATAATATTAAGCTAATGTAATACATTTTGCATAAATTCTTGCAAAAGTACATTTTATTGTTTCATTAAAAAAAATAAATTATGTGAGATTCAAAACTATGATCCATAGATTTATATTTTAACCCATATGTCGAATGAGCTTCCTTGAATAGACATGAAAATTTATAAGACGACCTGCAGGAAATATATTACCAGGGCTAGAACGAAATGATGTGCATGCCAAAAAAGGCAGGGGGTCTGGGGTCGCCTTAAGGCACCCAGTGGGTCCAGGTCAAAATCCGGGGGAGGTAGGGACGAAGCTCCTGGGTTTTTAGCGTTTTCTATGGACAAAGTCTACGCGAACATTCGAAAAATGGCAATATGAATTTGTATTACCTAATTTGATCTTTTGATAATTTTTTTAAGTAATTCAGTAAATTTAGTCACAGACTGTTTAATTTATGGTATCTTCATACTACTTTTTTTTCTTTCTTGACAGAATAATGTACCCGCCATGGCGTGCTGGCATATAGGCAGGCGCGCCCCTTATTACTGACCTTCCTTGATTAATATGTTACAAAACAAAGTATGTCACAGATAATGGCTGATACTACCTTACGTATATTCTACAACTCTGGTACTTCTGCCATGTTTGCTAATCAATGTCGCAAAACACCTTACAATAATAACACCCCATAATAATAACACCCTTTAATATTAACACCCTGTATAATCTTCTTACGGGCGTGTTATGTGCGGTTTACGATACTCTTGTGTATAGACATGTATTTGAAAAGGAGAAAGAGTAATTGATGCGCTTGTTCATCTAAAACTGCATTCAGTATAATGATCTCCTATAATGAATAGATATCTCAAAGGTGTTGAATGTTTCTCATAATTGCAATATGCTTTTGCTTAAATCTGTCTAATTAATTCTTCATATTTGGCACATAAACCATGTCCTTCAGATTCGGACACAACCGAAATACAATGCTCGGTGTCTACCGTCGGACCCAAGAATTTAAATATATCTTAGTGGTCGTTTTCTTTATTTAGAAGTATGTACAGTGTTTCCCAATTAAAAACTGTTTTTGAAACATAGTGGCGACCGATTGTAGACTACATGTGGAATGAACAAGATTTCTGGTCGAACTATATTCGTCGTCTGCTGTTGTTTACTTTATTTTCAACTTTTAAGAAAACAATTGGTTAATGCCATTCAAATATGGCAACAAGTATTCTTGATTAAAAGGTATGTTCTAAGTTTGTTCAAAGATTGATTGTTTGTTTGTTTTACGTCCCGTCGAGAATTTTTTCACCCATATCGAGACGTCACCATCTGTAGGTGAAGTACCACAAATTTAGACCTATGCTTAGCGCTCAGGGCCGTAGCAGTGAGGGTTCTTTAACGTGCCAACGCCTACCGTGACACGGGACCTCCGTTTTTAAGGTCATATCCGAAAGACCCGTAATTTTCACTTCAAAATGCCGAGCGTTTTGGCGAAGGAGCAATCACTACCTATTTTTCGTCTTCGGTTTGACGCGGCCATGGCACGAGCGGGGCTCGAACTCACGACCTTCCGGTTACGAAGCGAACGCTCCAACCACTGAGCTACCGCGACCGGAGGTCCCGTGTCATGGTAGGCGTTTGCACGTTAAAGAACCGTCACTGCTACGGCCCTGAGCGCTAAGCATAGGTCTAAATTTGTGGTACTTCACCGAAAGCTGGTGACGTCTCAATATGGGTGGAAAATTCTCGACGGGGCGTAAAACAAACAAACAAACAAAAGAAACCATAAAAATGGATGTCCCGTGTCACGGCAGTCATTGGCACGTTAAAGAACCCTCACTGCTACGGACCTGAACGCTAAGCATAGGTCTAAATTTGTGTTTGTGTGAAAAACATTGTGCCCAATTCCGTTGTATAACTTGTCGCCCCTTATGAGAAAAAGTAGAATTTTTAAGAGTACATAGAATTTCTTATTATGCCAATGACAGTTTTTGAAGCCTTAAAGTAATTGTCGACTGACTGCTAAGATAAGTTTTAATGCGTTACAGACCAGTTGTATTGCTTTCCAGGAAGATACACTTTCATGATTCTACTTTTTATATTTCCAAATATCGATTAGCATACTTTGAGGTGATTCCTGAGATGTTTTTCTGAGCACTTGTGGTGGTTCCCAATGGCATCTTGTTTGTTTCTCTCACGTCTATATATAATTTTTTTTTTACTCATATTGAGACGTCACCAAATGTAGTGAAGTACCACATATTTAGAAATATGCTTAGCGCCCAGAGGTTCTTTAACCTGCCAATACCTGTTGCGAAAAGGCACCACTGTTTTACGGGTCATATCCGAAAGATCTTTAAATGTAAAGCGTTTGGCGAGGGAGTAAGCACTAACAATTTTATGGTCTCGGTTACGAAGCGAATGCTGTAACCACTGAGTCAGCGCGATTGGTCCAAAGATGTCTTATTTTCAAATTAATACTTAAAGAATTAGTAATAAGTCTTTAACTACTCTAACCATTAAACGAATTTTTAACCTTTAATATTTCGGCATTACGCTAATTCTCTTTACATCTTATCTTGGTAATTAGTGACTATTTGACACATGTAATTCAACATGGCTACAATTGTTGCTTTCTTTTTACAGAATGGTAGTTTTGAACTCCCTCTCTCTCTCTTTAATGCACAGCTTATAACAACACATTAATTAATCCTTTTTGATAAAGACAATTCTTCTGTTGTCCTTGTCGTGTGACGTACACATTACAGATTTACCCGAGAGAGTATCACATATTAGAGAACAACGTGCCTTATAACACGCAGATTTTGAGATGCTTCAGAGTTATTTCCCTCTGGAGAACGTTTATACTCGGTAAGGCACGAAAAGAATTGTGTACAACGCCGGATAGAAAAACTGTGTAAATGTATAAAGTAAGTTTCTAACACGCGATTGACATACAAAACCAAGCAAGTAATTAGTATTCAGGGAGTAAAGGAGACAATTACTAGACATTAACACGTGCATGCACGGGTGGATAAAAGATAATTATAGTGAATTGATTTGGAATTGAGTTTTGAAGTCTTAATTAAATAAAAGTAGAAAGTATATGTATTATTACTAATTACATGGGGGTATTGTGATTGTTCGAAAGTGGAAGTTGTATAATAAATAATACTTGAATGTGATTAAGTGAAATAGTTTTGAAATTTTATCAAGCTCACCCTTCGATTGATATTTCAGGTCAATAGGCAGATTCCATACTCACCACGAGTTAGCCAAGTACATAATACTACCATATCCTACCCAAAACTACCTTTAAATTATTGAACGTATCCCGAAACGAATAGGTTAATTCAATAAATATAGATTGATCCGAGTGAATTAGAAATAGGTCAACATTTTAATTGAAATGGACCCATCTTTAATAGAATTTAACTCTTTCCTTAACTGATTTATAGGTAGGCTAACCATTTGAAGCTAATAAATTGAAGATACTGTCAAATATTTGACCATGTTTAGTGTAGAAATAAGTCCCATCTTTAAATAATTGAGCATAATTATTAGTAATTAAAGATAAATTTAATTCAGTAAAAGATAGCTTCAATTATATAATCTCCAGTTGGCTCAGTTAAGTAGTATCAAGTAAATTAGATATGTCCAATTCAATTGCAAATCAGTTCAAATAAATGAAAATTTAAGGATAATTTTAATTAACTTCTAAGCAGATGTAATTGAAACAAACCTTCAAATCTTTTGCAGCTTTGTTACTATGTATAACCTTACCTTTAATTGGACGTATTTTCTTTTCAATTAGTTCTAGTTCAAATTATTGGACCCGAGAGCAACAGGGGTCGGTGCCCCCCCCCCCCCCCCCCCCCCCCCACACACACACAAAAAGGGGGGGGGGTGGAATATATCAGTTAAAAGCAACGATGTAAAACCAAAGATATATTACGTTATGGACAGAAACTCCCGACTGGCAGTGACAGTATGACCGAGATACAATGGGGAAAAGCATATTTTGTATATATAATTCATTTTATATAATGCATGCAGCGTACTCGTACATAGTTGAGATGTAGGTTTGCAATTAAAATAATATAATGTGAACATACGTTTGGTTTGTATAGTTTCTTCCATTTGAGATCCGCTCCTCTCACTTCTCAATTCGTACACCGATTATAAAATTATAAAAAGTTATCTCGGTTTAAATTCCCAATTCTCTAGTCATTTTCGCCGATTAATTAATCAATTATATAACCATAAGTTCAAATATGAAAATTACAGTAAGGTCCAATGTCCATTATATGAAAATTATAGCCGGCAGTAAAGGACAAATATATCGAGTCCATAATTATTCATAGCAGAGAAGTATAGGCGTCACGTTATTTCGTTACTCGTAATATTACAGCAAAAATATTATATATTTTGTACTTACGCTTTCTTTAATGCATATCTTTCTACAGTATTTTATATGTCGTACAGTGACATCTTTAAACAGAAACTTACTTTTTATAATTTTGTCGTCTTCCTCGCTGACGTACTTTTATATAAGCGTTCAGAGTACCATAAAATTCACCCCCAACTCAAAAGGGCTCTAATTCGAAACTTGCATAATCTTCCTTGTGGTCGTTATATTATTCCAAAATGCAAGCAATCCCAACTAACGGCATGCTTTTGTGATGACAATAATCAAACATTCTACAATTTCTATATTATACATTTAACTACGGATGCAGAAATATGTTTATTTCTATTATTCGTCTTATCTTCCAGTCTTTTTGATGATTGTATTGACAAGTATGACGTTTACAAGGTTGAGACAATCGGAGATGCTTACATGGTCACCAGTGGAATTCCTGTTCCAAATGGCCATTCGCATGCACTGCATATCTCCAATATGTCACTGGACATTCGAGACAGCATGAATAACTTCCGGTCTTCTATACACATCAATAGTGTCATTAGGATACGCATTGGTATACATTCAGGTGAGTCACAGGAGAACCATGGTATTTATATTCTTTAGGCCAAGAAAAATATTTTCTACAGCACCGCCGCATCCCCTGAAAAGCTACCGCATGAATTTTTTCAAGTTTTATTTGTTAATTTATAAATTTTTATACAAAATTTCCAGACGGTTTTAATAAAATGGTAAGTATATTTTTTATTAAATAATTACTGAATGCAAACTCAATGTACAAGTGTTTAGGAACAATAGTATACACTTAATAGTAAGCAATATCAAATTATTTTTGTATAAAAATTTTATTGCATATTCTTTATAAACTTTAGAAAGCAACTCATTCTAAAGTCAACATAAAAATGTAACTTATGCTGTAAAAAACTACCTGACTCATCAAAATTTGAAATGTTTTGCCTGAGAAACTATTTATTAATTGTTTGGTCGTAGCTTGATATTGTAACATAAAGACCCATGTAAAGGAATATAAGTTTTGGCCAGCACCAGGGATCAATTTCACGAAAGACCTTTCAATTAAACGACTCAAGACCGATATATGTCTTGGTAGACTTTTTTAACATCACAGACAGCTGATGCTTCTTTAATAAAATTAGAAATCGGAAATATTCCTATCTTGTTATCAGTCATCCCCAAAAATCACTTTCGTAAAGACCACTCTGCTTCTACGCTTAAAATTCTGAAGTTGATATTGAAAAGATCCTGCTAGGAGTTGACAAGTGCAACGTAGTATTTGTTGATCAAATCTTCCAACACTGCTGGAATTCCCATTGGCAAGAATTGTTTCTCTATTAGTTGACCTGTTATTCTTATAGCGCATTTTTTTTGTTTTATTTCCTTTCGATGTCTTTTTTTTTTTTCATTCATATAGAGACGTCACCAGCTGTAGGTGATTTTGTTTGTTTGTTTTACGTCCCGTCGAGAATTTTTCACGCATTATTATCTTCTAACTAAACAAAATAAAATAGTTGAGTTCTGCTGGATTCCTAGTCATATTGGTATCCATGGTAACAACAAAGCAGACAAAAATGCAAAGAATACACTACAAAACGATATTGTACATTTTAAAATTCGTTACACAGATTTGAAATATAACATAAAACTATATGTAAATGATCTTGGCAAATATATTGGGATTTCTGTGACAGAAGTAAACTGTATTCTATTTAAAACAAAGTAAACAAATCGTGTAACATCGTAATGAAACACCAAGACGAAGATATTATTTCAAGAATACGCATCGGACATTCAAAATTGACACACTCTTATTTATTAAACAGAGAACTTCGAAAAAGAGTAGGCTCACTGGGGACCGTCAGGGAAACTTCAGCCTTCATAACCAACCATATTTCAGTTGTTTAATCGCCGTAAAATGGCTGAAATATTGCCAACACGGCGTAAAACTCCAGTCAATCAATCAATCACTCATTGATCCGTCACAAGCTGTAGGTAATTTAGACCTATGCTTAGCACCCAGGGCCGTAGCAGTGAGGGTTCTTTAACGTGTCAACGCCTACCGTGACACGGGACATATCTGAAAGACCCGTGATTCTCATTCTAAATGCCAAGCGTTTTGCGAAGGAGCAATCACTACCTATTTTTCGTCTTAGGTTTGACGCGTCCATGGCACGAGCGGAACTCGAACTCACGACCTCCTGGTTACGAAGCGAACGCTCTAACCACCGAGCTACCGCGAAGTACCACAAATTTAGACCTATGCTTATCGCTCAGGGCCGTAGCAGTGAGAGTTCTTTAACGTGCCAAGGCTGCCGCGACACGAAACCTTCTTTGTAAGGTCATATCCGAAAGACCGTGAATCTCATTTCTAAATGCCGATCGTTTTGTAAAGGAGCAATCACTACCCATAATTACGTCTTACGTTTGACGTGGCCATGGCATGAGCGGAGCTCGATCTCACGACCTCCCGGTCAAGAAGCGTACGCTCTATTTCTGAGGTACCGCGACTAGTCGGTCGACAGAATGAGAAGAAAAAATCTTTAAAACTGTGACTTCAACACGACATTTAGATGCATTGACAACGTTTTATCTATTAATGGCATCTCCTCCAGCGGGACTTTAGATCTGTTACTACAATATATACTAATATCATTTTCAATTATCTGTCGATTCAATATATCCATGTGAAATCAAAATAAAAGACACCACACAGAGTCTTCCATATCTGCTTCATATTTGGATATTTTATTGAACATGGACGTTTATGGTAAACTAACAACTCAACTTTATGACAAACGAGATACCAGCAAGCTTCTCCATCAACTTTCCATTACCTCTTGTATATAATGTTTATGCCTCATACACGGTTCATGTTCCTCGGTGCTAGAGTTTTTTTTCTGTTGTTTTATTATTTTTTTGCGGGGGGGGGGGGGGGGGGGCAAAAACAAGATAACCACACGTAAATATGATAAATTGTTCATCATACCTCGATGTTGACCAGTCCCGGTCATAAAGCAATTATTTATTTCTTATTTTAACACTACTTTGTACATGTACCGTTTTAGGTCCATGTGTGGCTGGAGTAGTAGGGACGAAGATGCCTCGGTATTGTCTGTTTGGTGACACCGTCAATACGGCCTCCAGAATGGAGTCAACGGGAGCAGGTTTGAGACTCATAACCTTTGCTTTGGAGTATATACTAGTAGGGAAATAGTAACGTTCCATAGTACATGTGTTCGTCGATTCAGCTCTGTTTACAAGATTTAAGCTACATTTCTTTTCTAATTCGCTGAAACACAATGATGGTACCTTGTTTAAGTGATTTTTTTAGCTATTGATTTGTGGGTTAAGGTCATTTGAAAGAAAATATGAAAATTTTTACGTTCAAAAATGAAGCCAAATTTTCTATTTATTTAATTTGTATTAAATTGGTCTTATCAGCTGCGATGGTTCAGAGGTTTGAGGGTTCAATCCATGACCTATAACGTATAAAATAACGTGGGGATTCGGGTTAGAATAGATCCTCAGTACTCCTTGCTTGTCGTAAAAGGCAACTAAATGGGGCGGTTCTTCGGATGAGACCAAAAATATCGAAGTTCCGTGTCACAACAGGTTTGGCATGATAAAGATCCCTTCCTGCTCAAAGGCCGGTGAAGTGTCACGGGAAAAAAAATCATGCCTAGCAAAAATTGCTGCGTTCGCAAAGTAGGTGCTAGAACTGTTGAGTGCTGTGCCCACGCTGTTTCTGTTTTATGGTATTAAGGCTGTGCTCGTAATTAGCCTCACACACGTCTAGTTCCCTCTAAAAATCCAAGCATACAAGATGCCGCAAATACTCTGAATGAATCTCGTCGATCATGGTATTGTAGTCATTCAATTGCTCGCGACGATATATGTGAGAAAGTTTGCCAATTTACTTTCGGAAGGTCGGGTACATTGTATCAGGGTTATCTCCTCCACCAATAAAAACTGGACACCGCTAGATAACTGAAAACTTGTTGAGTGTGGTGGAAAACAACAATCAATTACGGCAAGACCCCAAACTTTTTAAGCGTTCGTCTACATGAAATCCCTTCATACTCAAAACATAAAACAGAACAGGACCCTTGACAGGTTACGACAAGCGAATGCTAAATATATTAAAATTATATTTAAAAATTGTATACCTTGAAGACAATAATCTATGCCCTGACCAGGTTTTTAAGCTGTAGGTCTACATTTCAGTAACGATAGTTAATTTCTTGAATTTCATTTTCATAATTTGTATTTCTTACACCATTCTTACACCATTTACACTTTTTAAAATATCATTTCCAAAGAAATGAGTTGTAAGTAAACGCTTATGAAGTAATTGCATTGTTAAAAGTAAACTGAGAAATACGATATGAAATTTCAAAATAAGGAACTAAAAATGCGTCCACAATTCATGCTGCTCAGATAACGACTGTGAAATGGTTTCTTCTATCTTTGCAAGTTACATGTATTGATAGAACTAAAGCGATGCATGAGAAACAAATAACTTCACGCATGTAGCCTAACGTCATCGAGCGGAACGGAAATTAATAAGCTTTTTGTAAAGACTGAACCAATACCAGCCGTATAGGTCAACGATATATTTACATAGAAGTGTTCCTTTAAAGATTTAATTTTTAGAGTTTCCTGCAGCGGCCACCAGTTTGCGAATGACCTTCAGAAGAACCTCATAATCACACGTTCAAAATGAAATTGTGCGCTACTGAACAACTTTGTTTTGAAAGCTTCCTCTTAGCAGCAGAGGCAAGACACGTTTTCAGCTTTGTTTGTAAATTACATTTTCACTCATAGTGAGTCTTCACCAATTCTTGGTGAAATGCCACAAATTTAGATCTATGCTTAGTGCTCGGAGACGTAGCAGTGAAGGTTCTTTAACATGCCAACGCCTGCCGCGAGACGGAACCTCCGCTTTTTAGTTTTATTCCAAAAGAACCTGATTGTCACCAAGTCTAATGCCGAGCGTTTGGCGAAGGAGCAGTCATGGCACGAGCGGAGCTCGAACTCGCGACTTTCTATTACGAAGCGAACGCTCTAACCACTGAACTCTCGCAACATGCAATTTTTCGGTTATTTGCTGGAATCCTTGAAACCAAAGAATATTTATCTATCGTAGAAATAAACAGGTAAAATAATAGTCTAAATATAAATACTGCTTTTTGAGTTTTTACCAAGTGAAATTCAGGGTATTTACAAAAAGGTCAGAATTTCAACTTGGGTAAGTCGAAGAGAGCTGAAAACCCTTAAAACTATGGTCTGTATAATGACTGAAGTAATGGAACCATTTATATTGAAAATTTTATTTGATTTACATAATTCTCATTTTGAACATGGAACACTGAAAATATTATATTTTACCAAGAAGAGACCTAGCATTGATTTTGAGAATATATCATTGGATTCTCTCTTATTGTAAATAATGGATTGAACAGCTTCAGGTGGAGGTATACAGTTATCTTATGTATGATGAGTTTTTCCCCCTCCTTAATTCAGGTGGAAGAATTCAGATAAGTTCTACGACTCATGAAATCATCAGTCAGTGTGATTATTTTCAATGCACGCCACGGGGATGGATAGAAATCAAGGTGATATATTTTGCAATCAATAGATTTTATCACCTTATGTAGGCAACACGAGCAGCCGATCTATTTATGATTGTGTTTGAAAGTGTGTATGGGGAATTTAATATTTATCATTATTGTTTCATTAGAGCAATCCCTTATTAATGATATGTATAAAAGTATATAAGGCCAAAGGGGACTTATAAAACTTTTGAATCCAAGCCTTAATACAAATAAATATTTTAACAATTCAACTACAATTTAACCATGATATATTATTACAAAATATGTGGGAATTCTTAACAGTATAAACGCTACCTGTAAAGTCATTGTGATATATCATATAGGACTCATCTAACTGACGTCATAACAAATATGTTGATAAATATTTGAACTGCCTGATGAACCATGTAGACATGGAAAAACACTAGCATTATAAATATTGTGAAATATGTCATTCTGATTTTTATTAACTATTTATAACTGTACCGAATCAACTCTCTGTGTGTGTGTGTGTGTGTGTGTGTTTGAACACCGTAGTGTCGAGGGCATATTGTTTTTGCTCCGTTTCTTCTTAAGTCGCCCAAAACGGAGATATAGCGACTTACTGTTTTTGCACCGTTTCGTATTTTTATTCTTATTATGTAGTGTCGGGGACATATTGTTCTTATTTTCTTCTTATTATATCGCTCCGACGGAAGTCGAGCGACATGTTGTTCTCTGTCTGTTTGTTATTATTATTCTTATGATGATTTTGTCCAGCTATTTTCTCGGAGATGGTTGAACCGTTCGTGATGAGACTTGACAGAAACAATGATCGTGACATAAAGGTGACATGAATTAAAAAATATAGTAGAATAATCAGTGTCCGCCATATTTCCCTTCATATCTACCATATTAGATGAATGTTTTATTGTTATATGTATGCATCAGGGTTTGCTGAGTATATAAGGGATCAAGGTTTGCTACGCTTCACTTCACACCAGTCTGTGTTTCCGATTTACCTGTGCAGGTAATCTCGACGGGTGACGGGTAACACGTATATCTGATTGTAATGTATTTCATGGTATCAAAAACAAATGAAATCAAGTTTTACAACACAATGCCATGCTCAAAACTTGCAATAAAAATATCGTTCAGCAGTAAAGCATTCTAACAGTTTTGGATAAATATATTTAGAATAAAAAGCTTTTTTTACATGCATGTTCGTAAAGATGTCAGAATTATACAATAAACGCGGGGAGATATTTTATCAATCATCTATTGATAAAATGGAATAAGCAAATATCCATTATTCACACTCACTTCAAGCAAAATGCAAGTAAGTAAATACTAACATAATCTGTGCACATGATATATATACTCGCCATGAAAACGCACCAAATGCGAACGATTATTTACCTGCGTCTACTCGAAATATCTGTAAAGGGCCACAAATATACGTGTACACTGGTGGAAAATACTCTTATTTGGAGTAAAGTTCCTTAAAGGGCGAGTTAATAAGTAACCAGTCTAACTTGTTTCTGGTTGAGAGCCACCTCTTCGTTTTCGATGTAATTGCCATTTAGTGTGATGCACTTAGACCAGCAGTGTTCAACTACCATCAGAACTGAAAAAGTCAGGGTCTTTTCCAGTGACTCTCTCTTCCACTGCCGTCACGACTTCTTCGTCAGACCGGAAATGACGTCTACGGATATCCTTTTTCAAGTTTAGGAATAGGAAGAAGTCGGTCGCTAGGAGCTAAGTCAGGCGAAAAGGCATAATGTGGTATTAATTCAAACTTGTTTCGCTCTACAGCATCCATTGCAACTTTGCAAGTGTGGATTCTTGCGTTGTCCTGTTGCAGCAAAACACCTTTAGAGAATTTACCTCGGGGTTTTTCACGGATGATGGTTCTCACCTGGTCTACCAAGTTTCCATAGTACACTCTAGTTATTGTACTTCTCTTGGGTAAAAAGTCCAACATAATCCTTTTGCGTCCCAAAATACTATGGCCATCGCCTTACCAGCAGATGGTTGCTTCTTGAACTTCTTTGGCCTCGGAGACCCCGGCCCTACCCACTGACGACTCTGAGCTTATTCTGTGGATCAACACTTCAACAAGGCGCTGCATACAGATTCTCTGCTTGCCATTTGCTCATTGCTATGGTATTTGGGGACCCAACGGGCTGTTAGCTTCCGCATACCTAAATGATCATGTAAGATTGTTGAAACGCTACCATGTGAAATATCCAATGCCTGCACTATTTCTTCCACCTGAATTCGTGTATCAGAGTATATCAGATCCCGAACTTTGCTACACATTTCTTCGTCGGTGGCATCCAAACCTCGCTTCATCTTCTAAGTTCGTTCTACCGCGTTTGAATTCCCCTACCCAGAATTTAACCTGAGAATAAGATGGTGCAGAAGACCCATAAACATCGGCTAATTTGCAGTGTATTTCATTGCCTATTTTACCTGTTAAATATAAGTACCGAATTACAGTACGAAAGTCAAATTTAGATGAAAAGCATGCCTTTGCATCACTAGCCATATTTGACATTCAGTATCTTATTAAAGAATGACTCAATACGCGTGCAATTTTGTACTCAAGTTGAAAACATGTATTGAATGAAGGCATGAAAATCGAGACCGTCTCGGTCAACCAGAAATAAGTTAGGCTGGTTACTTATTGACTTGCCCTCGTATGTACATGTATGATCAGATTCCTGATTTCCGTAAACTGCAAAACCACTTACCTATAAAGTATTCACTGCAGGAAAAATTTCTACTCTGATTATCTCCCCTGATTGAAGACTCTGGTTGGCACGAGTGAAGTATGTCGCATTCTGTATATGAGAAAAACAACGTTTTGTTACAAATGGGGTTTATTATGTTGCTTTGGGGATTTATCAGAATAAAGACAATCTAACATTTTCCGTACGTGCACATCTCCGGTGCCGGGTAAATAGCTTTCCGCATTTGATGTGTTTTCTTGACAAACAATGCTATATACATTGCGTATGCGTGTGCACCTGTATTTTGCAAGGATTGCATGTGAATAATATAATTTTTATCATCGTTGCTTATTTTATTCTATTAGTATGTACTAGGCAACTTGTTTCAAAGCGATATTTTCCCCCATTTTATTGACATGATACACTGTAACTGTAAATACTTACATGCACATGCAACAAAGCTTTCTTAGCATTTTTGTCTCATTTATCGAAATCTGCGAGATGTTTTACTATATTACAATGTTGGATTTGGAGCATTGCATGATGTTTTAAAACGTGATTTCAATTATTTCTCACTCCCTATATATTCCTATCGGAGATGTGCACTGGTCGGGTCCCGCTAGAAAATCATTCAGCTGTGACAATCATATTTGAGGTATATACGGATAGCGTAAAATATGATATCTGAAAGAAATATGGTGGATAAGGTGAGAAATGTGTACGTATTTATTTAATTCGTGTCAGCTTTAATTAGGTGCATGCTATGTTTACAATTTTCAAAATGGCTACCGTTGACATAGAAACCGCAAGAGTTTGAAGAAAAAAACTTAAAATGTCAGTTTTCTATTATGAAGATTTTGCATTTTGCGATGAAACTTCACAGAAACGATAACCGCCATGGGCCGATGTGTATCCAATGTTTAAAAATTAGGAGATGCCTGCCGTTTCCATAGTAACCAAAATAGCGTGGCATTATTCGTTCCGTTACGGGTCATGTTTACTACTGTAAAAACTCTGATGTGTTTACTATATTAAATACTTTGATTTACACATACTGTAGTTAAAATTTTTGATATTATAGTTAGGAAATTGATTTCCTTAGAAAAAAATGACTGAAATTTTGACTTTCTCGTGTAAAGCAGAGTTGACACTTTAAATAGATGTTTTCATAAGGTCCGTATAAAATGTTTCAAGTTCAAATAATTTGATTTACAGTATTAAAACTTAAGGACTTTGATTTACTGGAGAAAACTGTGATACGATTGTTTACCGTTCGTATTTTCTCTTTGGATTCTGTAGAGAATAAATAATTGGTGCTTGCACTTGTTTACTATTAATATATATGTCGAAGTTTCGATCTATAACTATACCTTGGCTTCAGAGCTCATCACATACAATCGTTTGATAACTTTACAGAAATGTCTTTTAAGGTTTAGAACCTAGTAAAAACTGACGTTGAATATAATTTAAGATGACAAGTCTTATTGAACATGTGGAAGGATTATGCCACAACAAATGTGGCATTTTGAAGAATTCCAAACATTAGCTGACATGTTTTTGTATTTTTATAAGAAATAATTTATTCAATGTTTTACATGAAAAGAAACAATCTCTTGTTGTGGCCTTCAGATCGACATTTAGATACATTGTCAACTATTATCCATTCATTTATATGTTAATTCTTAATATTCAAAGGAAAAAACACCATGGAGTCTTTAATATCTGCTTCATATTGGATATTTTATTGAATACGTTTACGGCAAACTAACGACTAATCTTCTAAACTGTCAACTTCCCATGTTTATGTAGCACCCACATATGATGTTCATATGTCTCAACTCTATACACGAGAACATATTCTGCGTTTGACTAATTTTTAAGGTTACTGACATATAAATTGATGTTGCAGGGGGTTCAACAGTTCCCTATAAAGTCAGCATTTCTCAAATTCTTGTAGGAATAATGATCTAATTTCCAAATACAACCTGTCATTAGATTAAATGCTATCTGACGTGTTTCGTGCCAATTGTTACACTGATTCTCTGTTTACATGGTCAAGATATACGGTTCACGCGTGATGTGACTGATTAGCAGGGGATGCTTACTCCTCCTAGACACATGATCCCACCTCTGATATGTTCAGGGATCCGTGTTTGCCCTACTCTCGATTTTGTTTTCTGTATATGATTTATTAGATTGATAATATTTCGTGATCTTCACTTCTCCATTGTATAGCCCAGAATGATATCATGAAGAGATGGATATTAAGGACAAAGGATATCTCAAAACATTTTGAAATGTTTTATTATTATATGTAAACACCCAATATTCCTTTGACATAACCTTTTTTGCATTATTGAAAAATCATTACTTGACATTATCGAAAAATTGCAATACATTTAAAACGTCTTTTTATTGGGCATGTCATGTATTAATGACCAATTTACATTGCTGTTTGACAAAGTAATAGAAAATCCAGGAAAATACTACTTCATTTGATACGTCAAAAATCTAGGATATCCTATGACCTTAATCTTATCTTAGATTAGCTCCTACTTCTAATAACCAGTCACAATAATGACAATTTTTACTGTTTAAAGCATTCTGTTTTTAATTTTATTCTTTTGTATTACAGGGTAAAGGGGAGATGATGACTTACTGGTTGGATTCATCAAATCAAAAACCTGTTGTTACACTCGTTTGTTAACAACATCCGTCACCGTTTGTAGTTTTGATTGATCCTTGAGATAAAGGCTTATTCTTAATTAAAGGTTCAAAACCCTCATATCATAGCGTAGACTCATCAATAACCCTGAGACTGAAAAGTGAAGTTTATTTCCGATCTCTTGATTAGAATTAAAATACGTTATGTAGAGTAAAAACTGAATTAACGTTTAGTTTGACTATAACTGATGTGACTTTGAAATCGCACATCATTTGTACATGTGTATTTCTACACGTTAAAAAGAGTGCGAGTCACCAAGAGACACTATACTGATTCTATGATGCATGATCTCTTGTCGATTTTTTAACATGCATGTATTCATTGGTTTTAGCACATACTTGACACCATTCAGATCACAGATAGAAACATTTTGTAATAATGAATCGTTAATGAAGTGTTGATGGCTTATTATTAGATCTGTAGTGTGAATTGAATAATTTGTCGTAATACCGTTACATACTACCAGTAATTAATAAAATTTAAAAACAAAACCTTAAAGTGTTGATATTTACAACTATAACATTTGCATCTGGTTTGGGGGAAATATTGCAATGGCCCACTCCGTAGCTATAACCTTATTTGCTTGTTGGTAAAAAAAAAATTATTAATGTAATTAATTCAACTGACATTGATTTGTTCATTTACTATTTTTATGTCCCGTCCATAATGTTTTAATCTTACTGAGACGCCACTGGCTTTAGGCAAAGTGCCACGAGTGGCGCTCAGGGCCGTAGTAGTGAGGGTTCCTTACCGTGCCAACTCCTGTAGCGTCACGGGACATTTTGATTGATTATGTATTGTTTAACGTCCCGCTCGAGAATTGTTTTCTCATATGGAGACGTTTGATACGGGACATAGGGTTATTAAAGCTGACATGAATGAACAGATACGTACACATTTATCGCCTTGTCCACCATATTTCTTTCAGGTAGCATATTTTACAATTTCCGTATATACCCCAAATGTAATTGCCACGCCTGAGTGATTTTCTAGCTGGACTGCTAGACATCTCCGACAGGAATGTATAGGGAAACAAAGTCATATTTTAAAACATTGTACGATGCTCAAAATAACAATAATAATATTGTATTTTGGTAAACATTCTAAAACTGTAGATAAAGGAGACAAAAATGCTACGATTGCTTTGTTGCATTTGCATGTGCATGCAAGTCTTTGCAGTTACGTCAATAACATGAAGAAAAACTAATAATTAACCAGTTTGATACTAGTAGAAGGAATTAGCAAAGAGTGTAAAATATATTATTCTCATTCAATCCTAGCAAAATACACTTGCAGTACGTAACCGGTAGCTCAGTGGTTAGATCATTCGCTTTGTAACCGGGAGGTCGTGAGTTCGAGTCCCGCTCGTGCCATGGCCGTGTCAAACCTAAGACGAAAAATAGGTAGTGATTGCTCGACATTTAGAAGCGAGAATCACGGGTCTTTCGGATATGACCTTAAAAACGAAGGCCCCGTGTCACGATAGGCGATGGCACGTTAAAGAACCATCACTGTTACGGCCCTGAGCGCTAAGCATAGGTCTAAATTTGTGGTACTTCACCTACAGCTGGTGACGTCTCAATACGAGTGGAAAATTTTCGACGGGACGTAAAACAAACAAACAACAACAACAACGCATACGTAATGCACCTGGCATACCTGCCAAGAAAACGCATCAAATGCAGAAAACCACCCGGGTCCTAAGATGTGTAATTACTGAAAATATTAGATCTTTTTATTCTAATGGATACTCAAAATAAACTAATATACTCCATTTGTATCTCGGCGGAACTTTACAACACATCATAGAATGCGGCACACTTCACTCGAGCCAATCAGGGTCTTCAATCAGGGGAGATATTGGAGTCGTAATTTTTCCTGTACTGAATACGTGACTGCTCGTGGGTTTTGCAATTTTACAGTTACAATGAACATATGTTTGGATATTATAATGTTTCGTGCACAATTCAAAATGTAAAGATGATTACATACATATACAATAGTAATCGGAAATATACATTTAGGTGAAAATATGGGTATTATATACGAAATCCAAAGTAGTTACACACACACACACATACACATATGAAAGGTTAAATATATAAACGAAAATACTATACACCATTGAAGATTTGTTGTCTCCTTGGGAAACAAATAATTAATTACGGTCAATTGTATACCTTGATTGAACAGGAGAGAAACAGAGAGTCTTCGATGTACAATGTCATTTCACAGCATGAAAGAAGATTGATCACTGATATAAATGTAAGCTTACAAGCATTCATAAATGTAAGTTATATTTAAAAAATTTGGTTTGACATTATAAGGTAGTGACAACTTACAGGAATTGCATTGGTGCTAATATATTTGAATTTATCATTAGAAATTATATATATATATATATATATATATATATGTGTGTGTGTGTGTGTGTGTGTGTGTGTGTGTGATTGTAAATCGAAAATTGTAAAAAGAAACAAAAATGAATCCGGGGTACTTCTGCCCAAACCTCTAAATCCTAAATCGTAGGACGGGGAGGCAATGGTTAATTCACTGCATGCATCCTTCAGTTCATAGCGTCACATATCAACTACGTTTTATTACTACTTTAAAAACTGGGAGAGGGTAGCCAATCAATCGAATTTTGCATGTAGAAAATATGGGCATTGAACGTTAAAATAACGGCAAAGGTAAATTGTCAAAAAGGTGGGGGTGGGGGCAGACGAGGCTTTCTTCCTATTCCCAACCCGTATGTATACGTGCCTGATATAACATTTACACAATGTCAATCCCGTGTTGAAATGAAGTATGTGTTAATGAAGGAAAATTTGTTTAAGTATTCAATTATACCCCATACAATTAGTATACTGTAAATTTATAGCAACGTAAAATGTAATTACCTGGCAAGTATCGTCGTTCGTCGTTTTTCAAATGGGAAAATTGACTTCTCAAAATAAAAAAATTACAAATGAGTGGGGAGGAGGGCAATGCAAGGCGTTTGACCCAATGTTCAAAATCCTAATTCGTTAGGGCACGTTTGAGTCCTCAACTAAGAGTCACCCCCCCCCCCCCAATAAAATAGGTTTTATCCAGTTTCAGTTTCTTAATTTAGGGGGGGGGGTTTCTATCAGAACTCTCAAGCTTACATTCTCCCAATTCACTACTAATAACTCTTGTTAAAAAATGGGGAGTGCCCCCTCCCTTGATTCTACGTGCATAAGGAAGAAAAAGATAATACTCTCGGTGATTACATTTTACATACGCGAAATGTTATAGATATATTCCTGTAAGATCTACTAAGCGCCAAATTTGCATGAATTCAAGTAATGGAAGATGTCATTCATTTATGATGTCATTAATTTTGAATTATTGCGCAAATGAATCAAATACATCTGTATTTTACCTACTATTTTGTTTTTATATAAAGTGGGACTCCTAGAATATTGTGCGAGGAATTTATGAACATTAAATATGATTTCGTCGATCATATTTTTTTCTAAGTGCAGTACCAATTTGTGTAAATGTAAATGGGATATCAAAGATTGACATGGGAACAATTATACAGGAAATTAAAACAAAGTTTTTTTAAGAGTATCAGGACCACATTAAATCATAACAATCTCAAACATCCCTACGTTGTGTGGATTCCAGTGTTTCTATCCCCCCGAGATCGGGGGAAGGGTCTCACTGTTTTTGTCTTGTCTGTAATTTTTTTCATTTTGTCTGAATCTTTAACTTTCCTTATATCTTTTGAACAGTAAATGCTAGAGAGTTGATATTTCACATGAGTATTCCTTGTGACACGATTTTCCGTTGGTACTTTTTGACGTTATGACCTTGATGTTGGTGACCTACCTTTTTGAAACATTAACCTTGGCCATTACTTTTAAATGTTAAGTAGTAGGGCTTTCATATTTCAAATTAGCATTCCTTGTGACAAGATCTTCCTGTTGGTACCAAAATATTTGACCTTTTGACATTGACCCTGGTGTTTAACTTACTTTCTAAAAACTTTAACCTTGGCCGTAATTTTTAAATGGTAAGTACTCGGGCTTTGATACTTCACATGAATATTCATTATGAGAATACCTCTCCGTTGGTACTAAACGCCTTGACTTTGGCATTTGACCTTTTAAAAATGTTTACATTGACCATAACTTCTAAATGGTAAACACTAGGAATTTCATATTTCACAAGTGTATTACTTATGACAAGATATTTCTATTGATAACAAGATCCTTGACTTTGGCATTTAACCTACTTTCTAAGAACTTTAACATTGGTATGACCATCATTCGAATATGCCATTATCGGGGGGGGGGGGGGGGGTTGTGTTTCTTAAACACATCTTGTTTCTTCAAATTATTAACCCTGGTGAACCATGGTTTCCATAAAACATTACTACAGGAAAGAAAATCTTTTAAATTCTCCAGAACAACGAGGTAATTTTATTAATATTTGTATTGAGGCATCCCCCTGTTCTGTGAATCAGTTTGGTTATGTCGTGACCCTTTGGGGCCAAGTTAGGGCATAATAAGGAGTGAATTTTCTTTTTCATGGGGATAAAGATTGAAAAAAAAATTAAAAATCATTAATACCTTTCGAATTTTGATATAAGCCATTTACACTGACAAGATTGTATATAGCTATGGAGTTTGTAACAGCCAAACTTATTTCGGCTCCTTTAATAATCTTTAGAAACTCTGCTTACTCATGAGAAGTATGCAAATCACGCAACTTGATTGTTTCAAGTGAAAACAAGCGTTGGCATATCGATATCGACGTAGTGAAATTGAAAATCATAACGTAATATCACAATACTCTGTTTACAAATCATATATAAAGAAATTTGACTGTTTCAACAGTTTAAAAAAACGATTATGTTTATATCTCAACTGATTCTATATGTGAGAGCATAATCTGTGTATGATCAATTCTTTAACCGATGCAGGCTAAGTTAACGCTGCAGGGTTTTAACAGTCTCGTGCAAAGTCGGCATTTCGCAAATTTTATGTTCGTTATAATGATCTTACTTGCTGATCATTTACGATTGATTGATTGTTTGTTGTTTCCCGCCACACTCAACAATTTTTTAGTTATCTGGTGGCGTCCATTTTTTATTAGTAGTGTAGAGAAACCAGATATAATGTACCACCGACCTTCCGAAAGTAAATTGACAAACTTTCTCACATTTTTCGGCGCGAGCGAGAATCCAACCCGCGTCGATTAGAGGTAAAGGTCTTGTGATTTTGAGCGCGATGCTCTAACTACTAGGCCACGGAGGCCCCCTACTTGCAAATACAACCTGTCATTAAGTTGGAAAATTTCTGCCATGTTGCCTATCAATTATTAGGCGGTCTTTACATGCTGATTTTGACTCCGTTAGCCTGATCAAGATATAAGGTTCGCAGTGGTTCTAATCGGTCAATAGGGGATACTTATTCCTCCTAGGTATATGATCCCACATCCGGTATTTCTAGGGGTCGTGTTTGCCATACTCTCAATTTCGTATTCTTTGTAAGATTTATGAGATTGGTGATAGCTTCAACTTTTTTAATAAAGGGTGTGCAGAAAAAAAATTAATAACGCGCTTTGAAGCTTTAAGAAACTTTGTACATACAACGAATTTCTTCAACGGAATTGCTTCTCGTGGGGATCCGGGTTGTTTGAATAGATCCGCAGTACCCTATGCTTGTCGTAAGACGCGACTAAATGGGGCGGTCCTTAGGATGACACCGCAAAACCCGAGGTCCCGTGTCACAGCAGGTGTGGCACGTAAAAGATCCCTCCCTGCTCGAATGCCATAAGCGCCGAGCATAGGCCTAAATTTGCAGCCCTTCACCTTCAATGGTGACGTCTCTATATGAGTGAAAGATTCTCGAGTGGGACGTTAAACAATATTTAATCAATCAATAAAGTCAACGGAATTGCTGAGATTGTAGATGATTTTGTTTGTCGTTTATTTAACGTCCCTTTGAGAATTTTTCAATCAGATTGAGACGCCACCACCTGTAGTTGAAGTGCCACGATTTAGTCCTATGTATGGCGCTCAGGGCCGTAGCAGTGTGTGTTCCGTTTATTGCTAATTACTACCGCGACAGGGTACCTGGAATTTGCAGGTATCATCGCGACCCTGACATCTAAATGCGGAGCGTTTGATGAAGGAGCAGTCATAATGTCAACGTTATTATTTCACATGCCATTCAGATATCAACGTGATTTTATTTCGGCATTGTGATTTCACTTGTGTGTATCACACAAGAGCATGTTCTGCGTATGATTGGTTTTTAAACTGAGGCAGGCTACCGACAAATAAGTTGATATTACTGGGATTTCAATAGTCTTGTTTAAAAATCAACATTTCGCAAGTTCTCTGGTCGTTATAACGATCAAATTTATAAATACAACCTGTCGTTAGGTCGAATGTTGTCTTGATACGTTTCATACCAATTGATAGCCCGTTCTTGACTACGAATTACTCCGTTATATGGGCTCATGGTGGGTGTGACCGGTCAAAAGTGGATGCTTACTCCTCCTAGACACTGATCCCACCTCTGGTGTGTCCATTGGTCTGTGTTTGCTTTACTATTAATTTTGTATTGTTTATAGGAATTGTGAGATTGATCACTGTTCATTATCATCACTTTTGCACTCCACATTTTAATTCCTTCATTGCAAAGTCATGTTGGAAAGTAAATATTGATTGTTATCAACATATATTTCTATGGAGAGAATATTACACAGAATTACTGAATAAATGAAGTATTATGTCAAAAAATGCCAACAGACGTGTACATGAATTCGACATTAAAGAATTAATTAATCGTATATTTATTGGTGCATTTATATTTCAATATTAAGTTTCCAACGGAAATCTTACAGATCTTATTTGTAATAATAACTCGTCCAGCAGGATATTAGAATCGTTACTTTATTAGAAATGCAATACAATGCATGGGATGAATGTCAACAAAACCAAGATCAATTTGTACACTAAAATAGCAAAGAAGAACTACGGTCATTATATGTTGTTTCTACATATTACAGAAATTTTATATAGCACTAAGGACACTTAACTAAAGGAACTTTTATACTACACTGTACATAAAAAGTCCTAAAAATGTATTATTTGTTTATGTGTGTTTTAGTAGTAGTAGTAGTAGTATATGTTAATGCAGAGGATACAACAATACAGTACTTAGCTTCTAATGAAGTACTCTAGAAAAATGAGAATTTTTCACTCATATGGAGACGTCACCATTACCGGGGAAGGGCTGCAGAATTTTAGACTAGGCTCGGCATTTACGGCCTTTGAGCAAGGAGGAATCTTTATCGTGCCATACTTGCTGTGACACGAGGCCTCGGTTTTTGCGGTTTCATCCGAAGGACCGCCCCCTGAGGACCTATTCTAACCCAGATACCCAAGGGATGTTAGAAGGGTAATATAATATCATTCTAACGTAAAATGAATGAACAGAGTTAAGCATTTAGGAGATATTATTTTTGGGGTCCAAATATAGCTCATGTGGTTTGAAAACTTGTATCAAACCTACGACGTTTAACATGGACCTTCGTCAAGCATCCAGCATAAGAAGATGTGAAACTCACGGGTCTTTTTGGATGTGACGATTACAAAAATTTGGTCTCGTGTTACCATAGATGTTGCCATGATGACGAACCTTCACTGCTGTCAAAATTTGTAGCACTTTATCTAAAACTGATGTCGTCTCTGCATGAGTGAAAAATTCTCAAATGAGACGTAAAACAGTGTACAAGGAATAGAGGTTCAAGTTTGCCAGTTTACTTGCGGAAGGTCGGTGGTCTCTTCCCAGGTACATTGTATCTGGGTTCTCTCCTCCACCAACAAAAACTGGACGCCACCAGATAACTGAAAAATTGTTGAGTGTGGGTGAAAGCAATAAATAATCAATCAAACATCTACATAGAAATATATTTCTTTATATAAAACAAACGTCTCAAGATTGTTTGATTGATTGTTTGTTTGTGTTATGTCCCGTCGAGAAGTGCCGTTGGGATCCGGGTTGATAGAATATATCCTCAGGGCCTCTTGCTTGTCGTAAGAGGAGACTAAAATTAGATGAGACCGCAAAAACCGTGTTCTCGTGTCACAGCAGGTGTGGCACGTTATAGATCACTCCCTGCTCAACGGCCATAAGCGTCGAGCATAGGCCTAAATTTTGCAGCCCTTCACCGACAGTGGTGAGGTCTCCATATGAGTAAAAAGTTCTCCAGCGGGACGTTAAACAATATACAATCAATCAATCCCGTCGAGAATTTTTCTTTCATATTGAGACGTCACCAGCTGTAGGGGAGATACCACAAATTTAGAACTATACTTAGCGCTCAGGGCCGTCTTAATGAGGGTTCGTTAACGTGCCAACGCCTACCGTGACACGGGACCTCCGTTTTTAAGGTCATATCCAAAAGACCCGTGATTTTCACTTCTAAATACCGATCGTTTGGCGAAGGAGCAATCACTACCTATTTTTACGTCTTCGGTTTGACGCGGCCATGGCACGAGCGGGGCTCGAACTCACGACCTCCCGGTTACGAAGAACACTCTAACCACTGAGCTACCGCGACCGGTAAACTTCTCAAGAACCACAATGATGTTGGAGCGAACGAACAGTATTTGACACTACACGACGATGCTTGATAATAATAATTTGAACAAATATCACTTCTAAAGAACCACATTTAGTGTACAATACTGTTCATTTGCTCCAGCATCCCTGGATTCTGAGTGGGGCCACATTAGGGCTTCATTTTTTGCAATGAAAACTTTGAAGGTGTTCCTCTCAAGAACCACGTAAACACAACTGAAAAATCCAAATGTAATGTAGCTATGCGTTAATTCACTCCATCTTGGAGGTCTGCACGAGACCAGACGCAAAAGGTATATTTTAAAGTTTCATGTGAAAAAGCTAAGATAACGAAAAGTATTCAATTTTGCAATTCCTATAGAAAATACAAATCAGAGAGGTGGGTAAATACGGATCCTTGGACATACCAGAGGTGGGATCACATGCCTAGGAGTAAGCATCCCCTGTTGATCGGTCACACCCGCCTTGAGCCCTATATCTTGATCAGGTAAATGGAGTAATCCGCAGTCAGAATCAGTGTGTCAAGAACGGCCTAACAATTGGTATGGGGCATTTGAATTAATGGAGGGTTGTATTCGTAAATTATATCATTATAACGCCCATACAATTTGCGAAATGCTGACTTTAGATGAGACTGTACAAACCCCTGTAACTTGTTCGTCTCTAGCCCCCACTCCTCGATTTACAAACTGATCATATGCAGAACAATCTCTTCCGTATCGAATCAGTTGGGAGATATAAACACCGTATGCAGGTGATAATGGAAGATTGCCACATAGATAAGGGAAGTGTACGATGGAAAAATTGAACTCATCCTGTTTGTCATAAAGTTGAGTTGTTAATTTGCCGCCAGCATCTATTTTAGTGAAATACCTAAGTACGAAGCAGATATGGAAGACTGTGGTGTCTTATTCAAGTTCACTGGAATACATCAAATCGACATAGTATAGAGTGATCATTGCTAATAGATTGATTCATTGATTAAATATTGTTTAACGTCCCGCTCGAGAACTTTTCACTCATATGGAGACGTTACCATTGAAGGTGAAGGGCTGCAAATTTAGGCCTATGTTCGGCGCTTATGTCCGTTGAGCAGGGATAGATCTTTAACATGCCACACCTGCTGTGACACGGGCCTCGGTGTTTGCGGTCTCATCATAAGGACCGCCCCATTTAGTCGCCTCTTACGACAAGCAAGGGGTACTGAGGATCTATTCTAACAACCGGGATCCCCACGAGGCTGTTAATAGATAAAACGTCCGATATATCTAAATTTCGAACTGACGGCTACAACAAGATATTTTTTCTTCTCATGTAGAAGGTTTGAATGAATTCTTCTTCATAAAAATATAAAGACAGGTCAGCTAACAAAGGAGCATAATTCGTGCCCATGGGAATTCCAACAGACTGTTGGATTGATTGATTGATTAGATATTGCTTAACGTCCCGCTCGAGAATCTTTCACTCATACGGAGACGTCACCATTGCCGGTGAAGGGCTGCAAATTTAGGCCTATGCTCGGCGCATATGGCCTTTGAGCAGGGAGGTATCTTTAACGTGCCACACCTGCTGTGACACGGGGCCTCGGTTTTTACGGTCTCATCCGAAGGAACGCCCCATTACGACAAGCAAAGGGTACTGAGGATCTATTCTATCAACCAGGATCCCCACGGGGCGACTGTTGGAAGACCTGATCACCAAAGACTACCAAGATATTGTCAAGCAAACGGAATGCTTCAGGCTGGACAAACTCAGCGAGATGTTGCTATCCGGTTTGGTGTGTCCCAGAGTGTCATCTCGAGACTCCGGGGGACTGGTACAGTACAATGAGAGGCCTAGGAGTGGCAGACCCCGTGCCACAACGCAACGCCAAAACCGGTACATCGTTTGTTTGTTTGTTTTTTATTTATAGTCGCCTGAGCAATTTTTCAGCTACGTTGGCCCGGGGGCAGAGTTTTCAACCTGCTCGAAGAGTGACTGATCAGTTTAATGTTGCCACAGGCCTGCACATTACGTTCCAGACTTTGAGAAACTGACTTCATGCTACTAATAACAGGGCTTACAGGCCAGACTTCTCCCACGTCATTGACAATCATGCTTGGAATTCGCACGTCAACATGTGAATTGGGATAGACGACGTTGGAAGCCAGTACTGTTCACAGATGAGTCTGGACGGATTTCCACGATGGCCGTAGGTGTGTGTAGTCAGACAAAGATACAACCAGGCATTGGTGGTTTGGGGGTGGCTCTGTGATGATTTGGAGTGGGATCTCTCTGACAGGTTGCACTGACATGATAGCCATCAGGAATGGCAGACTGACTGCTCTCCGATACAAGGATTTAATTCTTCACCCAGTCGTTGTTTGCATGTGCATTCGGGCCAAATTTCATTCTAATGGACGATAACGCCCATCGTCCCCATCGTGCTCATGTTGTTCTGGAATATCTGCAGAAGGAAACTATCGAGGTATGGAGTGGCCTGCTGTCTCACCGGAGCTGAATCCCATTGAGTTCCACAGCCTCCAAACCAACAGAAAGCTTGGATGACCTTGAAAATGCGCTGAAAAAGGAATGGAACAATCTCCACAAAAGAACAGTTTGGAATAGTACCACAATTAATGGCACAATACTTCAATGTGATATGCACCCGTCATATGTGCCCAAGGTGATCCTTAGTCCAAAAGTCAGTACTTTCTATGGCACACGATAAATTTAGTTTCCTTGGGATATTTTAAATGTCATACATAATACATGGAAAAGGTTTTCAGATTATAATAGATTTGGTTGATTGGTTGTTTCACGTCCCGTAAAGAGAAATTTTCACTCATAATGAGTCTTCATCAGTTGTAGGTGAAGTACCACTATTAGAGCTTACGGCTGTAGCAGTGCCGAGCGTTTGGCGGGAAAGCAAACACTTCCTATGTGTACGTCTTAGGTTTGACGTGGTCATGGCACGAGCGGGGCGCCCCGTGGGGATCCGGGTTAGAATAGGTCCTCAGTACCCCTTTCTTGTTCTAAGAGGCGACTAAATGGGGCGGTCCTTCGGATGTGACCGCAAAAACCGAAGCCCCGTGTCACAGTAGGTGTGGCACGATAAAGATCCCTCCCTGCCCAAAGGCCATAAGCCCCGAGCATAGGCCTAAATTTTACAGCCCTTCACCGGCAATGGTGACGTCTCCATATGAGTGATTGATTCTTGAGAGGGACGTTAAAGAACATTCAATCAATCAATCAAACGAGGGGGGCTCGAACTCACGACCTCCCAGTTACGACGCCAACGCTCTACCACTAAGCAACCACGACCGGTATACATATTGATAGAATAAAAGCACTTTCTATATATATCACGGAACTTGGATCACTTGGGAATATTTTCACAGAATTTAACGGTAATTCGCTTTTCGACTTTTAGGTTTATCAGATTTGTCTTTACGGAGTTATGAGGCAGAATGTTTAGTATATTGAAGATATTCAGTGCGGGGTCCTTTGAAAGCTAATGTAGAAAAGTTCTTCAGAAAAATTCTTTTACAATTTGTAGACCAAAAATCGTCATTTTATCTAATGACATTATTCATACACAGATGTATGCGTTAAATCTATATATATAAAAACCCAGTAAACTTCAAAAGACTTCTGTTCAACCAACATATCAAAATAACTGAGTAAATTATCATTCACGACAATCCTCCAAACATGATGTAACAATAAACCTGAGATATCCGTGGCATTCTCTAACATAACACCGACTGACAAAGAAAAAACAGGAAACAACTGGAGCTGTAACATGTCGAAATACAATCACCGATAAGGAACTGGGATATGGTTTGGATTTGAGTTCGAGTGTCCTTTTTTTTTCTTTTATTTCCGATTTGTAACAAATATCCCATACAATGTTGTCATTAAAAGTGCAAAAACAGAAATTTATGCATCACACAGGATGTAGAAAAAGAATTATATTTAATAGATAAAATACTTCTTATAACATTCAAAATTCATAAGCATACGCTTATAAGTCCAGGTTAAATGCACTAATCATGTATGGTGTTTCCACAGCCTTGTACTATGGGAAACGAGAACATATAGCTTTATTTCTAATGAAATGTACGAAATCGTATCGTATTTGTAAAGTTGGTTAAGCAGAAGAGTACCAGGACACAAATTTACCTCATCCATTTCTAGTCATTACAGGCCGCGCTAGAGCACGGTCTATTCTGATATGCGTTTTCCAAATGAACACGCGTTTCTGTGGGATTAACGTTTAATGTATTTTTTATGATTTGTCCTAAAATCAATGTAATATAACTACTTTATCGGGTATTGAAGTTATTGTTAATATTAGCGTTCGAGTTGTATAATCTCTAAATATAAATCAAGCGTATTTAAAATTAACTTTTAAACACAATAAACATTATACTTGTCAATTTGTATTGCGTTTATTTCAGGGCCAGTTTATTTCATTTAAGGGTGTGCAGTGATTTGTTGATTCAAGGCTATTTTTGCGGATTCACACAAATAGTAATACATCAAAATGGTCTTGGGGTGAATGAGGGGAGTTGAGTCCAGACAAGTGCATGAAAACTTTTAAAGTTTCCTTCTCCGTAAAGCTGTTTCTACTAAGGAATTTTGCTTACGATATCTTAATTAAAGTATGACTTCTCAATTATCTCTTCATCCTGAAGGAATGTACGTACAAATTAACTATCGTCAGTGTGGCATAATCTAAAATAATAATGATAAAAAAAAATGAATATATTTTTTCTCATATCCTCTGCGACATGATACCTTTGACGCTTTTGTCAAATTGATTTATTTTACATTTATCTCGCTCTTTTCATTATTTTAAGGTAGCTCACTACACCAAGGCTTATACTCTTTATGACACCACGCCACAAGATGGCGATTTAAATGTTTTGTGAAATTGTTTGTATCGATCGATTTGGTTGTATATCATCATAGCTCAGTGGTTAAAGTATCGGGTTGCTGAAATGCAGATCCCAAGTTCAAATCCTCCAGATTATTTAGTTGATATTTGCTGAAAGACCTTGTATATTTTTGAAAATCATATTTGTTTATTCAGATTGCACATTTTCTGCTTTCTTGACATATGTACTTAAAATATTTCATCACATGTTTTATAATTAAATTACTTCGTGCTGATTTGAGAAACCTTTTCAAGGTGTAGTGAGCCACCTTAAATACTAGAAATGAAGAAAATATCAGCATATTGTAAAAGCAGCTGAACATATTAACTGGTGACAGATTAAGACATTCACTTTTCCTGCCAAAGAGCCTAGTGTTCAATTCTCGACCCCGGGACCGCGTTAAATTTTAGGCGTTCAACAAAAGACATTGACTGTTCCGTCGACAAGCACAAGGCCTGTCACAGTTTATTCAGGTATGACCATAAAAACGGATGTCCCTAATCAGAGTATGCGTTGGCACAATAGAGAATCCTCACTGTTGCCGCCACTACCATGAACGTCAAGCATAGGTCCAAATTCATTGTACTTACCTACAGCTAGTTAGTGGCTTCTCTACATTAGTAAAAAAAAAAATCTTGAATGGGATGTAAAACAACAAACAAAAACAAATCCTATCTAAGTAATAGAATTATTCTTGTGTAAATGTAAATGAAATAATTAACATCAGTCGAAGTGTCCTACCCGATTCCTGCAACGAACTCCGCTTCTAATTGCCGTAATTGACCTTAAAATCTAATATAAACAACATCTTGAAAAAAAAATCAGTCGCCCTGGGGATCATGTAACATCTCCTAACATCAGTAGAAAATTTCACATGTAAACCTTTAATCATTCAAATGTACCAACATTTATTTATTTGAAAAATAATTGGATAGGGTTATATATACATTGCAGTTGCTGATCTAGAGGGAGTAATGGGGGGGGGGGATTGACAAGACATAATTCATAAATGGCATTTGAATTTTGCAAGAGTTTACAAAAAGCTACATCAGCTCAATATTATCTGAATGTCACACTACTATAATGATCAAGATATCCATATGTTGAAAAGAAAAATCCTTGCAATACGCACAACTTCAAGGTCTTTGTCCTGGACCAAGCTTAAAATCTGTGAAAGGGGTTAAAAAGATCAAAGTACGCTCTCGCTTTATTCAGTTCAATCTAATTCTTTATTGGCACTAAAGCACATGTAAAATTTCCACAAATCTGACAAGTTAAACAACGTGTAATTTTCTCAAAAATTGAAAAATATCAAAATATTTCAAAATTGAAGAATATCAAAAGTCATTATCACATGTACACCTACAATACCCATACAAACATTCTGTAAATTGAGAGGGTCCTCACTTGAAAACTGTTGTCGAACAAATTTTGTATCCGCCATGTAACATTAATTTTCAAATAAAGGGAGCATAACTCCTCAAGAGAAGTCGAAATGGTTTGAAATTGCAACATGATCTAGAATTACCGTCTAAGAAGCTACATCGCAAGTTTCAGTTTTATATATGCCAGAGAAATGAAAACAGTAACAGAAAACCCCAAACGAACGGACGTACACACATCGCTGTACCAAAATACGTCCAGTCTAAAGACGGACGTATGAAAATTCTTGTGATTTTTGTTCTTATGTGTAAGCATAGAATTAGATGAAATGTAATACCTATACACTAGTTGAATATTGTAAAGACCGACTTAAATGTGAATTTGAAAAAAATGAGTAGTGCGTTTGCTTCAGCTCGCCGTTTCGACTACCTCAGCTGAAAGATCTTTTTTAGCTCGACAGTGTTTGGTCAGGCCCTTGGCGACAAGCCTATCTAACCTAGGATTATATCGACCTTTTCTTATAAACTTCAGATTTTGAAAATCCCATTTTTATTATGTAAACAACCAATGAATAATCCTCGAAACGTGTAGACAGATAAAAAAAAAACCTTCTGCGTGTACATCTATTGAAGGAGCCCCGTCTGTTGCACGATACAATACCAACGGTTGTCTTAAGTTGACAGAAGCTATACATTACCTATCTAGCCCTGGTCGCGCTCCCTCCAAATCTCTGACCTCAGTTTTCAATCCTGATATATAATGAAATTTCACATTTCATGTATTGCATTTGATTTCGTGTACAAGGACGATAAAGGTTTGTGAATTTTACTCCAAAGCGAAATATATATCTAGTTTATCATATTTTAACAATGTATCAAAGCTGACAAATTTGCAGATAAAACTGCAAACATGGTTTCTGTATGCAAATCTTGTAAATCAGGAGATGTTATTGGTTGATGAGGAGATACTAACGGTTGATGAGTTCTGTCAAATAGCGTTTGCGTAGTGAATTTTTTCATTTATCCTTATCATGCGTATTCCTCGTTATAATACTAAAGCGTGCTCTAAATCAATTTGGTTGTTTAGAGAACATCCGTCACGTGCGATACAAATAATTTTTATAGATCATCCGTCACGCATCTTTCGGATTTTTAAATTATTACAGAATGTTCGTCACATGCGGTCCGAAATTTGGTCTAACACAATATCACATGAATGTGTTCTTTCGTGTTTTTATATACATTTGTATTAAAGACAGGTTAATTTCAATTTGCTAAATGTGATAATATTTTTATTGTTTACATTACTTTGGGAATATATTTGAAAATAAATAAAGTGACATATAGCAACTTCCACAAATAAAAGAAAGATAAAATACAAGAAACAATGGACTGAACAAGATGCATTAAAATTATAATTACAGATTTTATTTCGTTTGATTTGTTCGTTCTACAGAGACATCATATGATTTTTATGTCAGCGTTATAGGACAGACTTTTAAGGCTTCTGGTTATGCGTCAGATCAGTGTCGTTTCTATAATTGACTATTGAATTACTGTGATATTTTCTGCTATCAAAATTTTGAGAATTTAGATCTCGCATTATCAAGTTTTTAATACCAATTGCATTTTCTTCTGGTGCCTAGTTCCCGAGGTGTATCTTGTGTTATGTTTTTAATGATTGTTTTTCCAGGTTCTTCCTGTACACCCATTAAGTCAGATAAATGTGGTGCAATTCTTATTTGAATATTGACTATGTTTTGCCATTGACTCAGTTGTTTAAGACGTAATTTTCCTTGCTGAATAATTATAAGTGTCAGGAGAAAATGACAGAAGTTGATAATGAGAGAGAGAGAGAGAGAGAGAGAGAGAGAGAGAGAGAGAGAGAAGAACTGAAATCATCCGGCTACAAAGATGAATCTGGTGACATTGTTTTGGAATTTAAATCTTGGAGAGTTTTGTGATTGATATGGTTTTAACAAGGCATTGATACATCACTATGCCTGGTTATTTATTGAATGGTGTCATTGTTATTTAACATAAAAATTTACAACGTTAAGTGAGGACCTAATATGCGTCATATACCACTGGTCTTTAATGAGAACTGAAGTCTTACATTGCCTTTTATCCTGAAATGATTATTGCGTTACTGTAAACAAATATTTTAAATCTTAGAAAAATTTGGCGTGATCGCTTTTAACACAAAATTAAAATCTTTCGATTGACATTAATTTAACTATAGAATTGCAATTGTTAGTGTCCGGCTGCTGACATGAATCTGGTGTCGCTGTTCCTTTGGTCGGCGGTTATCGCATACGGAAACTCGGAAAATTGTAAGTAGTACCCCCCCCCCCAAAAAAAAGAAATTTGATTTTTATTAAACGATGTTTTTTTTTTTCAGGACGCCTCGTTTGATATATAAATTGTTGTTACTATTATATCAAGTTTAGATTCATATAATAAAACCTCTACTTTTCAAATGAAAGTTGAACAATGTTTTTCTTTACAATTTATAGTGTTCTTTTAAATAAAATGGATCTCTCATAGTATTAAATAATTGTTAGTTAAAATTTGCCATTACATTTACTTTTTAAATATTATTTTCAACAAAACATTATCTACTTTGGCTTCTTGTTGTAACGGCTGGTCTGATGTTCTCTTTACAGTTTTGGAAAATGATCCAACTTCATCAGGTGGGTGATTGCTAAACAGTTCTATCCGATGTCAAATGATATGGACGACTTTATTCTAAATAATCCCTTAAGTAATGTTTCGAATTAAATTATATCCAAAACTCCACATACAAAAATAGAATTTAACAAATACATTTATCATAAATATCAGGTACAAATAATTTTCTTTTGAAGAAAAGTAAATGACTGAATTCAAATAGGCTGATGATAATCAAGATTGATTTCATTATTTTTGCTGTTAGTTCTGTTTAACTGCGAACACAATTTAAAATTAGAAAATGATTTTACTTCAGGCTTCAATGTAACAGAATGTGGGCCCCTCGACATAGGACTAATAATCGATGCATCCGGTAGTATTGGACCTCGTAGATTCACTACCATGTTGACCTTCCTGTCCGATGCATTACGAGGCGGAGATTACAAGGAAACTCTTAGGGTATCCGCTCTTACCTTCTCAAAAAGAAGTTCGGTTGAGTTTCTCTTCAATACCCACATTAATAAACCAGACCCTGAGCAAGAAATCTTAAATAACATTGCCGAGATGGTGTACACCAAAGGTGTCACTAATACTTCCGGCGCCTTGCGCATGGCACGTGGAGAATTGTTCCAGGAACAAAATGGTGATCGAGAAGAGGTCCAGAATCTAGCGGTGATAATCACGGACGGTAATTCTAATGTGGATCGGGATCCAATTCAAGATGCCGATAAATTAAAAGAGGATGGCGTCTATATTTTTGGAATCGCTGTGGGGACGGATAAAAGCATCAACATAGCCGAGATAGAGGCAATAGTTTCTGATCCTGACGAGTTAGTACGACTGAAGACGTACAATGACCTCATTCCCTTCAGAGAGACCATCATCAAGAGGATGTGTAAACGTGGGTAGCGAAATATTAAACCATTTATATACAGAGAATAAATGTATTTAAATTAGGCTATTCAAAATTTTTTGTCGAAGCGGATCATGCCGTATAACGGGTATATTCTGCGGTTGGACGTTTATATTTGGTCCCAAAATGCAGCAAATTACATTATGAGTGAGATATATATATATATATATATATATATATATATATATATATATGTGTGTGTGGGGGGGGGTGTGACTTTTTTCTTATCCGCAAAAAATCGACAACCGCCGAAAATATCCGATAAAGGTATATATTTAATGAATTTACCTCATGGTTTTTTTTTCATTTCAGCTTTTGTACCTCCAAGTAAGTGTTACATTTGTAAATTCTCTATTTTACTTTAAACATTGAACATTGTTCCTCTTTGTATAAATAGAACATGCATTTCCCATGAATCTATAACTGTGCAGTAACTATTTAATGATTTTTTGTTTTCCAGAGAATTGCAACGAAGGTGCAGTAAAGAGAAAAAAATGCCGCAAGATGCAATGTGTCAATGGCAACTGGAAATACGTAGGCTTCTACGGTAACTGAAATATATCGCGTTTATTCATTTCCTTATATATGGTACTCTGGCGTCTCCAGGAGACCGAGTTTGCCCAAATATGAGAATGTCAATATTCGTTATATTCACTTCTTCATATTTAAAACTGATCACTTTTTCTTCGATGAGCAAAATAATGTATTTTTGAGTCGTTGATATTTCTACTGTAAGATAGGTTTAAGAATGCTCCATTTTCACCGGTCGCAGTAACTCAGTGATAGAGTGTTTGATTCGTAATTGGGAGGTCGTGAATTCGAGCCCGTGGAGATCCGGATTGAAATGAGTCCTCGGTACCCCTTACTTGTCGTAAAAGGCGACTATATGGGCCGTCCTTTAGATAAGACCGCAAAACCGAGGCCCTGTGTTACAGTAAGTGTGACACGATAAAGATACCTCCCTGCTCAAAGGCCCTAAGCGCCGATCATAAGTCTAAATTTTTGCAGCCCTTCACCATCAATAGTGATGTCTCCATAGGAGTGAAAAATTCTCACGCTAAGCAATATACAACCAACCAACCGAGCATGTTATGGCTGCGTGAAACGTAAGACGTAAACATGGGTAGTAATTCCTCCTTCGCCAAACGCTCGACATTTAGAAATGAGAATCACGGGTTTTAAAAACGGAGGTCCCGTATCGCGGAATGCGTTGACAAATTAAAGAACCTTCACTGCTACGGCCATGGGGTCTGAATTTGTTGTACTTCACCTATAGCTGGTGACGTCTCAATATGAGTGAAAAATTCTCGAATGGACGTAAAACAAACAAAAAAGACGTAGTAAGGCTGGCATTGCACTACTTCATTACACTATGTAGAAACAAATATTGTAAGTGGGGTAAAGTACATCTTCATTTGTATTCATCCATTTAGGTTGTTGCTACAAAGGTCGATTTTTGAACTGGGGCGAAGATCTCACGTTTGAGTGTGACAAATTTAGATGTTACAAGGATGGAGATTGTAATGATAACGTCTGTGAACATTATAAAGTCACCAAAGTTTCCGATGGTAAGTGACTAATTGTATCTAATTATTTAAATAAATCACTAAAATTTCGAATAGTGAATTTTGTCTAGTTACATCTGTAAGCAGTTCGAAGTCGCTAAGGTTACAAACTCTGTTTAGTTAGTTACATAGTAATGTATGTGAGCAAGTCTTTTATGGCAGGTTACAAAGGGTCTCGTTATTTTCGAAGATATAATCACTTTCGGTATATCTAAAACTCTTAGAACCACCAATGATAGGCATGTATTTACAACCTAGCACTTCTATCAATAAGAAATTCTAAATCGTTACCAATTTACTAGATTTGAAAGACGTCCAAGAGAAAGAAAAACTTGAAAATTAAATGAAAACAATCTTACGTAAACCATCTAATTATACACGTAGCAAAACATCGCGCAGGTTTTGTCCCTTGTCCGCCATCTTCCGGTGAAAAGAAAAATCGTCTTTCCCTGTCTTGGCCTTTGTAATTTTTTTTATCTGTGGTTGTGGCATTTGTTATTTTTCCATCAATTGCAGTCAAATACAATAATGTCCCAGGGTGTGACAACCCATCAACTTGTATGAAAACAATAAGTAGATATTATTTGAAGTAGTAACTTCATGCATTTCGTAGAGTAAAGGAGGAAAACTTGGCTTTTCACTGATTGACCTTTGGCTGACCCGAAAAGGGACATAACTCATGGTGGAGTGTTAATAAGTGTATAAAAGTATGATGAATTATTTATATTAAAAAATCATTTTAGAGTACTTATTTTTAAATCAGACCCTTTCTCGTCAAGCATATATATATATATATATATATATATATATATATATATATTCTTGTTAAACCATTCACTGAAAAAAAGTATTTTTTCTATGAAGACATTGTTTTGTCAAACCAAAAGATATAAAATCTTCCCATGTATGTAACTTATTGTTATCTTGAATTTTATGAAAGGCAATGAATGTGTCCTTCCAAAAGGAGCTTTTCAAAATTTGTAATTTCGTAATTTTTTGTTGATATAAACTGACCCGGTTTTTAAAACAGTATCAATATTAATTCGTTTACTCAACAAGTTTCTTTTTCGTTTTAAATTTTGACCATTCAATAATCTTTTGATCCAGAAGGATTTAAGGCATTGTATATAATAATTGATTTCCATGAAATTTAATTCACCATGTGAATATTCTTATGTAATTTGTTTTCTTTTGATTTGTCAATCCTCAGATTCCATAAAAATTTGTACAATATGTTATTTAAAAAACAAAAAAAAGATCTTTTTTGTTTTTTAATTATTATTACCTATCCATACTGGGTTTTTTTTCAATAGATTAATTTTAAGTTCAGAGATTGCATTAAAATTGTTGAGTTCATCTGTGTTGGCTGTAAGAGACTTTTCAGAATCATCTAGTGTTAGTACTGTATCCCCTGTATATTAAGACATTAAGTATCCGATATCATCTACTTTAATACCTTGTATGTTTTTGTTTTTAATTTAATAAGCCAGAATTTCTGCACATAGTAAGAATAAGTGAGGAGAGATTGGCGACAACCTCGACTCGGTTTAAAGACTCTTGAAAGGAATTCAGCATGAGTGACTGAAGGTTTTACATTGAAAAGTTGCAACCCATGTTTAAATGGTTACATGTATCAATAAACGAATTCATGCATGAAATGTAAATGTTTGAATTTGAACGTTTGTAAATTCTTTACCGTATATATATATATATATATATATATATATATATATATATATATATATATATCGTCCCACACGAAACAGCAAACATTACGATAAATTACGATAAGAGGCAATACTCGATCGGCTTTGTGTTAGTCTTATATATATATATATATATATATATATATATATATATATATATATATATAATGAAGTATCTGTGAATATCTTACATTGCACATATTTGAAATATTCAGCTTTGACAAACTTCCATTGATAATACAGGCTGCTCGGTCGGAGGTCGCTGTATCGCTGAAGGAGTGTCTGTAGTCGAAGAAAATGTATGCGAAACCTACAAATGTGTTGATGGAGTTTACACGATGATACAGAAAGGTTATATTGTTATCTAGAAATAGATGTTTTCTTTGTTGGGCTACGATTTCTAAAGAGACAGGGGAAATACATTATACATATGTAGCTATTTTCATCTTGCCTTGTTTTAGAGATTTGAACACGAAATAAAGGAAAAAATTACATAAAGCCTTCACTTTTATTCAGATTGTGTGGATCCAACTGGAAAATGCATTCAGGTGGGTGGAACGTACACAGAGCACTGCGTGACGTACCAGTGTCAGGCTGTCAATGGGATGGTTGAATTTAGACCTATCCGTACAGGTAACTAAGTACTTTTAGAATTTACAGGTATCCGTGTAAGTAAATGTATAGTATCTGAAATTAGATCCAACCATACACTGTCAGGTAAATGAATAGTGTTCAAAATTATATCCATCCGCACAGGTAAATGAATAGTGTTCAAAATTATATCCATCCGCACAGGTAAATTTTCAAAATTATATCCATACATACTGGTAAATGAACAGTGTTCTAAATCATATCCATCTGGACAGGCAAATGAATACTGTTAGAATTTACATGTACCTATGCAAATTAGATAAATATCAGTACAGGTACAATGTGCACGCATAGTGCTTGAAATGTGTTTTCTAACAAAAACGTGTTTTTCTAATTATGTACGCGAAATTATAAATTTTTGTGAATTTATAGAATTTATAAGAATAAACTGGCAATTCGTTATTTTTGTAACATGAACTGTTAAAACATTTAAAGTTTATACATGTAATATTTCTATTTTATGTTGATAGGTTGATATAACCTTTGACGTGGTTAGGTTGTACTTGTAATATTTATATTTAATGTTAATAGGTTGTTCCTACAGTGGAAACTGCTATAACCTTTGAAGAAGATTCGTTATATATGTGATTTTTCTATTCAGTGTTGATAGATTATTCCTACAATGGAAACTACTGTAACGTTTGACGTGGATAGGTTGTAATAATTCTATTTGATGTTGATAGGGTGTTCCTACAATGGGAACTGTTATAACCTCGGCGCCACTGTTGTAGAGGATTGCAACACACTTGTCTGTTCTTTCGACGATTTCTCGCAGCGCTATGACTTGATCCTACAGTCACAAGGTAATTTATTCTATTTTGTATGAGGACATATTAATCTACTTAATATTTACAGACACATGTATATCTTTTCATCATAACAAATATGTTACTTCACAATCACACAATAGCTTTGGATCTTATAAGAATGTACCAATTCTGTATGCTATAGCAGACAATGAAATAAGTTTCATTGGTTTAAAAATTGCTTAAATCCTTAATTTCTTTCTACGAAACAGGTTGCAATGATAACGGTCGTTGTCGTAGCGTGGGAGACACCTGGGTAAATCTGCAGCTGTGTATCCGTTATAGATGTGTTTACAGCAACAAACTACAAAGGGTCATCATTAGGGAGCGGTCAATGGGTATTGTATTGTATAGATATCAAATTGTTAGAATAAAAACGTCAATGATAATGGATCCGTCATTGAGATGTATACATCACAGTGTAAAATACATATATTGTTATGGATCAGAATAGTAATAGATAAAGAGCAGAATTCAATAACAAAGACAAGTTAAGAAATACTATAGTTTATTTACAATTATGAAAGAAAAAATATAACAATAAAAAATACAAACTTACGATAGGTGTACAAATTCCACACACAAAAATTATCACAAATCGGCTATCAAAAGTATTTCCTGAAGTCTCCCAATTAAATCCAAAAATGCTTCAAAATCATTAGTACTTAAAGTGTTTGTCTACCAGAGATTTAAGTCACATAATTCACGATATATTTATACTAAAAATGATCTTTTTAGACCGTTCGTTAAGGCACCATTAATTGATCTTGGCAGCTAGACAAATGTTACGTCATCTTTCAAAACATCGATCATGCAGAAAAATCTAGGTTATACGTGTCATCAAGTACAAACGTATTTACCCTCTACACAACCTGTTTTAATGTAAACATATTATGCAATAATATAAATAAAGAATACGTAAAAATTATGTTACATTACGTAAAATATCAATTCGTGGTAGAAGTCGATGATGTAAAATATCGATCGATGTGCTATAACTAATTATTTCATTGTTTGATATCTTATAAAATCTATAGAGGATATCATGGCTTATACTGCGCCATAAAAGCCCGTATTTTAAACTTCCAAGGACGTATTTAACAGGCCACATTTGAGATTTTAACTCTGTGATTGTGACGTCACATCTATTTATAAATAATTATGAACGAAAACACTTTGTCTGCCACCGAAAATGTAAATAAATGTATGCTTATATTAATTACTGATACTACGTACATGTATGATTAGAAACTGATTGGGTGTTACTGAAACTACATAAGGTATATAAGTCTACACTGACAGAAAGTATCAAAAGAAGAACAGTATATACCGTCAAATGACGTTATTCATATTGTTTACGTATTATTCCATCACGTGAGTTATTATTTAGACTGATCGTTTGATGCCGTTTGATTCAGGCGTTATTCAGTCATGTGAGATGTTATTCATGCTGTTGACATGTCATTCAATCTGTTATTCCATAACATAACATACATGTAGTATTCAGATTGTTATTCAATCAAATGACGTTATTCAGGTTGTCAGGGAGATAACGGCTGTGTGAAGAAAGGAACGGAAGTCAGTTCTCAAGGGTGTATCAAATACGTCTGTAACAAAAAGGGGGATCTCCAGATCATCTCCGTCGGTAAGATGCACGTGAATCTGTACCCAATATAGAATATATGTTCGCCTTATCTATTTGGCATATCAATTCTTCATCATTACATTTTTGTAACCATATTTGTTTCGTAAAAGTAAATCAATTTTAACAGTATCTCGTATTGTAATGATATTAAGATATAACTTACAGTTATATTTTTCCTTATATTTGATTTCTTTGTTAGGATGTGAATTCAACGGTTATTGTAAGGCAGTGAATGAGAGTTGGCCATCCACTGCTGAAAAATGCACGACGTATATCTGTAGGGCGGACGTAGCGGACGACGGAACACCGACATCGTACATAGAGAGGACGCAAGGTAGTGTAGTGGGGAAAGCTCAAATCAATTTTCAAGATTAACGTATTTTGATAAGAATATAAATAATTATATTTATATTGTTCTGCATATTTAGCTTGCGTTTGTGAGAGATATATTATATTGATATATAATCTATACTGGATTAGAACTTGGTTGAATTTTGAAAATTCCTTTAATTCTAGTCCCTAACATAAATCCAAACTCAACCTATCTGGGTGGTTTTAATTGGGTAATTTTCATACAGAGACACTAACTGGAAAAAAAATACACAACAAAAAAAAAAAGGCCAAACGTCAATGAAATGTTCACAATGTCTAATGAAATAAAACGTGTTGCTCATTTGTTTTGATTGAACTTTAGATTGTCACGATTTTAATGGCAATTGTGTGAAAGTGGGCGGACTTGTGCAAGACAACTGTAATACATACAAATGTGACCCCAATGGACACATGGTCCCAACATCTTTCAGTAAGTAGAGCGAAAGGATAATGTCAATACAATACAATGTAGTTTCTTTTCTTGCCTTGACGTGATTCTGTCATATTTGTTAATGTAAAACTCCAGTGGTCATTTTATTCTCGTTGTTTATGGGAATCTATCATATCTTTATGGTTGATTTGCAACAGATGCTGATACAAAACCTCTGACTTCTCTGTTTTTCTGTAGAATGTTCATACAAAGGGCGATGTTACGATATCGGAGCCGTATGGGTTGATAGCAACTCTTGCCATCGACTCAAATGTAGAAAGAAGAAAAAGTCGCCCATTCCAAGAATCATCAAGACTAGAATTGGTAAGGTAACATGAACAAAACCAAGAAAAGCCACTTGTAGAAGGTGTCAAACACAACAGCTAACGATTTAGTTTGTGTGAGCAGTATATCACAATCTTACTTAAACAGAAATCATTCAGAAAAACATATATGAAAGTGCTGTTTTGGGGGAAATAATCAATTAGATTATGAACATTTTAAAACCTGTTTATTACGATTTTTAAATAAGATATGTATTGACAGTTTCTATATTAATGTCTCCTACTGTTGTTGTGTAGGATGCGTTGATGAGAACGGAAAGTGCTACCTTGTGAACGGGACTAAGGAATTAGAAAACAGCTGTCTTAAATATAAATGCTACGAGGACCGCGTGCTACGACAGGAAGGTGATTCTAAATTCTGTTTTCGATGGATTTGAATGTAAATCACAAACCTTTGTGTTCTAAATATGTTATTGGGATTTCTCTATTGTAGTATTTAAGAGCAAGTTTTATTTACTCTTCACTTTAAGTTAATTCTAATACAGCACTTAACAAATTTCCTATATAGTGTGTGAGTATAAGCATAAATGTTATGCCATCGGTGATACGTGGGTGGACAAGGATGATTGTGTCACTGTGAAATGCGTCCGTGATCCATGCGGGTGTGCACAAGTGGAAACAGAACCTTATGGTAAGAATGTCTACCAAATCCCTATGGAAATGTTCGGCAGTTGTTATGTTGTGTCTTTCACTATATTGTTACTGTGTAGTACATTGGATCGAATGCTCTTTATCAATTCTATATCTTATGAATTTTACATCATATATATACATTGAAAATATAAGCGTAAAAGATAAAAAGGAGTAGTGGTGATGGTTTCGTGGTCAATGCAATTTCTATGTCCTGAATTACCTATATTGAAAAACTTTATCTGCAGGATGTTTTGTGGATCATGTTTGTCACCAACCTGGTTACACATACACAAAGGACTGTCAACAGTACGAGTGCATAGGGGGAGGAGCGGGTTTCCACGTGACCCAAGCAGGTGCTTTTATTTATTACTAAAGTCCCTCTGAATTTTTAAATCCTGATGGACATTATGTAATACTACCATTTAAAACGAATAACAATCTGGAGATCATATCACAAATACACGATACAACATCGATATCAACGATGTGTCGATATCGACAAGCAATATATAAATAGTAATTGTAGTTGAGGGTTTCACTTCAGGTTGAAGGAAACCACATCATTATCAACCGAGGCGCAGCCAAGTTGACCATGGTTTTCGAGGAATGAAAATTTTCAATGTTACAATCAACAACATGCACTATTTCTTTTATTACATCGAATGTCATATATATATATATATATATATATATATATATATATAGAACACAATACAAAAAATTTTCGGAAGGTCGGTGGTCTCTTCCTAAGTACATTGTATCTTGGTTCTCTCCTTCACCAATTAAAAAAAACTGGACGCCACCAGATAACTGAAAAATTGTTGAGTGTGGCAGAAAACAACAAATAATCAATCAATCAATACAAAAGTTCAACTGAATTTCTGTTTATGCTGGATTTTGTCGTAAACGAGTAACAAGAAAATTTTAACATTTTGAAATTATCTAGAAGTAAATAAATTAAAAAATTAGTGTCTGATGGTAGTTGCAAGGTACATACAGGTACGAATATACCTGCCACTCTGTTTGTTGATTATCGTTTGTTTATTTTTTTACGACGACTTTCGGCCAAAAAGAACCGAGTGTCTTGCATGAAAACATAATCACTAATTTTGTGAACATTCTTTCTCCTTCAGCAATGCTAAGATGTAAAATTTCTACAGTGAATGTTAATGTGGCTTTTCAGTACACTTAAAAATATCTTGCTCATCTCAAACTTAAAGAACATTTTCTTATGTAGAGTAAATAATTTAAACAACAAAATAAAACAAAATTTATTATAACAATGCAGAAGGAAATTATGTCGATAACAAAAACCTCATTTCTTTAGCGTGATGAACAGTACCCATACAGAATAGATTATGGAAAGCACATCAAACTGCATATAAATGTTACTAATAATTTCTTGGGTTTCCAATCATTTTAGCTTGTGTGTGGAAGGGAAAATGCAAGGCAAAGGGAGAAACGTGGTTCGATATTCAAACTTGTACAAAATATGGTTGTATTGAAGACGAAGACGGATTGGATGTTACTGAAATCACATACGGTAAGAAATTCTAGTTGGGCGTTATTGAAGTCACATACAGTAGGGAAGTCAAATTGGATGTGACTGAAATTACATGTGATATGAACCTCTAACTGGGTGTTATATTAAGTAAGAATCTTTAATTGGACGTTACATACGGTAGGAACCTCTAATTGGGTGTACCATTCAGTAGGAACCTCTGAGTGAGTGTTACATTCGGTAGGAACATTTAATTGAGTGTTACACTCGGTAGGAACCTCTAATTGAGTGTTACATTCGGTAGGATCCTCTAATTGAGTGTTACATTCGGTAGGAACCTCTAATTGAGTGTTACTGAAATTACATACAGGTGGAACTACGGTAAGAATTAGCTGGATATCAATGACGTCACGTCATGTATACATTATACTCTAACTGGGTCTCGTGTACTGAATTGCAGCATCTATATTGTTAAAACATGTCACAGACAAAGTTTCAGAGTTAATCTTAAATTTTTATTTGATGCCGTCAGAACATTGAGAGTAACGTTGTTAACGCTAACCATGAGATATGATACATCCAATTATTAAAATAAACCAATATACACGTATGTCTATAGCACAAAATGTACATATTTTGAAAATTTAATGTCTTTAAATTTCATCGTAAACTGAGTATATTGTATTTTCTTCATAATGTTTCATTAGATCTAAATGATCTGATTTAGAAGTAATATCTTTACCTATAAAACCTACGAAATTGAGAAAAGGGTGCGTTGGGTTTATAACTGAACGTGTTTGCTAAATGACTAGTCTGTACTGATATAGTGGACCTTCCATATTCTTCAAAATGACTTAATCACAATCAATCAAAATGACTGTCCGGTTCAAGCATGGAAAACAGCTTCTTGTCGATACAGTTTGTAATTCTATTTAAGGATGTACCAGCGAGAGCAATCAGTGCGTTAGGGGAGGTGCCCAGCATAGCGATGGATGTAACAAGTATAAATGCGTTGACGGAAAACTACAGGTTTTAGCTGAAGGTATGTTAGTCTATTTTATACCATGAGAAATCAAAACCTCTCCAAAATGTAGAAAAATAACAATAATAACTGTACAATTGTATATATGTATATATATATATATATATATATATATATATATATATAAACGGTACCAATTTTGATGCACCAGACGCGCATTTCGACAAATAAAGTCAACAATATTGGAAATCCGAAGTAAGAACAAACTTGGAAGAGCTGGAAAAAAAACACCAAGTAGTGGAGCCAAATCCGCCAAAGGATCAGAGTTATGCATGAGAGAGATAATCCTTAATTTTGAAATTAATGAATACTGATATGTGCAGTTTTATTCATTTTCAGGATGTGACTTTAACGGTGGTTGTTTGGAAGCGGGCAAGAAATACTTTGATAAGGTGAACTGTGTGTTGTATAGATGTGTCGTTAAAAATACAACAGAGGGTTCTATATACACCCAACTCAAGGAAAGATGGGGTAAGCTATTCAAATGCTGACTTCAAGTAACTTTTTTCAAATGTTTCAATATTTAACATTTAACATTATTAAACATTGGCCTGCATGCTGTCCAAGCAGTGCATAGAACTGATACGTTAAGTCTACTTTCAGGTTGTCTGGATTATGATAAATGTTACCTACCGACCTGGAAGAAAACGGAGGACTGTACTACATACCGATGTAGAGGGAAGACCCGATCGTTCTCTGTCTTCAGAACAGGTAACTATTGTGTCACTTGTATTCGTAGGGGACAGTTGTTTCGGGAGTTTTCAAGATTTTATAATATTCTTGGGGTTATGTATATCAAAACATGTAATTTTTCACTTCGATCATCGTCAAAAACCAAGGCTGAATGTACGCTCCTCTACCCTTTCACTCGTGCCTTTCTGCGTGAAAATTTCTTCGTTACTCATTAATATGCGTTACGAGAATGACGTAATTCATTGACCAATAAAATTCATGCTTAGTCTAAAACGGAAGATATGGTCTAACGCAGCCGCGTTTAATTTGTAAACAGCAATAATGGCTGGCGACCATGAAAACTTGTGCTTTATGCAACGAAACTATCTTTGACAAGAAATCACAAGAGATCGATGACATCGGAACAGTTCATTTGCTTATTTCTTAATAATGTAAGCCCCTTTGGTTGTATGTGTGGTCAGTCCTTTAGAATTAAGATAGTCCACTTATTCTGGCATAACGGACAGGAGGGAGTTATTATCGATGCACAACACTTGTCATTGTTATTTTCTGTATTTCAATGGAATCGCTTGGTAGCATAGAGACTTCCCGCTGCCTTTTCTTGGTGAAAGAAACCATTATTTTATTCATCAAATACACAAACACGCCTGTTTGTTCATTTGTAAACTGTTCTATGTAATGTGTACACATGGGGTCTGTTGCGCCATTCATAGTAATGAGAAACGCAGAAAGCCACGGATGAAAAAGGAGATGAGAACACATTTCAGCCGTGGCTTTCGGCGATACACTTCAATTCGCGGGTCAGTTTTGTATTCGTGGATTGGTGGATACCCATAAAAATTAAGCTCACAGTAAAAAAAAAAAATATGACAATGACATCATGTGAATATGACGTGTATATAAAACGTTACGTACTTGCTTTGCAAATGTAACATCAGTTTGAAACTAAGAGTATACTATCAAAGTACCAAAATAATCCTTGCTGCATAAAGTCTTATGTTAAATATTTCTTTCGTGTCCTAAACTAATCATAAATACTGTTGTACCATATATGATTAGCCGTGCTTCATTTCTGGTAAAATTAGCTCGGTAAGATTTATAAATTATCAGAAAGACATAATTCATTTTCGCGAATGTTTAAATTTGTTCAACTACGTATTCTCTATGATTAAACGAGAAAATGATGTACAGTAATATATTATACAATGCTACTGCAGACTGTGAGTGGATGGGAAAATGCATGACTCTTAATTCTACCTGGGAACATCCTACCCAATGCGTTAAGTACACCTGCAGTATCTCAGAATCCACTGGCGTTGCCCATGTTTCCAGCAATTTGTATGGTTAGTATCATAGAGAAAGGCCTAATATAAACATAACCGACTATAACACTTTAATCATCATTTTAAGCATTTACTTAGCAAAGATATTCAGGGTTACACAACACTTTTAACGTTTATTTTATTCGTAGGTTGTAAGGATGAATCGGGCAAATGCCATGCATTTGGAACACAGCTTCAGTCGAAAAAGTGTGTAACAATGGAGTGTCAAATGCGACCTGAGGGACCAGCCTTCATTCCCACTGAAGTCGGTAAGCTCAAGGAGATGAAAGTAAATTGAAAATAAACAAACTTACCGATATCCGTGGTAGTTTACTCATCAAAATCAAAACAGACCTCAAGAAAACTAAGAAACTAGACATAAGTTTCGAAATATTCATGTTAATGCTAATTTCTAAACGATGGCGTTGAAATATGTTGATGTTGCATTTTTCAAAGCGCATGTCATTCCCTTTATCATATTTCCATCATGTCAAACTGTGCAGGAAAAAAGTTTACTTCTATAAGGTCTAATTAAGTTAATATCTGTACCTTGGGCTCATGTGTGTTTTTGTTTTTGAGGTGCAGTATATGAAATAATTATTTCATTTTCACCGGCAACGATGACGTCTTTATATGAGTGAAACATTCTGGAGAGGGCGTTAAATAATATACCTTCCAAACAATTAAACAATAAGTTATTTCTCCTTCCAAAAATTGAAAGGTTTCAAGAAGAAACATCTTTTTATCATTGATGTGAACTTTAATGATTCTTACTTTGATAGGCTGTAGATTTAGAAGACGTTGCAAGAAACTAGATTCTACTTGGATAAACAGAAGGGCATGTGTCCAACAAACCTGTCAACAGCTCGATGAGGCGTCCCCTCCTGTCATCATCAACGTTCCATACGGTACGATAATGTTAAAACGGTTTCATCTATCTATACAGTTCTTAATTTGGTATATGGTTAGCATTTTATGCGTAATTTCTCACCATACTGCGTTCAGCATTCAATGTTCGGCTTTAAACAACGATACTTTAATATGATAATGCCTTTACCGCATAATATTGTACTTTTAAATTACCAATAATGCGTTTAGCGTGTCATACGATGCTATTTAGAGATATATGTACCGTATCAATTGGATATTAGGACTATTGAAGAGACACTATTTACAGCTCATCCTCTATATTTTAATCGTTTTTAAACCACGTTTCGATAAAATGTTAAAAATTACATTGATATTGATAATTTTGAACAATAGGAATACACTAATTTGCTCTCCATTGCACTTTGAAGATCATCCGGTATTTAAAGCTTTCTTCATGCTGATTCAGACATTTTACATCACGTGACTACAATGACATCACACGTGTTGTGTAGAAACTTACTTAGATACCCTTTGAGGGGTTAACAGTCGCTTCTCAAGTATGGGATTATTCCTGCTTCTTATAATAAAACTAAATCTAACCGAAACCCTTCCATGTCCCTATTGACCAAACACGTGAAGTGTTCAAATAAAAATAGCACTTACTTCTAAAGCCTTGTGTGTGTCTCGTACCTAGGGGGTCATAGTTATTCCCACGGAAATTCTAGTTCACTTAAAAGTTTTATCTCGTCCTATATTAACTCCTTTCTCACATAATCTATCAAAATTCCTGGTCTAGCCATTGTACGCTTCCTATCACTGGACAACATGTTGCACTGTTGCTGTCCGCATGCGTCTAAAAACCGAAAAGAGGAGTTTCAATGTATTTTTGGAGGAGCTTCAAAAAGTATTAATTTTTGCGTTTAAACGAGAATTTTTAACTTTAAAAATGTGTTATTTTCACAAAGTTTATACATTCACCTATGCAATAAAATTTGAGAAAGCTCTGGGGAAATTGTCATTTTATGATTTTTGCGCAAAATGAGTTGTAGTGTCTCTTTAAAGGAATAAATGTAAGTTTTTCTCAAGCTAACTCAATCGGATTAAAATGTAATCAAGCCAATATTTCCCATTCATTTTTTAAATATCGGAGTCGAATAATAAATGCTACAAATAGAAATATTTATGATCACGTGACATCGCAAGCTGACTTTAGAAAGTCAAAATTATAGTGACACGAAATTGTGGATGATCTGCCGGCGTTGGCGGAACACCATTGATAAAAATTAAGAAAAAAAGGAGACAGACAGAAAACGGGTTAACCACTTTGAGTGATGGATGTGTGAAGGGGAAAGAAATCATCTTCCTCCATGATGTTTCTAACAACACTTTCCCCGCGCACATGCGCACATTCATCACAAACGTCAATCCTTCGTGAAAAATATATCACTGTATTCCTCTTGTATTTACAAGATCTGTACTTCGTTTAAGCCAATTAATAATTCGTCGAATTTTCAAAAATTACTGTTTTATATTTATATTTACTTGTTGTTGTTTTTTTTAATAAAAAGCACTAGGTGCTTGTCGGATTTATCAGGCTATAAATCCGATAACCATACGCCCTAGTCATGCACCTTCAACTTACAGAAATAAACATGGCTAACGCGCGTTATTCAATTTGTTTGCACATACTGTCTGATTTATCACACTATATTTCACAAAAAGTAACAATTTATTGCTTTAATATACCATACGTGTTTGCTCTACTTTCAGTTTTGTATTTGAGATCATTTTTTCATTTTGACAATATTTAGTCTGGTTTCCAACATCGGGAAAAAATACTATTTAATACGGCACATATAGCTTGTATGGATTCACGTTGCATTGATTTGATTTTATCATGCCTTTATATCTTATGAGTCGCTTTTGATATCACAGTGGTTTGACCAATCCATACAGTACTATAGTGTTACATATAAAACGGGTTTCGCGTTCCGTACCGTACTTTAATATTATATGAAATCTACCTTCTTATCGGTAGAGGCACCCAGTCAAAATTGACTATTATGTGCCTTTATTCCCGATATATAATATACAGAATTACTGTTACGGTATAACCTTGCGTTGACGTTGTTTTCTGTTCGTGATATTGTTGTTTCACACGTAATTATAAGTACATATAACATTTCGACACCTCTAGGATGTCGAGACATGAACAAGAGATGTAGACCCTTTGGTTACGTTGCGACAGATCCAAATAACGGCTGCACACACTACACATGTACACCATACGAGATTTTTTCACCCACTGTGACAGGTAAGCGAAACATGTATTGCAAATGAAGCAATAATTGTAAACAAATTTCATCAATCTCTTACTATCTGTTTAATTTAAATTACTCGGTGTTACGTAATCTGCTGTTATCTATTTTTTGTGTTGTTGTTGTTGGGTTTTTTTGTTGTTTTTTTTTTTTTGAGGGTTTTTGTTTGGGAGGGGGGTTTTGGTATTTGTAAATATAATTACTTATCATAACATAATTGAAAAGATGTGTATAGGTCAGGTTTTTTTATGCATACATTTTTCAAAGTTTTAAGGTCACAAATTTTTTTTAAAATAATATTTTAGTATTGTAAATCAGTAATAAATCTGTTCACAGGATGCTCATGGCAAGGTCAATGTAAGAGAGAGAACGAAGTATGGTACGATGAGAAAACGTGTACAACGCATAGATGTGTCCGAGAAAGTCTCGGACCTGGTAATGTCGAGATGCATGTGGTCTCCGACAAAGGTAAATGTATACCGGTGTTTCCATTCACGAGCATCAGAAAGTAGATCTGATTGCGACGACTGGCATAACGAGGTTTCGCTTCTAGAAGTGATTATGTCATGCCTAGCCTTCTTGATAAATTTTATCATGTAATGGGTATCCATCGCTTCCCCATTCCGTGTATCCTCTTTAGTCTCTCTTTTAATATCTCCTATTCCTTCTTCCCATCTTCCTCCCGTTTTCCTTTCTCAATACCCCCTTTCTCCTCTCTTGCTATAACCATATCTACCACACAGTTCACTTTGCAAGAGATGTTTTTTTATTATCATCTTTATGAATACATCTTGCATTATACTGGTGCTGAATATAAAGCTTAAATATGCATCCCCTTGGGGCTGATGATACTTTTAACTAATCCTCAGGTGCCCGATAAGGCTTGTAGGCCTCTTATTCCTAGTTACATTGTATTTTATGAATACAACTCAAAAATATCATCATGGTATACAGACAAATGTGTCTTCAATATCCGTAATAAGACATTACAAAGGGGACAGTATTCAACATTATATGATATCGTTTCAAAAAAATGAATTTCCTTCAAATTAAAATAATAAATAATCATTGTAAACATGAATTATGACGTTAGATTCGTGCTACAATACTTCAATCAAAATCAACGTGTAAATGGTCTACAAATATCCATCACCGTCACACTCTCGATGTTCAGACTTCACCAGTCTGATATATTTAGAAATTAAAATGCAGTTAGTACATGATTAGCTCGTTTATAAATTTGCATATATATTTGCCATTCAATTGATATCTAAATTAAATATAAAATTCTCAATTCTCCTTTACATAAATTGTCGGCTGAATTTCAGGTTGCGAATTAAATGGACGGTGTTTGAAGCCAAATGAGCAAGTTCAAAATGGATGTGCTGCCTACAAGTGTGACCCTAGTGGATACCTTATGGTCATTGACATGCTAGGCAAGTTACAGAAAGATGAATAACAGTTGATTTGAATATATGTTTTCGGGATTGATAACAAAAGAATTGGGTACAAGTTCTTAAAACTCGGAACGTCCTTTCTTAATATATGGGAGTTTCGCATAGGGGTTTCTTTAATTTGAATAGAAGATAATCTTGCAATTTTGCAAGTTCTAACATATTATTCTGATGAATATTACTTATTTATACGCTTAGCATGTGTTTATATGAACTCATTGTCATATGCACAGTTTGGAATTAAGATTTCTAATTCTTTTTAATTAGGTTGTGTTTACGAAGGGGAATGTAAAGCAATCAATTCGACCTGGTTTGACCCTAAGACATGTACTACTTACACGTGTGTATACGACAGCGATCTCCATGACATATCAATAGTAGAGAAAACAGGTACCTTAAAACAGTAGTCTTCACAAATATACTTTGATTCCGACTAGAATAATACTGGTATTTCTATCCATATCCGAATGTGGCTTTAATCTCAAAGAATATGCATCCGTTCTGAAGACACGCAAGTCGTATATGTTTTATCTCAAATATTTGACTTTCGTAACTGTCATTTGAAGAATTTTGCCAACAAACACTTTCATTTACCGTTTAACAAAATACCAGGCTGTAAAGATGACAATGGTAGATGCTTTACAACCGGAGAGGGTACAGTTGAAGGTTGTAACAAGTACCTCTGCAGCGAGACGTCAAACTTCAAACCAACCCAGATCAGTAAGGCTTTATTAACTCTTTAAATGACTCAAACTTCAAACCTACTCGGATCATCCAGTGAATCCCCACTGATGCTCCTTATTAACTCTTTCACATTGTCCCAGATCAGTTACAAGTAATACCCTCATATCTATTTTTCAGTAAGTTCCACCAAATGTCATTCATTTACTCATCATTTTTCGATTTTGTTTTAAAGAACTACATGTGAGCTGAATTTTAGCAAATATAATCCTAGCCATTGCAGCTCCAGCGTATTGTCTCAAGTCTCATTTCAGCTGTTTTCGTTAGCAAAATACATAATTCTCCTACAGGATGCGAGTTTCAAGGTGAATGCAAGGAAATCGACAGCACCTGGACTGTGGGGTGTGTTACATACACTTGTAAATTGATAGCAAGGGGACCAAACTATGTCCAGACCAAAGTAATTGAATCACACGGTATGGTTGTTAATAAATACGCTTTTGTTGGAGATGTTTACCATTGTCTGAAAAGACAAAACAGATCATGTAACAATAAATTTCTGGATAACTAATCACGTGCATTCTCATAGTGGTTCTGAAATAATTAATTCTGAATTCTGTAGAGTTGATTACCGACTGCATTGATTCGATTGAGTTGGTGCAGAAATTGTAAATTTACATATCTGAAACACGGTATTGTAATCCTTTATCAAAGTAATTTGCGGTCAATGAATATAGAAGGTCTAAATGTCGACTTTTTCATGCTAGGTTGTGTCGGCGAAAATGGTCACTGTTACAAAGTTGGAGATGAAATAATCCAGAGAGGCTGTTCCAAATCCACATGTAAACCAGGAGGAATTGTGCAAGAAACACAGTTTGGTAAAATCAACTGGCATAATGATAACTAGCGTTCCTCAGTAAATAAAAATAGGTGGTGGATTTATTTTGGTACATTTTATCATATTATAATTGTTTACCTATGAAGTCAAGTTCAAATGCGTTTTTGTTTCTAAATGGGATTAAACTGTTCTTGTCCATATCTCATTATCAATAATCGGTCAATATTGGAATGTTCATGTCATTGTTGTTAAGGTTGTGTTGGACCTAACGACCAATGTCTGGAAGCTGGGTCAAAGATGGTAATAGAATGTGTAACGTACGTGTGTGATGGAGAGGCTAAGAGTTTGGTTCCTATCGGGAAAGGTAATGACCTTATATAAATCATATTGCTCTTTGGGGAAAACATGTTAACGTAGGTGTAGACTTCATTCAAAAGAATTTTGTATGTAATTTCTATTACCAATGATAGTTGATATGACACGACTAATCCTATGCTTCTCTCATATTTTCGTAGAATGGATTTCTTTTCTGTTTGTTCACTTAGCAGCCATTTTGTTATCACTGATTAAGGTTTATAAACGAGAGAAAACAAATTATCACCTTTGATTAAAATTTCAAACCGTGGTAACAGGTTGCATCTGGAAAGGAGACTGTAAACCACTTGACTCGAAGTGGTTTGACAAGGAGACGTGTCGAGGGTATAAGTGTGCTGTGGACATTGCAGACAATGATGTCAAAATAATTGAAAGAACTATTGGTAAGTTTGAAACTCTATTACATGACTTCCTAAAAATTATACGTAATGTCACAATCGTGCTTCGATGGAAAACAGTTGTCATTTATTCAAATGAATATATAACTTCCTGTTGAAAGGTTGCACTGTCGATGGAGAGTGTAAGCGCTCTAAGACTTCTCATACGAAGGACTGTGTTCAATATCGGTGTACCGCCAGGGGTGAGCTGGTTCCCAAGAAGATCTCGTGTGAATGGGATGGAAAATGTAAAGATGTAGGTAGCACGTGGACGAAGAACTGCATTCATTATAAATGTGTTATTACACAGGAGGGACCAGATTACGTCCAAACGGAAGTCATACAGCGAAGAGGTACTTTCTTTAGTAACTATCAAATCTGTATAGGACAAATCATATAGATTTGAAAATAAAACAGTTTCTTTAAAACCAACGATAGCGGTAGCCAAGTGATTAGAGTGCTGGCTTTACAACTATGTAAGATTAACCATAGGGTTCTCGGTTCGATTTGCAATCCCGATAAATACATAGTTAGCAACTGTACTTTTGCCTTGAGCGTTAGGCATTTTTGACACTTCATATACAGCCGATGACATGTCTATTGGAGTGAAATATTATTGAATGCGACGTAAAGCAACATACACAGTTGCTTTACATGTATATTTGTCTTTTGTATAGGTTGCATTGATTCCTATGGAAGGTGCCACAGTGTAATGGATGAGGTATCTTTTGGCTGTAATAAATACCGATGTGAAATGGGAGGCTCTATGGTACTCATTGATTCGGGTAAATCAATATCTTTTTCTTTTAACACCGATATTAGTTGTTTTCGTGCTTCTACAAAAACATAAACTCAATTAATAAAGCTGTTCGTTTATATGTGACAAGAACAACGTTTGGCTATCAAAGAAATGTTTCTAATAATTATGTATATTAAATTCTTGAAACTTAATACCCATTGAAATTAATGAAATCAGGTATTCTTTAATGTTGGAAGTTTTCATAACATTATGTTAAAAATTATATCTCAGATATGAATTTGAAAGCCATATTTGAACAAGAGACTTTACCTTATTCATCTACTGAACATGGGTTATCATCAGTCCAAACAAAAATAATTTCTATGGGATAGAAAAAAGACTGAATATGTTCACCTATGTTGACATGCATAATACATGCAACTGTCCATGGTTATTTTGTACATTCATAGTCAGTAATTTATTATTTCAGCAGTCAAAATTATTTTCCATCAAATCTTCTCAAATTTGTATATTTCAAATTTTTTATTTTGAAATATATTTCTTAATTATATTATTCTTCAAATGGTGTAATAGTCGGAGTGAAATTGGCAATTTGTGTTGTTTCAAATACGAAAATATTTAGTGCTTTGCTTATAGAGTAATGAATTTTGAAGCTCTTTTTAATGGAAGTTTACCATTCGCCAAAAATGAGCACTATTGCATGAAAACCCATAAACCCACTCTCTGGGAGGTTGTGTTATATATATGGTGTGTGTGTTGATTTTTTCGAAAATCACGGAAAAGATCTTTTCCGTGCTAAGAGGGTTGTGATCTTTGACACGAGGCACCGACGGACATAAAGGTTAAAAATGCATACACAGGTAAAATACATATAACTTTGTGTATATAAACAGTTGTATATTATAAAATGTTCAAATTTTTCTGTAAAAATCGCATTCTTTTAAATATTGTTTAATAATATGATAGTCAGTATTTGTAAAAAGTCCTTGCATTGATTGCACGTTATTATTGTAAACCGAGTAGCTAAAACACTTAATGTCCCTGCCGAAAAAACGCTTAAAGGTCGTTTGGAATATTAGGACCAGCAGTGTGGAATGAACTACCAACAAACATAAGAACAATCAGTGATTATAATATTTTCAAGCGCCAACTTAAATCGTTTTACTATATCAGTGCTTTCAACCAATTTATCGTTCCTTTATGGACACTTGTTATGATGATAAGCAGTCAATTTTGTTGCTTTCAACTTCTGCATTTATGATTTAGTTTTGCATGTAGAGCGCCATTGATTGCATGTTTGTTTGTAAAATTGTGCGCTTTTATAAACTTTAATAATAATGATAAAAAGTTTATTTCGTATGGGCGTAAAATCACTACATTCTAAAAGAATGTTAATGGACAGCAACAAGCTATACATTCCGGCTGAGTTTACTTGTATCACAGAAATCCTGATAGACTTGCCAAAGAAAATTTACGTATAGTTTTATGAAATATTTTGAATCACTGTACGGAATTTGAAAGTGTACAATATCATATTTAAGTGCATCTTTTGCCGCTTCGTCTACTTTGGTGTTACCATAAATACCAATATGACTCGGAATTCAGTAGAACTCAACTATTTTACCTTGCATAGTTAGAAGATAGTGCTGGTTTAGAATATCTAAAATGTATTGATGATCAATATTTATGTTGCTAATTGATTGTAGACAAGATAAGTAGTCGGAAATTATTGTAAAATGTTTGTCGTTAGAAATTTTAATGTACTCGTACACAAGCTGAATAGCCTTAGCTTCGGCGGTATAAATCGTTGCTTCATTGGGAAGACGTGCAGAGAAAACGTCGTTTGTGATTACTGCAGCAGCAACGATTATATTTTGGTCTTTTGAACCATTTGTATAAATAGCAATTGTAGAATGTTTGGATTGCTTTATTTCGGATAATTTTTGCTTAAAAACAACGGAATGTGTGTGTGTGTGTGATTTTTTTTTTTACGTTCATACTTAGATAATGTGAACATATGTTTTTTTTTTTACGTTCATATACTTAAGATAATATGAACATCAAATATATTCAAAGTTTCAGAAATTCTATGCTCATACAATATCAAATTTTGTTGACCGTATTTTTTCTCGGTAATTCTCTATTTGTCATTACCTAAAATGGAATGTGATGATTAGCATTGACTGTTTTGAAGGTTGTATGGATAGATATGGTAGATGTATGAAACCGGGAGAATTAGTAGAGGAACCTGATGGATCAACTCATAAATGTGTCTGTGATGGATCCTCGTGTGTTGTCGTTACTGAAGGTAAGTTGGGCATCGCCTTTGGGAACCGTAAAATATGGGACATATCGTGAATTGTTTGTTACTAAATGTACTTATAATTTTATAGAATGATAAAACGCCATCATGCAATTTTATATTTATTTAATTTTTACCCATGATAATGAATTAGTCAGTACAAATATCTAATGAATATTTCCCGACAATTTTTCTCGTTGATTGACGGTTACATTAGGACACGCTTGCAAGTTGGGTATACGGTATTTGTTAAAATTTTCAAATACTTCAAATTTTAAATGAAAAATGCACATTTGCATATCATCCTTTCCGTTAATATAATGGAATGTTGTAAAGTGTATTAATATTAGTACCACATATGTATTCTCTGAAAATACGTGATTGACAGAAATAAAATTCTTCACGAATTTGATGTTTCTGAAATAGAAACAAAAGTACTGAAGGTGAGGATTTACAATGATTAAAGGTTAAGATAACGAACAGTGCTCAATCTCGTAATTCCTATGGAAAATACAAATCAGAGAGATGGACAAACACGGACCTTAAACATACCAGAGGTGGGATCAGTTGCCTAGGATTTAAGTACGTCAAATTACAAAATATCGCGCGGAATTCGACGCAAATATTATAATATTGAAGTCCGAATAAATTACATATTCACAGTTTTTGAAATATGTTTTCTGAATTTTTGAATTGCCGTCTTTTGACGGGTCGTATTATGGAATGGGCTTTCCTGTCAATCAATCCGCCTGTTGGTTTTCTCGTGTCCGGGTCGCGTCTCTCAAACTGCGAGATCTAGGACTTTCAAATCTCGTCAGTCGATGCATCATGGAAGAAAAATGTATTGTTTCTTTAAAAAAATAGGTCATTGAACTCCCTGTGGAATTTTAGGCTATACATACTCAAATTGTGTCCGGATCGTATCTTGCGTACTGTGAGGCCTAGGGCCATTAAACTTGGTCATTTAATGCATCTTTAGAAGGATGTGTGTCGTGACACAAAAGTAAGTCGATATATCCTTATTTTGAAATTTTATGGCTATACATTTTCAAAGTTGTGTCCGAATCAAATCTTGCACATTGTAATGTCTAGTTCTATCGAACTTAGCTCCATCAAACCTTGTTGACATGTACTTCCAGATGGGAGTATAATGTGCCCTAGTGGTGCACTTATCAATGGAGTAAAGTAGGTTTTCATCATCATAATTGTATAATGTTTTGTGTGATAGATTTATTATACATTATATTGATTGATAGTTGTTTTCCGCGCTACACTCAACAATTTTCAATTATCTGATGGCGTCCAGTTTTTATTGGCGGAGGAGAGAGCCCAGATATAATTTACCCGTGAAGAGACCACCGACCTTCCGAAAATAAACTGGCAAACTTTCTCACATATATCGGCGCGAGCGAGAATCGAACCCGCGCCGACTAGAAGTGAGAGGCCTTGTGATTTTGAGTGCAATGCTCTAACCACTCGGCCACAGAGACCCCTTATTACACAGTATAGATTCATGCTTGAACAATCCATGGTCTCAGAAAATATGAGCAACCATAATTTATAAATAAGCAAAGGTGTGAATGTAAGCAACCTCATTTGGTGTAGATTCGCTGTTGCTCGAGCCATGATATATTATACAAATATAGCCCTTTCAATCGGTCGATCCATAGATATATCGACTTCACAGAAAAGCATATCAACCTCACACTTCGTGCTCGGTCGATATGCTTTTCTGTGAAGTCGATATATCTATGGATCGACCGATTGAAAGGGCTACATTTGTTATATTATTTTTCAAAGAAAGCTTGACAAAACGACCTTTTACTTCTACGTCTGCTGGCTTCGCTTCCATATTGTTTACATGTAGTTAATGACGTGACCCGGAAAGAGAATTTGATTGGTTGAAATGACATACGTCAGCGAATCATATTCATTGTTACACGTAGCAAAATTTCCCCAATCTGTTATTAGAAAGTACAGGTCAATCCGAATTTTTTAAATGTTTATAATTAGAAAGACCTCGTCAATCCGCATTTCCATACTTTGACACGTGATATCAAACGAGCCAATGGTGAAGTACATTACAATACATTAAAATAATATATATATATATATATATATATATATATATATATACATACGTGTGTGTGTGTGTGTGTGTGTGTGTGTGTGTGTGTGTGTGTGTGTGTGTGTGTGAACCTAAAAAGGTTGCAAAGGAGAGAAGGTAGAAAGTTTTCTAGAAAACAGAATGGACAAAATATCGTTAAATAGCACCGCCGTAAAATGGCTTAAATATTGCCAAGTGGGCGTAAAACCCCAATCAATCAATCAATCAATCAATCGTTAAATAGCTTATATTTTATTAGATTAACAAATCTTATTAAGAATGATATTCATTAACACGTCTCTGAAGCGAGGCTTTAATTTGAATAAAGATAGGTTATATGAAAGGTTCTATTTATGCCTTCGATAAATCATAGGTAAGGGACTCGCGTAAATGCATTTGAAAAATTAATTTAAATAACACGTGAAATGGTTTATTTTTAGCAATGGCGTGTACCAATATCAGGTTGATTGATTAATGTTTTAAGTCAACTTTTGGTAGCATTTCAGCCGTCCCCCCCCCTTCTTCTGTTTGGAAGTACCGGAATCTGCATGGCAACCCGTTAGGACCCTACTCTTTTTCAAATTCACAAAATTGTAAAGGATACAGTGAATTTATGACGTTCATACCTGATCTCCATGAAACGCCCCCATTTGACAGAGGTCCTACTAACGTGAAAAAACATGGATGAAATAAAAGTTTGGTAATCTGAATACAGAGATGATTAATTATGTACCGTATATTTTCAGTGAAGGGATGCAAATTGAATGGAACCCTTTACCCCTTCGGACACACAATAAAAGAAGGATGTACTGTGTACGAGTGTCAGAAATATGACAGATGTGGCATGTATGTGCCCATAGAATGGGGTACGTTGTCTTACCAAATAAATATGGAAGCCTGAATTTATGGAATAGAGTACGTTACACGAGTGTAATGATGTGAAATGTACACATGTACAACAGGAAACCTTGTTGCTTAGGATACATGTGGAAATTTGATTTGTACATTTTATCGGGTGACTGTGGAGGATCATACCGTTTGGTACGCTATGTAATGATATAAGTATATACATCATAGGGTGAGTTATGCTGTCTAATAACGAGGAAAAACAGGGAATGTTTGGGTAGTGGAAAGTTTATAAACTGTTCAAAGCAGTAAAATATTTCATCAGATTACTGGATAGATGTTCAGTTACGTGTAGAGTTAAGTTGGAAGTAAGGAATGACTTTGATAAAGGTTAATTATGTGTAATCATAAGTTGAATGTAGAAGATAATTGGGGTAGCGTTTAGTTATGCATGGAGTTAAGATTGAAGGTAGAAGACGACTTGAGTAGTTGTGTGGAGTTACATGTAAGTTGAAGGTAGGGAATCACCGGGATAGTGGTAATTTATGTGTAGGGTTAAGTTGAATAGAGGATAACTGAAGTAGCGATTGCTTATGTGTTAAGTTAAGTTGAAGGTAGAAGATACTGATTACTTGTCAGTTTCATGTATTCAAGGAACATTACGTTTAGAATTTAATATTCATTTATTTTATCATAGTTTTAATCGAAATAAGAACAATTTTGTGCTTTTTAATAAAGTTTTGTGAATCATTTTGGATGAATCATTCCTTTTTGTGTTGCTGACTAAAAGGAATATAGATTTATCGTACTAAGGATTTGTGATGGTTAAGTTGTCTTTATATGAAATAAAATTCGTCTGTGCTGGACTATTGGGGGCTTTGTATTCTGTGATTACAGGCTGCTACTGGGTGGACAGATGCTACGGTCCTGGGGATAAGTGGAAGTCGGAGACAGGCTGCTCCATCTACACGTGCACAATGAACCAGAAACCCAGTGGGGATGTAGACATGGTGGTGTCAAGAGATATAGGTAGAGTATCTGTTCAGCAACCGTTGAATGGATTGTGTAAAACTGAATCACTGCCACAGAACATTTTAAAGATTGTTAAACTTAAATACCTTCCCCTCCATTTTTATTGGGCACAACTTGTGATATAATTTCCTCTGCATTTGCGCGATCATTATCGTGGATTAAGCACCAGGGGCTTTTACGTCCTTTCATCGTCGAAGAGAGGGAAGGAGGAATGGAAGAGACAATGGTTACATCAAAAGTTATTATGCTTCTGTTCAACCAAATGCGGACTATTCTATGATTTTCCATAGACTACTGCCTTAGGGCGCATAATTCTATTTGCATTCGGCACGTTCATGATTTTTGAAACGTTTTACATTTGCAAGCCTGTTTCAAGCATCTTTATGTTTGATTATCGTCTCCCAAGAATGGTGGAGACGAGGTTATTAACCAGGATTGTTTTCGGTATAATGGTATAATAAAACAGTTATTAAATGTATTTATATATTTTTGTCAGGCACTTTGTAAACACTGTTGTCAACAGTTTTCCTCGAGGCTGACAAAATGACTATTGTATTCATACCTATTTAATAACTGTATACTATTTACTGTTATGAAAACTCGATCCGCGCCATTTAATGATGTATGAGCCCTAAACCTGCAAACCAAGACTCTATTTTTGAGCCGTCTATGAGTTTCTATAACCCTACTGTTGTGGACATGTCTGTTTTGTGATTTGTTACTGTTATATAGCTATATTTCCGTTTCCAGGTTGTCCGCATGAGAATGAGTGTAAATTGGATGGCGAAGTATGGAGAGACGGATGTTTTGAGAAAAAATGTAAAGTTAGAAACACCAAAGATGGTTCAAGGGAATCTTCCATTAAAATCATCAGTGGTGGCAAGTTTTATTTCATCAATTCTTCTTCAAACGTATTGAATAAATGTTATTCATTAAGTTAATCCATCATTTGTAGATCAACTAGTAAGTCTTTATCACTGTTTGGAATACTTTCCGTGTGGTGATGGTTTGATTGTCAATGGTACTTGTATAAAATTGCAATGTATCAACTTAGAGCCGGTTCAAACTACACTGCCAGTCTTGCTGAACTCAGAGGATTGTATTTAACTCACAACGCGTCCACGCCGTGTTGATATACATAAAGAGCATTTACATACTGCAAATTGAAGAGTTGCAATATGCTTATTTTACAAGTTTATCAAGATCTATATCAATTATTATTAAGTTTAATGATCATTAAAGGGAACATTTATTTTTATGTTGTTAATCGGTTGTGAGCCGGTCCTTTTATATATATATATATATATATATATATATATATATATATATATATATTCACTTTTACTTTTGATTTATAGCCTGTCAGGAGGGGTTAGGTGATGGTATGATTTGTCACAATGTTGGCTCCATATGGGAGGAACAACACTATGACGGCTGCTTCAAGAAACAGTGTTCTAAAGACCAGGCGCAGGAGAACAAATACATTACCACCATCGTAGGCTCAGGTAAGCTGTTCAACATGTCACCACAATTGTAGGCTTAGGTAAGCTGTTCAGCATGTCACCACAATTGTAGGCTTAGGTAAGCTGTTCAGCATGTCACCACAATTGTAGGCTTAGGTAAGCTGTTCAGCATATCACCACAATTGTAGGCTCAGATAAGCCGTCTTCAGTAATTAAAAGATTATGTATACATATATATATGCGACATATTTCTTATTGTGTTGGTAATTCTTAACGCTTCAGTATCACACAAACATTTATTTAGTAGGATCGAATACATTTAATGTTAAGTTGTAATTAATGAACCATCTCTAGTATTGATAGCAGTATTTTCTTATAAGCTTATTCATCCTGTGCCCTATGTTTAAATTAGCTTGTCGAGATGCTGACGGCACATGTCGGCCAGTCGGATCCACCGGCTTTTCTGCCTATGTAAACGGTCAGCTTAATGATGATTGCACGTGTTCAGCAGTTGAAGGAGATGTTGAGACAGTCAAATACGAATGTGGTGGTCCAGAACCAATTATATGCTACCAAGATTGTTGAATGTTTGTTTTGTGATTGATTTCAAATAAAATTAATTGGTTTTGATTATTTTTGTTGTACATGGATAATACATGTACCACTATTAATATTGGTTATATTAATATTGGTAAATCAAATAATGATAACATGTTGAAGTTTGATGCTCAGTCTACAAGATTATAGGATAACTCAGTGGGCTAGTGGGTATTGCGCGTGTTTCGCATCTCGGATGCCCGGGCTCTATTGTAGATCACAGCGCCGCTCGAACTTAACACATTTAACACAGTTCTTTGCCAACTGCCCGTGCATTAAAAATGAAAGCCACAGGTACCTTGGGGACACCATACATAACATGATTATTTGAAATCTGTTAGTTATACGATGGAAAATCCTAGCAACCAATATAAATTCCAGCATATTTTAAAAGTACAAGATTTGCGTGAAACTATAAAATAAAGATTTTTTGAAATTATAAATTCAAATACCTTCCCACTCTTTACATATGGTGTATAACTTGCAGTGACTAGACTGACTTGGTCCGTGTACAGTTGCATACCCGCAACGATCAATCTCCTTAACACAGTTTGATAGGTACCACGATTGTCGTCAGTGCAAAACATAGTAATGTCGGTATGATGATTATTATGACAGGAAGTCAATATGGTAAAGTTATATGATATAAAGATATAAAATTTATTAAGTTGGTTAACACTGTTATGGTTCTTTGAAAAGTGAAGATAACGAACAGTGATAAATGTCATAAATCCTATAAAGAATGCAATTATATAAGTAGGGAAAACAGATCCCACGGTAGGATCAAGTGCTTAAGAGGATTAAGCATCCCCTGTTGACCGGTAACACTTGCCGTTAGCTCATGATCAGGTAAACGGGGTAATCGGTTTTAAGCATGTTGAAGAACATCCGACTTAATGATGGGTTATATTTGCTAATTGGATCATTGTAACGACCATAGAATTTGTGGAGTGCTGACTTTAAACGGGACTGTTGCAACCCTACAACATAACTTATTTGTCTGTAGTCTGCCTTGATTTAAGAATTGATCATACGCAGAGCATACTATCGTGTTGAAAGACATGAATACCATATACAAGTGATAATGGAATGTGAAAAGTGGACGATAGAGAAGTGAATTCATAATAAAGTTTAGTTGTTAGTTTGCCATTAACATATATTTCATTGAAACATCCAAATATGAAGCGGAACTGGAAGATTTTGTAGTGTCTTCACTGGGATATATCGAATGGAAATGTGAATGCAAATTAGTATTGTCAATAGATAAAACATTGATGATGAAAAGGTGAAGATAGCGAAACGTGATCAATCTCGTAACTCCTGTAAGGAATACATAATAGAGAGTTGGACAAATAGGGACCCCTGGATATACCAGAAGTGGAATCAGGTGCCTAGGAGGAGTAAGCCTCTTGAAACCCCTGTAACATCAACTTGTTTCTCAGTAGCCTGCCTCAATTTAAACATTGATCATACGCAGAACAAGCACTTGTGTATTGAATCAGTTGGGAGAAATAAACACCGTATGCAGGTGATGATGATGGGATATTGCTGCATAGATATGGGAAGTTGACGATGGAGAAGCTGAATTCACCCCGTTTGCCGTAAAGGTTTTTGCGGTCTCATCCGAAGGACCGCCCCATTTAGTCACCTCTTGCGACAAGCAAGGGGTACTGAGGATCTATTCTAACCTTGATCCCTACGGGAATTAATGAAAATGGGTATCCATAATACAATGAATTTTCCTGTGTTTTATCTTAAATATTTCTTCCCTTAAGGCAATTATATTTATTTAAGAGTTCATTGCAATTTTTTGCTATACATGTATATAAAATATTTTAAATGCAGCGTGTATCTAGTATGATCCCCTTACATTCACGTCAAACAACTGTGCCATTTCCATTCTCAATTACCGTGTACAGAGTGACGGCATTGTGAGAACTCTATCATCATCGAAAGCAAGTTGTTAGTGTTGTATCACGGTCCAGAATGGTGACAGGTTAGGTCCTGCACGAACAAAACGCGCTTCAAAACAAGTGCCATCTTTATTAACTAAAAGTCAAAACCGATCTTCTTCCGGAATTCATAGTAACAATTGAACCAACTATGGTATATGGTATACAATCCGGATTACCCTCTCGACTGATACACATCATGAGTGGCCAAATAAGATTTGGAGATATACAGATTTTATCACTGGGCACGGAGCGGGGAATCAGGGCATCAGTCACATTTTATACCAATAAAACATTGAGTGGAACAGATTACAGTATAACCAAATACTATCTTAATCCATCCATGGAGGTGTGCTGCCTCCAATATTGTACAAAATGAGAGTGAAACTCGGTCATAAATTTTGCAGCATCTTCATACGAGTACTCATTACATTTACGACGGGAAAGTTTGTCTACAGGCACACTGACAAGTTGTCTAGTACTTACAACCGAAGTTGGTGTGTTCGACGGTCTCTTGCAGGGCCGTAGGAACCGGGGGGGGGGGGGCAGGGGGGGCCTGCCCCCCCCCCCCCACTTTTTTGTCGATAAAAAAAATTACATATATATAAATTGATCTGCTGTTTTACGTCCCATAAAAATATTTTTCATATAAATACAGAGACGTCACCAAACGGATGAAATGCTTAAAAAATATGGCTATAAATATGCTCGACGTTTAGGGCCTTTGAGCTAATTAAGCAGGGGATATCTTTATCGTTGTACAGTGAGTGACGCCTGCTGTAACACAGGGATCGGGGTTTGTAGCCTCTTGCGACTTGAAAGGGGATGCGGAGGACCTATTCTAGCCCGGTCGGATCACCATTAAATCAAGTCTTACGGGACGCAAGGGGATGCCGAGAACCTATACTAACCGGGATACTCACGGGTATCTGCCGCTTAAAAGTTGGTGTTCTTTTACTTGTCATACCTACTGCAACTCCTCTGAATACCGAGCTCTAGCGAAGGAGCAATCACTACAATTAGGTTTGAGCGGGGCTCTCAACTCAGAAGATTATTTTTTCTCAAATATCCTAGCCATTTACCGAGAGGATCCGGGGTTAGAATAGATCCGCCACATCCCCTCGTGTTTCGTAAGAAGCGACAAAATGGGGTGGTCCTTCGGATGAGACAGGAAAAACCGAGATCCCGTGTCACAGCACGATAAAGATCCCTCCCTGCTCAAAGGACCTAAACGCCGTACATGGGCCTAAATTGCAGCCTTATTCTTGAGCGGGGCATAAAGCCATAAATAATCAATCAATCAACCTAGCCATTTACCTAACTTGGACTGATAATACACACTTGTAAAACAAATTTAAACTTTGCTCCACCTCCAATTTAATTATATTACTGCTTCGTTGGCACCGATCACGGTGGCTCAGTGGTAGAGCTCTCGCCTCGTGAACGGAAGGTCGTGAGTTCGAGCCCCGCTCGGGCCGGCCGCGTCAAACCTAAGACGTTAAAATAGGTAGTGATTGCTCCTTCGCCAAGAGCTCGGCATTACGAAGTGAGAGTCACGGGTCTTTCGGATGGGACCTTATAAACGGAGGTCCCGTGTCGCAGCAGGTGTGGCACGTAAAAGAACCCTCACTGCTAAAAGCCATTAGTGCTAAGCATAGGTCTAAATTTGCAGCCCCGTCACCGGTAATAGTGACAGTCGCCGGATAGCTGAAAAATTGCTCAGGCGACTATGAATAAAACAAACAAACAAACAAAGCTTCGTTGGCTGGTGATATTATTTTACGTCCCGCTCAAGAGTTTTTCACCTATGTGGAGACGTTACCAATACCCGAAAATTCATTTGCTGTGGAGACACGGTGCACAAATTCATCTACCAAGGATTTTTCGCTGCAAGTATATAATGACCTTTAGTGATTTTAATAAGTTAAAGCAACTGCCAGCATCGGATAGATGAAAAATTTGCTCAGGCTGCTGTTAACAAACTGAAACCAGTAACCTCGAATTTTATCACATGACCTTGACGAAATATTGTTTGTAATTGCAGTATATTTCACTGACCTTGGGTTGTAAAAAACTGTGTGACGTCAAGTGAAAGTCACTTGACGTCACACAATTTTAGACGGGTATATTTTGCATTCTGAGAATTTGGATAAAACAACACCTGAGTTTTTGAACGTTCCCATAACTACAGTGACACAGCGATCGCACTCGCTGTCGGATTTCACTTATTCGCTTGAACGCACGGCTCACGTGATATTTTCCACATACATATTTTGTTTGTATTTCATATCTTCTTTGTTGTTTGCAAGGTTCTTCAGCATGTCTGATCAAGAGAGAATATCCTTTTTCTCCAAAATCCAGGGGGAATTGTCTAATGTAACCAAAAAAGGTTGACAGGCCCTTGTTTTTTATGTAAGTTTGAAAAAACAGAGCGTGTTATCTAGAAGCGAACTCCCAACTGTCGCTCCTTCACGAAGCAGTTGCAAAGAAGATCAGGTATCTCTTAGGTTATATCCCTCTGATGCTCCAACAGACCTCATTCCTGTAGAAGTGTATGGAGACGGAAATTGTTTATTCCGGTCCATTTCCTTACTGTTGTTTGGCCACGAACAGTTCTATGTGGAGATGAGAGTTAGGGCCACTTTTGAACTTGTGTCCAATTTTCCTGAGTACATGAAAGAGCAGACTTTGACATCAATGTCTTCCAACACAGTCTCATTACAATATATCATGGAAAGTTCCTGTTCCAATGATTGTTATGTAAATGGAAGTTATTCTAAATCACTTCAAAATGAAATCTTGAAATCTGCTAAATCTGGGGAGTATGCATCCCTCATTCACATTTATGCAATGGCAAATTCCATCAAATGCCAAATTAGCAGCATCTTTCCAAATATTGAGAATCCTACTATCGACAGAAACGCTCACAATCAGACAATAACGCCTGTCAACTCACCCTTCAAAATGACCTTACCTTTGATGTGGACACATACTTCTAACCACGCCACATTAAACTGGACACCAAACCATTTCGTTGCCTGTATTAAGCGGGAATCAACACCAGCAGCTGCCACTGACTCCACTTCTTTTTCACAAAAGACAACTCCATCTGCACGCAAAGCATCTCCAGTAGTGACTCCAATCCCACATAAGGATAGTACTACGTCTTCAATGGATACAACATCAGACGATTACGACATACCCCCATCTGCACCAAAAAAGCCAAAGCACGATGATATGTCCACCACTTTATGGGAAACGCCTAACATTGGGGACAAGCCTTTCCAACCTATGCATAAAAAATTTCCTTCGTCTCTGTTTGGGGGTAGAATGCGGTGTTTTGTGGGGTCGTGGTTTGACAAATGGGATTGGTTACATTATGATGAAGAGTCAGATAAGGCATACTGTTTCATGTGTATCAAAGCCTACAATGAAAAAACAATATCAGGCCAGCTGTTTGAGAAAACGTTTATATCTTCAGGGTTTAGAAACTGGAAAAAGGCAACCAACAAGTTTGCAGACCATGAAAAAAGCAAATGCCACAAAGAGGCGAAAGAAAGGTCTTTTGAGTTGCCAAAAACAACCAAAGACATTGGAGAGTCACTGTCGTCCCAAATGAAAAAAGATAAAGAGGGAAACAGGACAAATTTGCTGAAAATTATTTCCATCCTCAAGTTCCTTGGTAGACAGTCAATCCCTATTCGAGGAGACGGAAACGAAGCTGATTCTAATTTCCACCAGCTTCTTTTACTCAAGGCTGAAAATGACGAGGAGTTGAAGGAGTGGATGCACCGTAAAGCCAACAAATAAACGTCCCCGATTATTCAGAATGAACTGATCAAGATAATGGGTATGCATGTTATTAGAAAAATTACAGAGGCAATTTTTTCTCTCTGATGGCAGATGAAACCACAGATATATCGAACAAAGAACAATTGGTCATTTGTTTCAGATGGGTTGACGAAAATTTCATACCGCATGAAGAATTTGTTGGTCTTTACGAAATTGAAAACATCGAGGCAAATACAATATTTTCGTCAATCCAAGACACTCTGAGAAGATTAAAACTTCCATTAACAAAGATCAGAGGCCAGTGCTACGATATGGGTGCATCTATGGCTGGTGTCAAGAATGGCGTTGCGGCTCAGATAAGAAAAATAGAACCTCGAGCAAACTACACGCACTGCTACGGTCATGCTCTTAGTCTCGCTTGCTCGGATTCCGTTCGAAAATGCAAAATTCTCAGGGAAGCATTAGACGTCACAAAAGAAATTACCAAATTGATTAAAGAATCCCCGAGACGAGAGGCGATATTCCGGCGTATCAAATCTGCTGACAACATTGAAAAGTCATCTCCAGGAATCCGTGTATTATGCCCAACTAGATGGACAGTTAAGGCCGATGCGTTCAAGTCCATCATTTCCAACTATTGTACGTTGCAGGAGGTGTGGGATGAATCCTTGGAATATGTAAAGGATCTTGAAATGAAGGGGCGAATAAGAGGAGTGGCCACATATATGAACAGGTTTGATTATTTGTTTGGGATCTCACTTGCACAGGAGCTGTTCCAACGCTGTGACAACTTAAGCAAGGCTTTACAGACGAGAAATTGTCTGCTGCTGGTGGTCAAAACATGGCAAAGTGTACACTTAACACACTACAGTTAATGCGATCAGATGCCGGATTTCAGAGTCTCTACGGGAAAGTGAAAGAACAAGCCGAATCTCTGAACATTGATGGGCCAAAGTTACCTCGTCAAAAGAAACCTCCAATAAAACTGGACGATGGTGCAGAGGGTTACCAGTTTTCTTCAGTTGAAGAAATGTATAGGTCCATATATTTAGAGGGATTTGATTTAATCATGAATGGCATCACTTCCCGCTTTGATCAGCCTGGATACAGGATATATGCTCATCTGGAGAAGCTCCTGTTATCTGCAGCTTCCGGAAATGAGTATGAGGAGGATTTTGATGTTGTGTCAGAATTCTATGGATCGGATTTAGATCCAACAAAATTAAAGACCCAACTCCAAACACTTCGTGTGAATTTCCCAAAATGCAAATCCCCAAGTCTTGAAAGTGTCATAGAATTTGTTCAAGAAAACGGAGTTGTCCTTTTCTCTGAGGTTTCAATTCTCTTGCAGCTGATACTTGTCATGCCAGCAACCAACGCTACAAGTGAACGGTCATTCAGCGTTCTTCGAAGGGTCAAGATATACCTCCGTTCCACAATGTCACAGCACAGACTGAATAATTTGCTGTTGATGTACATACATAGAAATGAGACTGATGCACTAAATCTTAAGGATGTTGCAAACGAATTCGTGTCTGGCAGCGAACACCGATTGTCAGTGTTTGGGAAGTGGAAATGAGAAATTGATCTCTTTCATCAAATTCGAGAACTTGGTATGAGAGCTACACGGCAAGAGTACGTAAAACAAAACTTCACTTTTCTCAAATTTTAAATTTTGCCCCCCCCCCCCACTTTTGAATTGCTTCCTACGGGCCTGTCTTGATCGATCAAATACAGGTCTCGTCCCAAATATTATTGGCCACGAAAGTGTCATAATTTTCCCGCGCATTCTGACATTTTTCTCCAACCGGAGTCAGCTCTAGCATCTGCCTTTCTATATCGCAAAAAGTATCCATACCACTGAACAATGCATTGTCGGGGATTAATTTTGGATTCTCCGCCATGTTTTATCACGGTCCCGAGTGATAGCAGGTTAGGTCCTGCATGATCAAAACGCACTTCAAAATACGTGCCCTCTTTATTAACTAAAACTAAAACTAATACTCATATCTATTTCCACTCCTTTGCAGCGTTTGACCAGCGCGTTAGACCGCTTGAACATTTGGGCAATTATAAATCCCCCTAGGACCTCCTCTTTTTTTGAAAATACATGAAGATGTCACACTGGTAATTCCCCCATCAAAATGAACTTCGTCAATTGTAGTTCTGTACATTTCTTTTCATGCGCAATTTTTCTCATTTCCCCTTCGTCTTTTCTCTTAATTTTTGTACCCCTGATTAGGAAATTTTGTGTAATTTGTGGATGTAATGAATTGTTTACAATGGAACTATTTGACGTTGGTAGCTGAGGCCTGGGATGCACTCAGTCTGTTTACAGACATGTGGAAAGCACGTGAATGTGAGGATAGTCTTGTTTGTAGGGTTTGGGGGGGGGGGTGTTTTTTGTTTTGCTTTGTTTTTTTGTTTTTGTTTGGGGGGGTTGTCTTTCTTTTTCTTTTTTTTTTTTTTCTTTGTTTGTTTGTTTTTTGGGGTTTTGTTGGGGGTTTTTTTGTTGTTTTTTTTTTTTGTTTTATTTTGTTTTTGTTTTTTTTGTTTGTTTGTTTGTTTTTGTTTTTTTTTTTGTTTTTTTGGGGGGGGGGGGGGTTGGGGGGGTTGGGGAGGGGGTTGTTGTTGTTTTAAAGAAAATGCCGTGTAGGTTGTTGTTTTTCCGGTGTCAGCAGACGAGACAGGTAACGTAGAACATTTCCGACTGCGTTATTTTGCAAACTGATTTTTAATAATTTTTTCCCTCTATATTAATATTTAGTACAAATAATTACCGGTGTGATACCTTGAATTGTCGATTTACCAGGTGCCAGAAACTTAACCTCGTATACCGAACCCGATCGAAAGCAATGACGAGCATTGTTTTTATATTATTGAATGAATTCAATACATGCCACATTTTCGTATATAACATTCAAATTATATATATATATATATATATATATATATATATATATATAAAATTTATAGGTATCTACCTCTCATTGAGCCGCCCGCGTGGCGCAGTGGTTAGAGCGTCGGGCTCAAAGATCTGATGATCCTTGAGTCGGGGGTTCGAATCTGTGGGACGTGGGTGCCGATCTTTCGGATGAGACCGTATAAACCGAGGTCCCGTGTCGCAGTAGGTGTGGCACGATAAAGATCCCTCCCTGCTCAAAGGCCCTGAGTGCCGAGCATAGGCCTAAATTTGCAGCCCTGTCACCGGAAATGGTGACAGCCGCCGGATAGCTGAAAAATTGCTCAGGCGGCTATAAACAAACAAACAAACAAAAACCTCTCATTGCTGAGTATTTCTGTGCATAGTTTGAAAACTGTACTTTAGAAACTGAGTTTCCGCGTCACAATAAAATTGTTGACGGACAGACAAACTGACGGAAAATGTTACTATTATAGGGCTTTAGTTATAGTTGGGGTCAAACTGTTGTGTATGTTTGTTAGAAACGAAGATCTTTAAGTTTTGTTTTTGGTTAATTTCAAGCATTCTGTAAATCTGTAACGGAGATCCAATTAAACGATTTTTGCGAATTTACGGTAGTTTTTGAAATGTAATATGGTCGTCGATGAGTATGGATTTGAAAATCGACATTACATACAGTGCATTACCTCTGTAATACGATATATGGCAGAGGAGGATGTTTGATAAATGTTTACGATTGTTATAGGACAAAATTTCCGAAGTCAGTTGTTTCATTAATTTCTACATCTATTAGATTTTTTTCCGCAAATTTATATCAAGCGTAACCTGGGGAGTGGGGTCGTAAATTCTAGCCAAGGTCGTGTCAGATTTGTAGTATTTACAGCTGGTGACGTCTTAATATGAGTGAAAACTTCTCGACAGTGTCAAATCTAAGACGTAAACATATGTAGTGATTGCTCCTTCACTAAGCACTCGACATATAGTAGTGAGAATCACGGGTTTTTCGGATATGACCTTAAGAATGAAGGTCTCGTGTGTCGTGGTAGGTGTATGTACGTTAAAGAACTGTCACTGCCACGGCCCTGAATGCTAGGCATAGGCCTAGATTTGTAGCAATTCACCAACAGCTTGTAATGTCTCAGTACGTCTCAGTATGAGTGAAAACATATTAAAGCAATATAAGCTGCCAAAATTGCAATTTTTTATAGTGGCATTAAAAGAGGTTAAATGAACGTTGATATGATTGAAAAAAAGAACTGCATCGAATTTCCTCTCTTATGCATCGTTTACACACCTTTCCGTGATGAAAAATATATTCCTCAACATTCCGTTTGACCCTAACAACGGCAGCTGATTAATCGTCGGCGACAATCCTGAAGATAACCGATGTTGACACGAATGATTCTGATGCTGATCGGGGTGGATCGGGTTGTATCCGGGTCATTAAAATATGGACGGCGAGGTGAGATAAAATTCTAGTTACCATCATTATTTTGGCATTGTTAACGATGTTATATGTTTTTATATCTTTTTCGTCCCGAATCAGTCAAAGTCGGCTTTCTCCCTCGCTTCGAACCTTTCGTGTCAGACATCTTTCGTACTTACCGGAAATATTGCGCTTGCGCATTTGATTTTGCCGAATGAGTTCAACTTTAGGTCATTGCATACGGAAATAATGTCGGAAAAATTAAAGTACGGGAAGACTTAATTTCAACTGTCGAACAATTTTTACATTTAATGCAAAAGTTTAATCGATAAAATCAGGTATTAGAAGGTAGATGTTTACAAAATTTTCGATTAAATTTTCGAGACCCCAAAATAACAATTTTGACAGCTTATATTGCTTTAACGGGACGTAAAATAAACAAAACAATATGTAATTATCAGTATTTGGAGGCTTTTTAAAAAAAAAAAATTCTGTCCTTTGCTTTTGTAACTTGGGGGGGGGGGGGGGGGGGGGGGGGGGGGCAGGAGGGGGGAGAAATAAATATTAGTAAATGAAAATATTTATAACTGATGATAGATAAAAGAAATACAATATAAAGAATATAATGAAAAAAAAATTTAAAAATTTTTAATAGAAAGAATCAAAAAGTAAACAATGTGGACCACCTCAAGTAACAGAGAATAAGCAGCCTAAAACACAAATAATCACCAGACATTCCCGTACTGATCATGTCTAGGAAAGAAGAAATGATCATTCATATTTCTCTTTTTGATATGTATTTACCTGAAAAGGGTGGAAATAACCAACAGTGATCAATATAATAAATCATTATGAAGAATACAAATACAGAATAGGGCAAACGCGGACCGCTGGAAATGTCAGAGGTGGATCTAGCCCGAGTTGATTTCAGAGATTAGTGATCCCCTGCCTATGACTTGCGATAACTGAAATGACCCAAGGCACTAGTGCGAGACAGTGTTGAATGGTCTTATTGATATATAGTTCAAAAACATGAATGATGGAAAACTTATAATTACAGGGATCCTGTTTATTGATTTGCGTATGACCTTTGATACAGTCAACCATGAGGTTCTTTCACACAGACTTGCGTCTTTTTGGAATTTGTCACAATATATACTTTTAAATGGTTCCAATCATATCCTTCAAATCGTAAACAATGTGTCAGTTGGGGAGGTTCATTATCTAGAAAAAAAGTATATTCGTAGGTGTTCCTCAGGGGTCAATTTTAGGACCATCATTTTTTTTTTCATCTTATACTTTAAACGATTATCCAAAATGGCTTATAAGCATTCTTTGTATGCGGACGACACCTCACAGGATGTTAGTTATTAATCTATTGCTTTAATTGAATCAAAATTGCGAGAGGACTTTAAGTTAAGTACAGAATGGATGCTTAAAAATGAACTTGGTATAAATATTCAAAAATCACAATGTATGCTTGAATATTTATAACTAAGCTTATTTTTAAGCATCCATTCTGCACTTAATTTAAATCACGATATATGCTTCTGTCTCCATATAAGTTAAACAATATACAATCAATCAATGTATGCTTATTGGCACATCTCAATGTCGAATAAATATTGAATATCGATTTTAATGGTGTGCAAATTGAATGCATGAAACGAGCTAAATTTTTGGGTGTTTATATTAATAATGATTTATCATGGGATGCACATCTGGACTTTATTTCAAAGAACTTGCTGTACTAAAGAGACTGAGTTATGACGCCAAATGCACTTTTAAAAGTTTTTAACAGTATTGTCTTTCTGCATTTTACTTACTGTTGTACTGTATGGAGTATTTGAAAAAAATCAACTATATTTAGATAAAATTTTCAAACTGCAAAAGAGAGCCGCAAGAATACTTTTAAAAATTCTCGAGATATCAGGACCTCTACTAACTTTTTATTTTCTTGTTTGAACTGCACGCCAGTCAAGGATTATTTTATGTATAGAAAGATTGTCTATCTGTTCAAAGTTTCAAGCAATCAAATGCCAAATTACCCAAACGTGTTTCAGTATACAAGAGATATCAGTTGTCCCAAACCTAGATGTCAAATTTCTTATATTTACCAAGAACTAAAACTGAAAATTATAAACGTTCATACCGTTACTCATCTGCATTTCTTTGGAATAAAATTTCACAAAATGTCCAAACCTCTGGTTCGATTGGCATTTTTTAATCTGTGTATCAAATGAAATATTTCAGTGGAAGTTACACTTACACAGTGTGCTTTCCCCTTTGTTACGTCAGATCATTGATAGTGTACGTGTCATGTATGTTAAATATACTAGAAAAGGTTCGTTTAAAGCAGATATTTTCAATTTACAAGTTCATTCTGAACATATTTAAACAGTTTCTAGTCTTTGTCACATCTGGTTTTGTTTTAAACATAATATTTTCTATTGAGCAATCTGTACGTAAACAAAAATATGACACGAGCCTTGTTTACATAACAAAGAATTGTGAGTGTTGTATCTCACTTGTAACTTAACAACTGGCATTCATAGTTTGGTACATCATTATAAATACGCGCAGTAAGTAAATGAAAAAATAAAATTCTAAATTTTCAGCTCAATTCGTGTCCGTGTCCCTTTAAAGCAGTTATATTATGTATAGACAAAAACATGCTTATGATGGCCTTTTTTGAGAAAACGGCCCCTTTCGATGCACATAAGTTCCATAAATAATAATAGATAATTCCACACAAATTGTTAAAACCATATACTGCTAGTTATCTACACCGTGCACAGATATTTTGTTCACCATATCCCAACACGTTCACCAGTTCTGTTTACTTACACTTTCGTCGTTTTTTATGCAGGTATTGAATTTAAAATGATTTCAATGTGTAAATTACAGCTCGGACTTTTTGTAATTGACTTATACTGAGACTTGCAGTCCTGCCATTGATCATAAATCGTGTCAAAAACAATAGAAATATCCTCTCTCTGCCGTCTGATGCCCGATTACGTCTCAAATTGCGCCGTTACATATTTATGACGACGATTTTTTCGTGAGTTTTCTATCAAAGTAACCTTTTTTATGAAGAAAAGAAAAAAAAGATCACTCCCTGTTTGTTTACATCAGATATCCACATCCAAACAGCGTGACCGTCGCGGTTACCATACAGTGATCTTGTTCTGATGAACTGAAGAGCTGGGTAAGAAACGTATACAACATATAGCTGTTTCTGAATCCGCCGACATAAGACAGGTAGGGGACCCCAATTTGTATTTAGTAAGGTTATCGTTGAAGTAGCACTAAAGATTGTCATGTGAAAAGCGTATTTGAATTATGTCAAATCGTCGTTACTGCTCCACATATAGAAGAAAATTTTCTATAAGACAATGACTATGTAAAGCTATGTATTTAAATCGATTCGCAGATTTTTATTAGTGAAACACTGCTTTTTGTTGCCTTTAATTTTACACGACATGCCTAAAGAGGACTCGAAAATCATAAGAGGCCAGGAGAATTGGTACCCAGATTTCAATGTCTAAAATGATAGTTTTTAATAAGATAAAATCGTATCCAATTTTCTATTGCTATTATGACAAACATTTTCTCAATATGATAGAAATGACGTTTTTCTCCAGGAGAAGCGATACTCAGATTTTTATGATAAAACTGTCCAGTTTTTCTTCAGGAGAACTCGTATCCGGATTTTTATAATAAAATTGACATAGTTCGTCTCCAGGAGAACTCGTAAACGTGTTTTAATGCTGGGTACGAGTTCTCCTGGTACGAGTTCTTACGATGCCGGTTAATCTACGAAGTGGTACGACTTAACTATATCGTCAACTTCTATTGCGCCATCTAGCGGGTTTATTGTCGAAAAGTAGCATATCAGTAGTGTATATACGCATGGATTGATGGAAAACTGAGGAAAACAATAACAAAGTATGGCTGCTGGTCCTATAGCAGAGCGTAATCAAGGTTTGTTTTGTGAAATGTTCACCCCAGTAATGGAAAATAATGTCGTTGAAATACGTCTTTGTTTTCCCTAAACGTTGCAATAGCACTGATCAGCTCGAATTTTCTCAATTTATTTCTCAACTTATGTCTTATATATATATATATATATATATATTACTGTACTACTGTTCAAAGTTGATATTGATAGATTTGTTATGTCTAATAGGGGTGTGGAATTATAAAAAAAAAATTGCCTCTTACAAGTACTCGTTCAGAGGCTATTGTCATTAACGAAAGTAACAAATTACTAGCCCAAGATCCCCAGTTACTAGTCCATGAACTACTAATAGTGATATAACAAAACACCTAAAATGGAGTTGATACATGCAAGCTGAAATATAAATATCCAAAGAAAGGCTAGTTTCATATTTTTTATTATTAAACAATTCGATTAATAGCTTTTGGTCAAGTGTTGAATGATTCAGGTTAATTTATTTATAGATAACATTTCATACTTTCTATATGGAAAAGTGAACAACCTTTGAGTTCAAGAAAGTTAATTATTCCATAGATCTTTGGATTTCACAGTATCTTGATACTTTTTACAGCACTTGCAATGCATGAGATTCATCTCAGAGATGGCAAAAGACACCGGACTACTGAAAATTTCTGGTAAATTTTCAGATTGTCCAGTAAAACTTAGAATCTGATCTTACAAACAGTCTGATAGATATTAGCAGACAAAAGTAAAAATAAATTATCATATCTGCGTTATTCATTGACTTTTAAGTCTGATAAAGATAATTTGCTTTTTCGCTACAACCATCAACAACTTGCTTTCCAGAAATTGTAAGCCCACTCCATGCATGTACTATCAGTATTATGCATGTCATTCTACATAGACTATATATTATGTGGCCTGTCAAATGGTTGAACAATTGTTGTAGCTCAGACCAAACAAAAGACAGCCAAAAGCTTAGACACAGGTGTGAACATGATTGCAAGTCCCTTCCCCCTTAGTTTACTAATTTATATATATATATAATTTTTTATGATGTAATAGTTCACATAAATGTTTGCTGGTTTTATGTTGTGTAGTTTGAAGAAGATTCATTGTAGGGCTGTGTGAGTAAACAAATTCATCACATAATTCTTGTCTTCATTAGTACTGTATCAAGTTTTCTAAGGGGGGTACCTACTTTCATTTTGAAAGTTTCTGCCTTATCATCTGTAATTGATTTTTAAGATTAATGAAATGTGCTAAAATGATAGATTTAAATGACTTCTTTAAAAAGGAAAAACAAAACTTTCGCTTTCACTCAAAATCACAGGATGTAAATAAACATTGCTGTACATTCAAGCATTATATTAGTTTTATATTTTGTGGTTTGAAATTTGTGGAATAGAGGTATCCACAAAATCCATGAAAATTGAACCCCCAAGAAATTTAATGATTCCACAGTGTTGACTATACAACAGAAGTTTATTAAAACACAATATTTTAAGCCATGTTTGTTTTGTAGATGCCACTGTATATGTGGGCAGTTTAGATGATAAAGTCACAGAAGCAATATTATGGGAACTTTTTCTCCAAGCAGGGCCTGTTGGTAAGTTATATGTGACACACACACATATTTTTTTGTAGTTGATCATCACCATTCAGCAAGGTGCCGAATATTAAGTGGCAAGAAATGAAATAAACAGTATTTGTGATTTTCGTCCATTACAGTCAAAACATTTGACTCACATTGCAATGGGTGGATGCTAATTAAATGTTCCAGTCTGTGTGGTGATAGATCTTTTCAATATGGGCTGAGTTGAATCAAAAGTTTTGATACCAAATGAAAGGGCTGGCCATGAGGCATCTGAATATGATATATTGAATCCCTATCCCCCTTGGTTCAAAAGATATAAACCAGGTAAAAGTTTTTAAAAGTAGGTCAGAGTCCAAAGTCACTAGGTCAAAAGTCTTGGTACGAAACAAAAGGTCTCTTCATAAGCCATCTATGTGTGAAATATTAAAACTCTATCCCCTTGGTTCAAAAGATATAGTCCAGGTTAAAGGTTTTTCCTTAAAATGTGATGACGACACTGGGGTCATGACAATAGTCTTCAGACAGTTATCCTGGTGAGCTAACAAAACATGTTCTTAAAACTTAAATACCCTAAAAGTGCCTACATTTATGAAATACTCTATGTAATATAAATTATGTAACATTCACATGATATGACTAATTTGGACCCATCCTTTAGGAAAAACCATGGGGTTGTGAATTTCTCAATTTTGGTACATCCTATCCTAAATATGCATTTTGTTCTTTTACCATTTCAGCACACTTAAAGAAGTCTGTGATAAAGATAATATTAACTATAATAATTATGGCCCCACTCTTTTGGTACCAAAATTCTGGCTCTTGGGACCTTTACCTTGGAGTTTTTTATTTTAACCTTGATCTTAATTTTTGAATGGTTAGTATTAGGGATTCCATATTTGACATGTGTATTTCTTTTGACAAGACCTTTCTTTAGGTAACAAAATGTTTTACTTCATGACTTTAACCTTTTAGTTTGACCTGCTTTTGATGAACTTTGATCTTGATCATTTTTATCCCTTTTGACAAGACCTTTCATTTAGTACCAAAATTGACTATGACCTGGGAGTTTGATCTACTTTTGAAAAAAAAATTAACATTAGTTAAACTTTTGAATGGTTAATCATAAGCTTTCATATTTCACATGTGTATTACTTGTGACAAAACCTTTCCTTTGGGTACCATAATTACTTGGCTGCCATATGGAGGCATCAGTGTTTCACAAACACATCTTCTTTTTTTTTTTTCTTTACTTTCAGCAATCAAATTTTTTACATAATACATAAATATTGAGGGTAAAACCTTTTTTTAAAAAAGTCTTCTCCAGAACAGTGAAACCATGTTAGTCATTGATTTTGTAGCATATGCACATTGTTTGGATTCAAGTTCAGTTGAATCAAAACCCCATTTGACAGAGTTGGGGTCAAAATTCATCATGGGATTAAATAGGTGAAAAGATTCTTCAAGAATATTTCTTTGAAGAACAGGGTCAAGTTGATTTGGGTGAATGGTGTGGACCATATGCCTCTTGTTTTTCTTCTGCAGTAAAAATGTTTGAAATCCATTTTACCGTAAGAATTTTCCGCACTTATCATTTTAAAAGATTTTATCAGTATAAGTATGTTTTGAAGTTAAGTCATCAGGCCTATAAATGCAAGAGAATATTCTTATTACCACCCCATCAGAATTATCGTCGCTCTTTGATGACTCTTATGCTTCATTGGTAAGAAAATGAACTAGTTTTACAAGCAAGTGCTGGATTACCAGGACATTGGTAAAGTCTAATCATTGATAATGTTCCCTCCCACTTTTTTTTAAATTTAGAATTAAATTAGTAAATAAATGTGATGTATTTTGAATAAAATAATCATTGGTCAAATTGCATTTTTATATAAAAAAATTTTTAATGCTAATTAAAACTAAATTAAATGTGTTTTTGAAGTTCATCAAACTTACATTAAAAATTCCAAAACGCTATATGTTCTATCCGAATTCCATGGATTTTTTTTTTGTAATTTTTGAATAGCTTCAATTGAGTTTGGAAACACATCAGTCATGTTAACGTGATGTAAATGCCTGAAAATTAAAAACAAAGTGCAGTTTGACTGATTACTTGTTGGAAAATGAGGGGTCCATGTTATGTGAACGCATGCTATTTGTATGATAAAGTTGTATGATTAAAGGCAAGTTATCTTCATAGTCTGACAAAATAACTTTAAAAGCATATGGATTCATTATTTTCAAGGAATGTTCTTGTGTTTGATGTACGTAGGGTTTTCTCTTTACAGTTGTTATTGTGAGTGGTGCTTTATTATATCAGTCAGGTTTGGCAAATGCAGTCCCTTTGCTCCCTCACCTAGTTTAACAAGTTCATCATTTTTCTTGTTAGAATAATTCATCTTTTTAACTTAAGAATTTTAATCAATGCCATGGTTTACAGTTGATTATAATTATTTTCAATGCCATATTAAGTATACCTAATGTTTATGTTGTCCCGGTAGCACAACTTTACGTGCCTTTGATTTGAAGAGTTCCACTAATAGAAATAATGCGTACTGACTCAACAGTGGTATATATGATTATCTATATATTTGATGGATGTGTTAATAGTCCATGAAAAAATGAAGAATATGTGTGTATTATCAGTTGTAGCTTGTGATTTGCCATCAACCTCCAATAGAATGATAATATAGAATTGAATACATTGCATAAGGTTCTAGTAAAATTTAAAATATTTATATTCATTTTGAATTTTATTTCAGTGAATGTACACATGCCAAAGGATCGTGTCACACAGTCCCACCAGGGTTATGGCTTTGTGGAGTTCATGGGAGAGGATGACGCAGATTATGCAATAAAAATAATGAACATGATTAAACTGTATGGCAAGCCAATCAGGGTCAACAAGGCATGAAATTTACACAATAAAGTTAACGAACACTATCAAATACTATTTCAAGACAATCAGGGTGAACAAAGCAAGAAATTCACACAATAAAGATACTGAACATGATCAAACACTATAGCAAAACAATCAGGATCAACAAGGCAAGAAGTTTCATGCAGTAATCATACTGAATGTGATCAAAAACTCTTGCAGTACAATCAGGGTCAACAAGGCAAGAAGTTTCATGCAGTAATCATACTGAATGTGATCAAAAACTCTTGCAGTACAATCAGGGTCAACAAGGCGAAAAAAAATTGCTAAAGTTATCTCAATTTTTGTTTTACCCATATACTGTTCATATGCTGCAGCTATTTCAAAATGACAACAGGGAATTTTTTTTCTAATTCCTCCTTGGAAGCATTGAATATAATGTATCAAAATTTTCTCTAGCCATAATCAGACAGGAGTGAATTTGATTACTAAAAACTTCAAAAATATGAGAACAGTAAGATATTTATAGGATAGTAATGCTTATAAATCCCATTATAATTTTTTTTTCTTTGTATTACGAATAGGCTTCAGCCCATCAGAAGAACTTGGATGTGGGGGCCAATATCTTTATTGGAAACTTGGATCCTGAGGTGGATGAGAAATTACTTTATGACACATTCAGTGCATTTGGGGTCATCCTCCAAACACCTAAGGTTAGAAGATCTCTAGTTCTATGATATGTAACCAATTTATATAAGCTATTTCCATCCTCAAGATGTTGAGATGTAGTGTTGTATTTATTTGAGCATTTGTTCCAAACTCCTTTGCATGACTTGTTTTAGATGCTACTTGATTTTTTTTTTTTCACGGTACTTGTTTTTGCAGATCATGCGTGACCCTGACACTGGTAACTCTAAGGGTTATGCATTCATTAACTTTGCCAGTTTTGAGGCTGCTGATGCTGCCTTGGAGGCCATGAATGGACAGTTCCTGTGTAATAGAGCCATTTCTATATCATTTGCCTTCAAGAAAGACTCAAAAGGAGAGAGACATGGTTCAGCAGCAGGTTGGTCAACATGAAAACATGGTTACAACTAAAACACTTATAACAACATTGCATATAATGATCTCATTTTTACTAACATTTTATTTGCCATCATTAGCATTAGGAATTACTGGTATGCTTGTAACAAAACAAATTTGGCTGTTGCTTCCATACAATCCTGTTTCACTGTAAATATGTTATCTTGCTAAATGACCAACTGTGATATCGTTGAATTAGAATATTTATGTAAAATCTGCAAAAACTGCTGTTGTGTAGTTATGGAATATCATTAATGGCTCAGCTACTTCCTAACTTTCATATTTGAAAGCTGTTAATGTTTTATTTTTATGTTTGCATAATTGGAGATTTAGGGGCATATAATGTTTGGTCTGTCTATCTGTATGCAAACACTTTAATCTTGGTCATAACTTTTGAATCCTTAGTGCTTGGGCTTTCATATTTCATGTGTATTCTTTTCTTTTAGTATCAAAATTTTTTACTTCATTCATTCATTCTTTGCACACAAAAGATATTTTCCCTGATTTTCAAAAAAGAGTAGCCTCACTGAGGGCCATCAGGGAAACTACAAAACTCACCATTGAACAAATGTCGTAAAACCATAAACAATTAATCCTCTCTTTTAGTACCAAAATTTTTGACCTCATGACATTCATCTTGGAGTTTGTCCTACTTTTGAATAATTAACCTTACCATAAATTTTGAATCTTTAGTAGTATGTTTTTCATATTTCTCATGTGTATTCCTTGTGACAAGACCTTTATTTTGGTACTGGAATTACTTTGCTGACATGGGGACAATCAGTGTTTCATAAACATGTCTTGTTTTTAATTAGCAAAATGAGATGGATTGTCAGGAATGGGTACAAATTTAGGAGAGAAAAAAACCATGTAGATACTTTCTGTGGGTTTTGAAGCTATTTAGAATTCATAACAGTTTGTCATTGTGAAACTTAAAATGTGATTTAAATTGATGAATTATTGCAAATCATTTGAATAAGTAGTTATGGTGTGAGTGATATGGAATTCCTTATTAAATGTCATGTAATACTTCCATATTTAAGGTATAGATAGAAAATTTTGGATTTTGCATATCATTAAATTCAAATGTGATTCATTTTCTTCATGTAGTACAATGTATTAGATATTTGCTTCCTCAAATTTTCCATGGCATTTCAAGGTTCACACAAGTCACTCAGTTGACCTATTGTCTTTGGTCTTCATCTGTCATCGTGCAGCATGCTTCATCCATTTACAATTTTTACATTTCAAACTTCTTGAAAACTACAAGGCTGATTGTTTCCATTTTTGGTATGAAGCTTCTTAAGGATAAGAGGAATGTAAATTGTGAAATTTATGATCTTACCTCTCCTGGGGCCTCATGTGTAGGACAAAAACTTTAAAAAACAGCTGTATTTTCAAAACTCTTCTCAATTCCTACACATGTGGGAGAAAAACATGGTTATGATGTCCATGAAGCTCTTTACCAGAAATCAGAAATTCATGAATAAGGACTTATTTAAATGCTTCAAACTTCACCTTTCCTTCTCTTGTATTTGATTGGAATTGTATGTATATTTAGAAAGATCATAAAGCAGTGCACAAAAGACTTTAGAATGAGACTTAATTAAATGCAAATATGAGACTCTCTGACAGGTCTGTGTATGAGCTATGGTACTCAGGTGATCATTAAGGCCTGTGGTCCTCTTGTAACAAGAGATCTAAAGAGGGATTTACTCATACAATGAGACTCTGTCCACATAAACAGACACTGGACAAAATGATCCTTTTGTGTATGTCATGCATTGGAAGCTACACAAAAGTGGTTCACTTGTGATAATGCTAAGATTGCATAGATCTGTAAGAACTGCTGTTTCTCACTTAAAGTGAGTTACATCATTGGGTATAAGTTTTGAAATTTTATCATCATCACACTATATAAGAAATAACTGCAGCATATCAAGTAATTATCAGTACTGTGTAAAGGAAAACACTTTATCATTAAAGTTTTTACAATGTTACATATTCTTATATACAGTAGATGTTAAGAATAAAAAATATATGCACCTGGTTGTGTATATATTTCTATTTTTGTTTCTAAATGTAAAGTATTAAACATGAAATGTATATAAAAGAATATAGTTCACCTTGAACCATGGAACTTGTCATTGTGTTACATTTTTTCATATTCCAGAGAGATTTATGGCAAAGCAAAACCCTCTGTCCTTAACAGACCGCCCTCATCAACTCTTTGCGGATGCCCCTCCCCCGCCACAACAACCTCCATCACAAATGGCCTCTTCATCTTTGGCTCCTCCTCCTCCTCCACCATCCATGGGAGGCATGTCATCTATGCCAGGTAATTTGTTAATAAGAAATGATGTCACACAGGAGTATTCAAGTACCATTTAGACCATCCTTTAAGAAAGTGTTGATTTACTTAACATGGTGGACTAATCAAAATATGCTCTACTTAATGTATGTTTTGTTCCATATGAAAACCGTTTTATTCAAAACATGGCATTGAAAGATGCAGTGGAATCAGTTGTTTTGCAAGTGACCATCAATTTATTGAATTTTTATTCATAATATGAAATATAGTTCTACTGTGTGACTTTGGACCAAAAAAAAATAAAACTTAACCAACCTACCTGCTCACTACTAAAGTGGTGAGTCATATGACAGAAAATCAACAATTTTTAAGGATGGCCTTATGGAGGATCTGTTTATTTGTGTGTTGTTTACATTACATTTGAGATTTTTTTTACTCATATCACGATATCAACAACTTAAGGTGAATTGCCAAATACTCTGACCTATACATGGAGCTCAAGGCCTTAAGAAATTGCTCTAAGACCATTAATTGGCATGACTGGAAATGTGCAGCATTTGTGACTGTCATCTTGTAGTCAAAACACAACATCATGAATGAAAAGGGCAGGCATGATGACCGTGCAAACACTGAATTGAAACTGTAGTTTTTTAAATGAATCTCAATCCACTTTGTAATTGCATGTATTATAACAAATATAATGGGTATCAGACACAAACATGTGATATCTTCTGAAATACGTTGATGATCATTAAATACTTTTAGTAAATTTTATAACATTTGAGACATATACTTGAATATCATATTATTGTATGTCACTTCACAAAATTTCAGGATTCCTGCACCCCTGGTACCTCAGGGGTGGGACAAAAACTGCTAAAAGTTTTCAAAATCTTCTCTACAGCTGCATATCTGTTAAGAAAACTAAAAGCATAGTCATGTAGATCAGGAAGCCCTCTACCAAAATTGTTTAAATTTTATGATCCCAGGGGTAGAAATTCAAATTCCAGGGCAGAGCCAAACTCAATGTATAGTGTTTACATGTAAAACATTTAAATAATATCTTATTGAAAGTTGTTGGTACTAACTTGAAAGTAAATGAATAATTTAGATGGAGCAGATAACTTTTTTATTAAAATTGTAAATTTTATGATCCCAGGAATACTTTGTCTTTACTTTAGCAGATTCTGTATGAAAACAAAATGCAAATTTGGAAGAAGCAAGAGGAGATATACCATGATTATGAATTTCGCAATCCCAGGATTCTGACTCTTGGCAGGGTCCAGAACAGTCAAATAGTGTTACTTATTATGTAAAACCTTTCATCAGTATGAGTACTATTTGGGCATTTGTGTATTAAGAATACATCCTCTTTTATATCGTTGCTAAATATTAGAATTTAGCTTAGATATGCAGAATAGGAAAATTATAGATTTCATAGACTTTGGGGCTGGTGATACTTTTAACTCATTTGGCCTGTGGGCCTTTTGTTTAAATTATCTATCTTTATCTATATTTGACTGTCTATACACATAGTTCAGTAAGTTACAATGACAGCTTTTGATCTCTGGATGGCAAATTAGAATCTTGTTTATTGTTTGATCTTGAAAGGGCATTGACATGATTTGAATGCTTAACTAAGATATTTCTAATGGTCAGTAAAAATTTGAATGTCAGTTGTTGAGATACAGAGCTTGCAATTCTTTGTTATATAAATGAAGGGTCATACCTTGTTTTTGTTTACGTAGGTTAAATATACTCATAAAGGTTTCATTAAAGCAAATTTTTTAATTTACATGTTCATTCTGAATATAGTTAAACGGTTTCTAGTCTTTGTCACATCTCATTTTGTTTTAAACATATTTTCTATTAAGCATTCTATATGTAAACAAAAACATGGCATGAGCCTTGTTTCCATAATGAAGAATTGTGAGCTGTATCTCACTTGTATCTAACAACTGATATTAATTTTGGTTGATCATTAGAAATACCTTATATAAGCATTGTAAACATTAAAAATGAAAAAAATAAAATTTGAAAATTTTCAGCTCAACCGTGCCCATGCACCTGTAAATGCATTCTTGGGGTAAATCTTGCAAGTTTTGCAAACTTTGGTCATAGCTTGCTATGTTTTCATTTGTATAAAAAAATCTCAGCATCTCATTTCTCAGCATCTTAATATCAATGTACTACTTTATCTTGAAAGTTTAATCGTACAATTCTATTGACGTATATTAAAGGTAAAAAAACAGAATGGTCTTTCAAATTGGGTGATTATGTATTGTTTAATGTCTCACTCAAGAACCCTTCACTCATATGGAGACGTCACCATTGCCGGTGAAAGGTTGCAAAATTTAGTCCTATGCTCGGCGCTTATGGCCTTTGAGCAGGGAGGGATCTTTAATGTGCCACACCTGCCGTGACACGGGGCCTCAGCTTCTGCAGTCTCATCCGAAGGACTGCCCTATCTAGTCACCTCTAACGACAAGCAAGGGGTACTGAGGATCTATTCTAACCCGGATCCCCATGGAATGGTCTTTCAGAGTATTAATAACTATTACAATTGTTTTGATACATGAACATGTAATTGCAAAATGGATTGATAGTCACTATAAAAATTACAACTTCAATCCTGGATGTTTATATGATCATCCTCACTGACTCGTAACTGATGTCAAATGCTTTGAAAATCATTATTACAGTATTTTCCCAATCGATGTTCCGCAATCTTAATGATTTCTTTAAAGGACGTTTTATTTTAGTGAAGTGACATACAATTATTGTTTATAAGGATCATGATATTCAAATATAGGTCATCACACACCCATTATATTGGTTATGATGCATGTAATTGCAAGGTGGATTGGAATTGACTTCAGAAAGTACAATTTCAATCCAATAACCTAGCGTCAGACGTTTTGAGTGCAGTAGATGACAGTCACAAACTCTGTATATTTCAAATCTTGCCAGTTAATTTTCCTTGGTCTTGTAATATTTTGAAAGTTGATTGAGGTATCAACCAGAAAATTGGCTGGAAAACTGGTTTGATGAGCTATGCATAAATTATTTCATCCAGTTGTTCATGATCACTAAGTTCCCCTGTTTGATTTCTGGGAATGCCTTATTTAGATGGAAATGATACTGAAAAGTAGTTAAAGGATCCTGTAGTATGATATTTCAAATTTGAAAATGACATTTTGAGCAAAAGCACAACATCAAATATATTTTAAAGTGGATGCAGGTATCATAAAATAGTTTCAACACATCAGGTTTGAGGTTCAGACTCCAGGGCGGGGACAAACTTGACATGTAGTGTTTAAGTGTAAAACATTGAAACAACATCTCTTGTAAATATTATGGATGCTAAATCAAAATCAAATTGATATATAGAAGGAACAGGTAGTCCTTTACCAAAAATGATTGGGGTTTTGTTTCCACGGTGGGACCAAAATTATTATACTGAATATTGTCTTTATCATTTGAAAGACTTTGTTAATTTGCTGATACTCTGTAAAAACTAAATGCTTATTTAGGAAAAGCAGAAAAGGATATACCAAAATTGTGAATTTCACAACCCCAGGGTTTTGACTCTGGCTGATTCAAAATACTTATTTACATATAAATATATGATATTATGTAAAGTCTTTCATCAGTATGGGCTTTTGGGGGGGCATTTGTGTTTTAAAAGCACATCTTGTTTTCTACTGCTGTGAAATACTAGAATATGCAGAACAGGAAAATCATTATAGATTTCACAGCCCTTGAGACTAGTGATGCTTTTAGCTAATACTAAGGCTACCGATAAGGCCTGTGGGCCCTTGTCAAAGAATCTGCAGTTTTCTTTATCCTGGAAGGATATGCAGGTGTCCTCAAATTTAAAATTATCTTTATTTGAATATAAAAGTGAACTTGGTATTTTTTCAATGTAAGTTTTTAACATGAGTATGGCATTCACTTGTATTTTTCTGTTGATAGGAATGCCCCCAGGAAACATGCCCCCTCCAATGATGCCTATGCAGCAGCCAATGCCTCCCCCTCCCATGCCCCCATCCATGGGCATGCCACAGTTTCCTCATCAGCAAGGTAAGAATCATGCCCCCACAAAACAAGAAGGCATTTCATCGTGCTATCCCATCAGAGTAAAATATATTACCATTTTTCTTCTGCAGATAAAATTAATCCTTCTAAAATAGTGTTGTAATTGTCATCCCTCCCCTACCCCTCCCACAACAAAGTTGTGTTGTGGAGAAATATTGGAAGAACCATGTGTCTGTCCTTCTGTGTATCATCTTGTTCTAACATGTATGCAAAAATATCATGGAATATAGAGGTCTTTTATGGTTCATGAAATGAATTAAAACATACAATTTGTTTTTTCTGACAAATTCCATACTAGAAATTCCTCACTATATATGGTCACATACAAGCTTCCAAATCTTGTGACATTGCATGAATGTAATTGATTACCATGGAAAATGTAACAAGCAGCTACAGTACAGCAGATAGGTCTGTATAGGGTTTTTTTTAGTATAGGAGAATAATAAGCTTGATGACATCTAGACATATATTAGATATTGCACCTTTTTAGTTTAGGAGAGTGATCTAAACATGATAATATTAGAGATTTCACATGTGTTGCTTCCTTTACTATTAACAAGATGGGAAGCACCTGTGAATGTAAATTATTTTGAGGAAAATTATGTAAGTTACAGGTATAAACAAAATTGCAATGAGAAATAAGTAATACAAATAATCATTGCAGTGTATTTGTAGTTGTGTTGTGTGATCTGTTTAAGTTCAAAAGTGTGGTTTAGTTGTGAAAAAGTAGAATTTTGTATTTTCATGCATTTTGGCAAAAACTTAAAACAAGTGGGTGTGTATACATGTATTACTATATCAACAAAACTTAGTTTTATAGCATATCTTCAGAAGTTTTATTTACTGCATGATCTAGATCTGACAATAGGGTACTCTACAGTGAATCTGGATAAGATTAGCCTATCACAAATTTAAACAATCAAAAGTTGGGTCATGGTCCTCAATCAATGTCATTTACAGTAGAATGAAGGTTAAAAGGATTAAAATTTGGAATTCAGCATTAGTTTTGAATAACAGATATTGTAGATGTACAAGGCTGGAACAAACATCATTGGAATGAATGTAGTGTTCAATGCACCAAGATTTGGGGTACCCCACAGGGTATATCAGTCCTGTAAGGAGAACTCTAGTTATTGTTATTTTGATTTATGTCTGATCAGTCAAAAATAAAAAAGAAATCAAAAAAGAACTTGCAGTGGAAATTTTTTTTTGAACAGTGACAGACATTTACAGCTGTATACATGAATTTACTATATTTATATATTTTAATATTATATTCACAGGTCAAATGCCGTATCACCTTCCTCCCCGCCCAGGGCCTCCAGGGATGCCTCCTGGGTCTGGAAATCAGTCCCAAGCTCCACCTCCTCCACCCTCATCTCAAGCAGGTTTGTATAATCATACACATGAACCTCAGGGAGAATACTGTGTAGCATTTACTATGCTTTCTTGTTATGTATGATGTTTATATTGGTAAGCGACTAGTTTGACAAACCATGTCTTTTTTTGCACCTGCTATGCATTATTATGATTAACACTTACATTTTATCTGGTATGATACATGATTTGTGTCTTTCTTTGTTGTTAAAAATTACACAATAAAACATTGGTAGTCTTGCACTTTGGTAAGATGAATATCCCTAGCAAACCTACTGTGCATACATGTTACTATGAACCAAAATTTATAAGCAAAACTGTTTTATATGATCATTGTATGTAAGGTATTGAGTACATAAAAAACTTGAAATCCACGATTTTCAAAACAATGAAATGAGACAGTTCCACAAAATCCATATACAGTATTATCTTTATATGCTTTATACAGGTGAGTTAGTGTGTATAGGGACATGAGGTCATTCATTTGATCTTGAACTTATTATCCCCCATCCCCTCCCTTCTTCTCTCAATTTAAAGATAATTGAATTGAAAAATTTTATTTTGAAAATCTGCCTGGTAAATTGAATTTTCCTTCTTAAAATTTTATCCCTATTGGCAAAATGCATCTGTTTAATGTAAATTTTTCTTCAAATTCATCTTTACTACATTTTAAGTAGAATTGGTAAATCTAATAGACATCATTGCAGAGTTGAATGAGAATTATCTAATCAAAGAATTATTACTTAAAAAGTATTTTAGTAAATCATTTTCCATTCTTTAATCCTTCAGAAGGATATCAGAACAGTAGTGATCTTCCATTTTGTCAACAAAATATAATTTGCATCTGAGTTGGATACCTTCACTGATTTACATTATTTAAGGAATGAAACTAATTTTGACCTATGTTATACGATATAATGCAACTTGGTGCAGTTTATGCTTTATAATCCGCGAAGCAAAAAAATGCCAAAATAGGATGGGGTCATTTAATAATCTCAAGAACCACTGGGACAGAAAAGTTGAAACTTAAATAAAAGCTTTTCAAATTATGGTCGCAGGGGGTAGGATGGGGCCACAATTTTGAATGGGGATAAATAGGATAAATCTTTAAAAATCTTTTTCTCAACAACAGCTGGGTCATAATTAGTCATATTTTATATTATGCAAGCATAATCCAAGGTAGTGTAGATTGAAAATTGTTCAAATCATGACCTTCAGGGGTAGGATGGGGCCAGAATAGTGGATCAACGTTCTGTATGGGAATTTAGAGGAAAACATCTTTAAAAATCAAGATTAGCAGGACAATACTAAATAATCATATCAAAATGCAAATGTTCCTAAGTTGTGTTGATTCATTGATTCAATTTTTGGCTTACCTGAGCTGAAAGATCAGTGAGCTTTTCAGGTTGTCTGTCATCTGTATGTCGAAACTTTTCACATTTTCGACTTTTTCTCTAGAACCACTGGGCCAATTTCAATCAAACCTGGCTCAAATCATCTTTTGGTCAAGGGGATTCAAGTTTGTTCAAATGAAGGACAATGCCCTGTCCCAAGGGAAGATAATAGCAAAAAAGCAATACATTGACAAAGTTTAAAAATCTTTTCAAGAACCAGCAAGCCAAATACAATGCAACTTGGTACAAATCATCCTTGGTTGAAGGGAATTCAAAGTTTGTTCAAATGAAGGGCCATATCCCCATCAAATTAAATATAGGGTGGGGTCATTTATAAATCTTCTCATGAACCACTGAGCCAGAAAAGTTCAAATTTACATGACATAGTACAGATTCAAGTTTGTTAAAATCATGATCCCTGGAGGTAAGATGGGGCCACAATAGGGAATTAGAGTTTTACATGCAAAAATATAGGGAGAAGTCTTTTCCCCAGAACCACTGGGCCAATTTCAAACAAAGTTAGTACAAATTATTCTTGGGTTAAGGGGATTCAGGTTTGTTCAAAAGAAGGGTCATGCCCCCTTCAAATGGGACATAATCACAAAAATGCAAAAATAGGGAGGGGTCATTTAAAAATCTTCTTCTCAAGAACCACTGGGCCAGTAAAGTTCCAATTTACATGAAAGCTTCCTGACATAGTGCAGATTCAAATTTGTTAAAATCATGGTCCTCAGGTGTAGGAGGGGGCTACAATAAGGTATCAAAGTTTTACATGTGAAAATACAGTGGAAAATCTTCTCCAGAACCACCAGGCCAATTTCAATCAAACTTGGTAGAAATTATTCTTGGGTAATGGGAATTCAAAGTTGTTCAAATGAAGGGCTATGCCCCCTTCAAAGGGGAGATAATCACAAAAATGCAGAAATATGGTGGGGTCATTTAAAAATCTTGTCAAGAACCATTGGGGTAGAAAAGTTTAATTTTACATGGAAGCTTCCTGACATAGTGCAGACTCAAGTTTGTTAAAATCATAACCCCCTAGGGTAGGTTGGGGTCACAATAAGGGATCAAAATTTTATAGGAAAAAATATAGGAAAAATCTTTAAGAATCTTCTCAAGAACCACTGAGCCAAAGAAGTTCAAATTTACATTGCAACTATCTGGCATAGTGCAAATTCAAGTTTGTTAAAATCATGGTCACCAGGGGTTCACCATTCCACTGTTGTAGTACAATTCAGGGTCTGTACATATCCCTCACTGTCTATCCATGTCAGATTTCTTAGGTGTGTTCCTCCTTAATTTCATTTTGGGGTTGCATATTTCCCAGGTAAACACTCCTGTATATACTTACCATCAATATTCCTTATGCATTTTACTCTAGTGGGGAGCATAGGCACCGACAACACCTTTCCATCTGAGAGCTCATTTTTGATTTAGTGGGTTAAGTGCATTGCCATTCTTAGTTGGTCTAGCGATTTGTCTGGTCATTCCACTGATATCCTCCCCTCTCCATCTCTGCCACAACACTCCTTTCCTAGGTGATCTTATGCCTTCCCCTTGGTCATTTTCCCTGTGAAATTCACTGGAGGCCCTGACAATGATGGAAGTTCTTGGTCTTCATAATGTATAGCCAATCTATCAACATTTCCTTTTTTGTATTTCAATTTCTATTGGGATTTGTTTTGTGCTTTTCCATAAGGTTTCATTTCAAATTTTGTCAGGCCTTTCTAAACTGTAGAGCAGTATACTTTTTATGTTGGAGTTAAGCAGTCTTATCTTAGCCTGATGTTGTTTGTACTCCATATATTGTTCATCATATTAAATGCTGTTCTGGCTTTTCCTATTTTGATGTTAAAGTATGACCCCCCCCCCCCCCCCCCCTGTGCTGTTTACTTCACCGCCGAGATAGGAAATAATGTTACTTCTTCTTTGTCGTGATGTTTAATTTTCAGGCTATTTTGTGAAGTTGTGTTTGCTTTGAGTTTTTGGTTTGGTCGTAAGTCCAGTTTCTGATGCCTTTCTGTCTACCTCAATTGTTTGACTGCGAAATCCAGGTCATCAAGCTGTGAAAATAATGTCCACTAGATTCCATTATGTCTATTTATGGTGACTTGGTTCATAATCCAATCCATTGTGAAGAGAAATGGTAAAGGTGAAAGTTGGCATCATTGTCTTACTTCTGTAGAGATGTTAAAGGGTTCAGTTAATGCTCATTCATGTATTATGCAACTGTGCATTCCCATTTATGTATTTCTGATGATCTTTGTTTTGTTTATGCCATAATGCTTTCTGAGTTGCCACAATGTTTCCCTGTTCAAGCTATCAAATGTTTTCCAAAAATCAGGAAAGAAGATAAAGAGTGGTGACTAGAACTCTTAGAATTGTTTTGATATGATACACAGTGTTGCAATATAGTCAGCACATTATCTGTTTTGTCTAGACCCTGCTTAGTTATCCTGAAGTTTGTTATCTACTGCTGCTCTGAGTCTATGTAATATGACCTGGTTTAGCATTTTTCCTTGAACAGATAGAAACATTATACCTCTATAATTGTCACATATGCTTAGACTTCAGTTTTTGGTAGTTTTACAAGGTTCTTTCTTCCCAGTCGGATTGTACTTCTTTCTCCCAAAGATCAATTTGCATGTTAGCCATAGCACCTTAAGGGCTTCTGCTGAGATATTGTCTGGTCTTGGAGCCTTGTTGTTTTTCAAGAATGAAACTGTGAAAAAAAATGTTCACTTTTTACCTGCAAGTTGTAATCTTGTTTAATCTGCTGAGTCTTGTTGGTTTAGCACTGATTTGAAATACAGTTGAACTTTGGTATCTCAAACACTGGTATCTTGAATACCATGGATATGTCAAAGTGATTCAGGAGTCCAAACCACTTATTATTTAAGTGTTTACCCTCAAAGTTTTTTCTTGGTCCCATCGAGTTCAATATAATAAGGTTTAACTGTACTTTATCTGTCTCTGCATTTTTTCCAGCTTGGTGTTAAAGGGACTGGTTCATGATTTTTGAGAGAAATATTTTTCATTTTTGATGTTAAACAATAAAATATAACTCATATAAAGTTGACAACCAAAATTTGGACTTTCTTAACAGAAGGATATGAGCAATATTTTAGCTTTACTTATGTGTTATGTGAACAAAGACTTGAGTCTTTTTATGTTTATAAACAAACCAGTGAAATATTAATTTTGTAATTTAAAGCATCCCAATTTTGAATCAACACAAATTTTTGACTTTTAATGGCACATTTCACCAAAGGATACTTGATATGTGATATATATCATAAACGTAGATCGATAATCGCATATTTCTAAACTTTGTAAATAATAACATACCTCAATCTTTGTTTACATACAAATAATAAACTCTATAATGAGCTTCTATCATAGTGTATAGTCTTAATTTTTATGTGAAACCTTTTACCTTTAGACAGTAGATTTTAATAATTAATAGTGAAAAACAGAATTTTGGGGAAAATCATGAATCAATCCCTGTAAGGTATTCCCCTCATTATCCTTAACTAGTGGACTCCCTTTATGATGTTTTCTAGTGAGAAGTTATCAATAAGGGCTTTGATATTGTTCTAATTGGTTGCTTTTTCTGCCTCTGTGGCTAACTTGATTTAAAAAAAAATGTCTCTCCTTGCATTCACCTTAGGCCTCTGAGGCTGCATGCTTTTGCAGTTGTTTTAGGCCTTAACTATCTCCTATTGTCGTAAGTGTCTCTGAATGCAGAGATTCATTCTTAATGTTTCCTATTTCTGACTCCAATCAATGTTTCACATGCTAATGTAATAGCTAGTTTGATCAGGTGCAGTTCTCTTTGCTTGCACTGCTGTCATCCTCACTTAATTGTTCTACCATCAATCACTGGAACTAATACTAGTATTAAATGATATGTAGTGCAAAATCAGAATGCATTGAAATCATTTTGAGTATTTCAGGACAAATATTGCCAGTTTAAAGTATCTACATTTAATCATGACTCTGTTATTTTGTAGGATCACAGATGCCTCCTCCCCCTGGTGTTCCAGGAATGGGTATGCCCCCGCCACCTCCTGGCATGCGGCCACCCCCTGGATGGAGACCGCCCCCTGGAATGAGAGGTCCACCACCACCAATGTATGGTAAGCACACTTCTGTTTAATACAGGTTTGGTTGATAAGTCAGTTTTGAACTATATGTTGTACTCAAGAGAAAGGAAGATAAGTGATTGTAAATTAATACAAACCTACTTCCATTATTTAGAGCATAATTCAAATACTTTTTAAAAAATTGCGTTCAGCTTATGTAATTTCTATGTGTAGGTCGTCCACCACATCCTGGAATGAGACCTCCTCCCCCTGGTATGAGAGGACCTCCACCCCCTCCAGGCATGAACAGACAGGCTCCTCCCCCTCCTCGACAACCTCCTCCCCCAGCTCCACCTGCCTCAAGAAGTTATTAGGCAACCAGTCAATTGGAGCCTATGAAAAGACAACTTACACATTACTCCATGAAGCCCATTTATGTCATATTTGTCATTTGAATAAACCTATGAAATTACTTTCCATGCTTTCTGTAGTCTACAATACTTCTCATCATAAAAGAGTGCTACATGTATATGTGTACTGCATTGTATATACTTTACAAAAGAATTTTTCATCCAGATCTATTGAAAATTCAACCTGTTTTGAATTCACCAAACCAATTTTACTGCTTCAGTATAGTGTGTTAGTTTAATTCATCCATACTGAGGATAAAATAAGCAAAACTAAAATGGGAGTTAAAATTTCCATGTAAACAGTGTGTATGTAAATCCACTAAACATTTCATAGGATTTGCATCCAATTTGCTATTTAAAAGGTGTTTGAGTTATTAAATGTAATGAAAATGAAAAGGTTCTTTTTGGGGGGAAGGGGTGGGGGGTTCTGTTGACTTTCTATATTGAATATTATATTTAAGAAATAATTTTCATATATGAAAATACATTAGGGTATGAACTGAGAGGCTTCAAGCTAGCGTTCTTTATGAAGCTAGTTGGCACTGCATGAAAAGTATTGCAGTTCATACCCTCTTGTATTTTCTAAAAATAAAATTTATATTTCCATTCTGCTTTCATTCCTGTCTGAATTCCTAGCTGTTAAATGGAATACTATGTTTATCAAGATTCGTGTGCATATTGTTCACAGCTGCAATGCATTCAAGAGTAAATAGGGTAAATAAGCAAAAATGTTGGAAATGTAGATACACTGTATGATCATATGAAGTAGCAAGTTACATGTATGAAAGTTGAATAGAAAGACATTCATTATCATTATTCTACATTATATAGCACTTTATCTAATTATGACAATTACCCTAAAGCACTTTACATGTAAGACAATAAAACAAAGAACAGCAAACACATAAAAAAGGACACAATACTAAACTGACTTTAAAATAGAAACTGAAAATATAAATTCTGGTATAAGATGCTTGAAACCATTACTCCAGGTAGTTCAATTACGTGTAAGTAGTGGGAGTTAAATTTGAAAAAAGTTTGAACTTTATCTATTTTCAACAATTAACAAGTTCTACAACTTGCATTAATGTGTCTTATCAGCTCACATATTGGTAGGAAGGGATTGTTAATTTGAGAAGAAACTGAAGGAAACCCATGTGATAGATGAAGCTTAATTGTTTGTGGAATCAAAGGGTAGAGCATCAGTACAGCATCTATTTGTGAAGTATGTGCCAGATGATAGTATTATGCAAACTATTGCCAGTTGATATTGCGATAAGATTTTTGTCCCTTTTGAAAAGAATTCACCTGTCTCTTTAAATTGGGAAACTGAATATAAAATATTTACATACTGTAGGAAAGCTGATTTCAATAATGCAGGGATAAAAAGCTGTATTTTTATCATACTATGAACAAATACCAATATTCCAAAAATTTGAACAATGTAGTCATACATTATTTTTGTAGTGTATTGCTGTTCACCATTTGTAATGGTCTAACTTTCCAGCCCTATGTAAAAATCCACTTCATTGTCCAAACATTCTAATTACAAAAAGTGACCAATTATGGACTACTCAAAATCTCTGTTTCTAAGTATTATGAGAGACATTTATGGGAACATGGGGTTGGGTTCTATAGGAATGTAGGTTGAGAGAATTATAACACTACTTAAAACACATACAAACAAATGGCCCATGTGTCACAATGCACAGCTGAAACACCTGAATCTTACCAAGATACCCACATTAAGTAGACCCCCACTGTTGGACTAAATTTGAACAAACACTACATTACCCCATTCCCACTACCAGACTACTACACACCTCCATCCCACTGTCAAACTACACCACATTAATTGCAGTCCCACTGTCTAACTACACCACAATACCCCAGCTACACTGTTAGACTACACTACATTGATCCCAGGAGCACTGTTGGACTATACCACATTACCCCAGTCCCACTGCCAGACTACTACACACCACAGTAACCTCAGTTGGACAACACCACATTAACTACAGTCCCGCTGTCAAACTACACCACATTAACTGCAGTTCCACTGTCAAACTACACCACATTAACTGCAGTTCCACTGTCAAACTACACCACATTAACTACAGTCCCGCTGTCAAACTACACTACAGTCCCACTGTCAAACTACACCACAATAATTGCAGTCCTACTGTCAAACAACACCACATTAACTGCAGTTCCACTGTCAAACTACACCAGAATAATTGCAGTCTCGCTGTCAAACAACACCACATTAACTACAGTTCCACTGTCAAACTACACCACAATAACCCCAGCCACACTGTCAGACTACACCACATTAACTGCAGTCCCACTGTCAAATTACACCACATTAACTACAGTCCCACTGTCAAATTACACCACATTAACTACAGTCCCACTGTTGGACTACACCACAATAACCCCAGCCGCACTGTCAAACTACACCACATTAACCCCAGTCACAATGTTACACTACTGCTACCCAAACTACCGTATGCTTCATATAAATGCTTACATATTCTTGGACATATGGAGTGCCAAATTAACATAAACTCAGATATATATATTTATTATTTGAAAATATCATTAATTCATTTAATGCGCGAAATCACTCAATTAACGATCTCTTTAAATAATTAATGTTTTCTTCAGTTCTGAATTATTGCGCGCTTTACTTGAATTAATGATATCATTAATTATTCAGCTGAATTGATGCACACTATTATTGAATTGTTGCTCTCTTCAAATGAATTGATGACATCAACAATTGAATTGATACGCTCTACAATTCAACCGAATTGAGCAATATTTCAATTAGAGCGCATCAATTCAATTAATGTGCGCAATTGAATTATTGTTTTCTTCAGTCGAATTAATGATGCCATTAATTCAGTTGATGCGCGCAGTCATTGAATTACCACTCTTTTCAATCGAATTAATGATAATAATTCATTTGATGCGCGCAGTAACTATAATTAGATATATCTTCAATTCAATATATCCACAGTTGAATTAATGATTTATTCTATTGAATTGTTGCTATCTTTACGTTAATGTTTGTTTTACGTCCCGTCGAGAATTTTTCACTCAAAATGAGACGTTACAAATTTGAACCTATAGTTAGCGTCCAGTGCCGTAGCAGTAAGGGTTCTTGAACGTGCCAATGTCGTTTTTAAGGTCATATCCGAAAGACCTGTGATTCTTACTTCGAAATGCCGAGCGTTTGGCGAAGGAGCAATCACTATCTATTTTTACGTCTTAGGTTTGAAGTTTCTATGGTTCGAGCGGGGCTCGAACTCACGAGCTACCGGTTACGAAACGAATGCTCTAACCACTGAACTACCGCGACCGGTTTTAAGGAGTTGATGTTCGAATTGTTTGGGGTGGTTTTTTTTTTTATATACAAAGGCATTATAAATTGTTTTCCATTGAATTAAAGAGATCATACAATCAAGTTATACCGAGGTCTAAATTTATTTTTGCGAACAGTATTTCCATTACATTGATGCTCTCATCAATTGAATTGATGAAAGCAATAATTGAATTGAAGCGCGCATCAAATCAGTTATTGCTCTCATTAATTAATTCATGCACACATCAATTCAATTGGTGAGAGGATTGAATTGAATTATAATTGACTTGATGCGCGCATTAAATCAAAAACCTGACCCCATATTGAAGATTCATATTAAACAGAATCTATACTACATGTTTATGAAGGTACGTGCATGCATATTGCTTTCAGATTAATTGTATGATATCCTGAAATCCACGCCTTACTAACCGCTTTGTAGGTCTATCCCCGTGGTTTTCAAACGATGAATTATCTTTCGAAAGTATCAATAATATTTGTCAAATATTATAGGTAAGCTACTATGTTTTTCTGACCAAGAGATCCTGCGAAGATCTTAATACAACCATATCCGATTCCATTTTATCTTCCTGTGACATGAGATGTTTGATTGTTTTATATTTTTTAAAATACCAAAACACGCTCAAAATCCCATACACAGGAAATACTCCTTCCAACTTAATATGATATAAATATTACATATATACAATAACAAATCTTTTACAGACAGGACATCCCTCGACAGCGACTTTGACCTTCATGTTTAACCTTGAATTCAAAACGAAACATGATCTCTACCTCACCTCTCTCTCTCTCTCTCACACACACACACACACACACACACAGAGAGAGAGAGACTCAAATAGTTTTGGAATTTCCATGACCTTGACCTGACAAATTACCAGGAAAACAAGACTTGTATGCAATTACCATTTCTGAGGTGTGCGGGAAAATCGGTCAACTGGTCGACGAAATCAACTGAAATGTTGAGTACTCTGTAATGACCACCTGCACACTTTGCATTTTACCTGAAAACCTACATGAACCAGAAAATCTGGATACGACATACTATTCTTTTCATTCGTGTAAGACATGGCTTCAATATTTGCACACTTGTGAAGTAGAACCAACGATCATAAGGACGCACGAAGACAAAAAGAACGACCGGAAAAAGGCCTTGACAAATTGTTGTTAACCTGCTTTATATTTGAAGTTATGGGGTGCCGATTAGCCAATGGCGGGAAAGGGTGGGTGGCGGGTCTAAAGTAATTAAACAGCTGTGTCCGTTGTTGCACAAAGTTAAACAATTGGCAGTGTAGAAAAATTGCCCGACTCTTAGCTTCCAGTTTGCAGAAATCTTGTAGGAAACCTGAAATCATACATGCATTTAATGAACAGAAATGAATTGTGAAGATATTTCTGTAATTATGAAACTTGAAGCATTCGGAATCTGAAAATCTCTCTATGTTAAAGTTGATGTCCCCTACCCCCTGAAAGTCGTGTTATGATGAGTCCAGTTTTGCGTGCGATATGCAGAGGCCTATGAGGAGTTAGTACCTGAGCTGTGTCGCGACGTCAAGGTGTCATGATGGAACCTCCATAAAAGTTACATTGCTATGTGTACCATTACATAGTGTTTACAACTCAAATATAGCTCATAACATAAACGCAATCGAGTCTCAATAGTCTATCCACACATATTTGGTTACTTCTCCAGTAAAATAGATTGATTTACTTCTATAAAGATCATATTTTGTAAAATCAGAGGACAATGGTATCACCTCAGTGAATAATCCGGATGCGCCTATTGATCGATGTAGGGGCGTCAGGTTAGAACGAAAACGAGTAAGGTTGCTTGTGTTTGTTTATAAATGCACATCTGACACGTTATACTGTAAATTATATTATTTATAAGTATTTTCAGGGTGTTTTGGGCTTATTTTATTGAAACAAAGCTGAGAACGTAAGATTGTCAACATTTCACACCCCTTAGCTGGACCAGTCGATCAGTAATCCATACCATAGATTGAATGACGACTATCTTCTCCATGTGGTGTTAGGAAGTTGAAATTTGGACCCAGAAAATCGTAATTTTAAGCCATACTTCAAGAATTCATTCACAGGTACAGTGATGTTATTATCTTTCATCTACGATCACGTGAAATTTGCTGTATTTGACAAAACTGTAGTCATTTGAGGGGTTTTTATTTACTTTCGGTAATGACTCTTATATGGAGAAGTTGCATCTTGCATGACATGTCGCTTGTGTTTATATTAAGTATACTTGTGTGATAGAGGTTCATCGAATGGAAATAAATTATGAAAATCGTGAATATATGCACATTTGTTTGTTCTGTTAGAAAACTTTCGAATAACAAACAAAGACCCGGGTTTTTAATCTTGATGAGTCGTTCTGTATCTGCGGTGAATGTAAAGGTTGTACCGAGTTAGCGCTCTTAACAAGGAAAATGATGGCAAAACATGGAAAATAAACCCATCATTCAGTAGACTGAACCTTGTTGTATTTAATGATGGTGGTAAAGACGCTAAGTATGACTTGTTAACGTTTTGGCGATCGAATAACTCAACTCGACTTTTGAGAGCTAGGTCGCTTCGCCGTGTTGCAATATGGCCGCCGAGGTACATGTATGTTAGATATTGTACCGATGTACACATTTCTTTGAAATACAAAGGTGAATCAGGAAGATGTCCAAAGTGAAAATCATCCTCAACTAGATTAGACCAATTAGACTCAGAAATGAATACATTAAACTTTGTTAATGTTTATAGGTAATTCTTGCATTTGATTAAATACCAGTGTTTTTACTGTGTTAAATACACACACTGTGGGTTAGATGAGCAAGTTTATCAGAGGTAAAATAAAGTTCCGCAATCTTAGACACAGATAAAGGAGCCTGTTAAAATATGTACAGGTATTTCCCAGCTCTCTGGTTTTGTCAACTAAGCCATTTTTTGCCTTGTGTTCTTTGTTTTTCTGAATTCGACAGATGACAAAAATTATCACTTTGGAAATATCACAGTCTGAGATGAATGCATTGAGAAAAAAATGTGTTGCATTGATTTATATGCTTCTTTTAGATTTATGTAAGAAAAGAAGTAATAAAGTATATGGATTTTACTCTGTCCTAGTTTATAACTGAATTAATTGTCTAAAAGGTAAATGTTTGCTTATTTCTTAAAGCAGACATGTATTTTTAAAGTCATATATATATATATATATTAGTCACTACAGTTGTTTTATTTGTATTTTCTAATAATTCATTTGTTTTAGAATAGAATAAAACAATATTCATAAAATTCTCTGAATAAATAATTTCAAAATTGTTAAAGGAAATCTGTACTTTCAGTATTCAGCATCTTTTTTTCTAAATATTTATTGATTTTATATACTGGTACTAATTTATTAATTTGAAAATTTTACACCCATCACAAACTTTAAGAGGTCTATGCATTGTTGTAATGAAACAGTATATTTATAAAAAAAAGAAGTTCAAAGTTTAAGGCGGTGGTAAAAGAAATGCAACCTATTTTAAAACACTAGTTCAAAGATCAGGGTCACTGCATCTAAAGTTGCAGGAGTTTACTGTGGGGTGCCAGATGACTTTATCACTTTGCATATTCTTGATATATTTACATTTTGGTAAGGAAAAAGTCATTTCCAATATGTATTGCAGTTTGCTTTATTTGAATTGTGTAATACAATTGTTTTGTAAGCCGAATTTTGATCGGCTAATGAACTGAGGTTTGAGGCAGTTAAATGAGCATTAACAAAACAATAGCTTTTGATAGTGACATTATACATTCTAGTGCAACTGTTTTGTAATCTGCATTTTGATTGGCTAATGCACTGTTTGAGGCAGGTAAATGACATTAAGAAGACAGAAAGCTTTCCATTGTGATGTACATCATAATAGAAGGATGCAAAAACATAACATTGAGGGTAAAACATTTTGTGTGGTGGTTCATATAACAGAAAAGCAAATCTCAATTAAGTAAGACATAAACATTTAGCAAAATGCATAAATTGTATTAGAATGGGAATAACTATCTCTCATTTGTTATTTGCAATTGTAAATGCTGATTTAACAGTCACAAACATCCATTTTACAGGCTTTACTAATGCTTCATCAGTAAAATTCAGTTTTTGACCATAAAATCAGCTTCACTGGTCACATTAACAAATGAGAAGATAGTTTAAGAAAGAAAATACATGTAGTTTATACATGTGTAGTTATTATTTTATTTGGGGGACTAAAGGGTTACCAAACATTGAACATGGATAGTTCATCTCTATTCAAAGTGGAAACTGAAATTGTTGCATCATGACTTGTGTCAGAGGTTCAGACCATGATGTGGAGCTTTAAAGTTCACAAAGGAAAATGCATTAAGTTTTAAAATTCTTATGTCCCGAAAAACTTTGAAGAGTGTAGTTTGAATTTGGTTATGCAAGGAATGTCAGTGTCAATGAGCATGGCATATAATTTGTGGTGCAAGTGATATTTTTTTTTTCGAAGTTATTATCACTTCTTAAATTGGAAACATTGAAAAATATGTTTGTTGCACCATTGACATGAAATAATTCCAATTTGAGTTTTTATATGCCCATCTTTGTTCAGGCCGTACCTTTTTTATGCCTGACAGGAATCAAATCCTACTTTTTGATTATATTCATTGTCAGAAACCAATGTGTCAAAGCTCTATGACCAAGGTCATTGTAAACTGTAATGGAAGTTTTTTATGTGGCTCACAATTTTTACATGCTTTGTTACAGCAATTCAAATGTTCCTTATGAGAAGATTATTGCATCATAACCTTGACCCAAGGTGACATGCCTATTGCTAAGGCCATAAGTGACTTAGATTGTTGACTGATTGATTGTTTTCCACCACACTCAACATTTTTTCAGTTATCTGGTGGCATCCAGTTTTTATTGGTGGAGGAGAGAACCCTGATACAATGTAACTGGGAAGAGACCACCGACCTTCCAAAAGTAAACTAGCCAACTTTCTCACATATATCGGCGTGAGTGAGATTCGAACCCGCGCTGACAAGAGGTGAGAGAGTCCTTGTGATTTTGAGCGCGATGCTCTAAACACTCGGCCACGGAGGACCCTCTGACTTAGATTAAAAGACTGTTATTTCTTACATTTATGAATGGTTTCAACTTTCACTTGGTAGATACATTTGTTAGGAGATATATATAATATTTATCCAAGGTCATACCATACCTCCATAATCAAGGTCACTAAACATCTGGAAAACTTTTCATATTCTTAATTTTTTTATGGAAATGCATGGTTGAATCTTAATTGGTGGACTGGATGTGCTAAGCGTGAAATACTGTAAATTCCTAATTATACGTGAGGAATTTATTATCACATAATTTTGCAAGAAGCGTCACTTGCGAAATAAAATTATTCGCTTTTATTTTTATGTTGCTAAAATACATGTAAAAAGTCTTTATCAACAGAGCACTCGTGAATTTATGTTCTCGTGATTTAATGTGTACTAGTCATTTCGCGATATTATGTAATTGCGTAAAATATGGAATCTACAGTACTCAAGTCCACAGCATCATAAGGTTATCCATGTAAGGTAAAATGAGATTAAGTAACTAATACTGTTGAATATGGAAATAAAGGCCTATACTGCTAGATATATAATGGTGGGCGTATTATGTACCATGTGCACTACTCTTTGTTTGTTGTGTAATACTCAGGTGATGATTGAGACCCATGACCCTCTTGTGCTTGGAACTAATCGTAGTACATATATATCTGTGATCTTTACTTCCAATATTACCACAAGGGCTTTGCCTTGAATCCACAGGGGATCTGAAAGTGGCTTCTAGCCTCCATCTACCATCAGTACCACCTTTCAGAAAGGTAGCTATTTTCAATACATACTGATCAAAATAAAGAAGTGCATGTATAGTACAATTTCAAATTCATTTTAATAAGACATATGAAATGCTTAATAATTGATTTATTGATAACACAATAAATGATGTAAATGCTGGGTTAATAATCAAAGTATTACAACCACTAATGATAATTACAGTCATTGACAGTTCAGTGTCACCCAAGTTCAGTATATAGCACCCCCCCCCCCCCCCCCCCCCCACACACACACACATTAGCACCAGTGACTATCTAACATTGCCTTCCTATGGATGCAGTTAAGTCCCTAATAAACTGTCTAGGTATGTTGTTCCACTCTTAACTGCAGATCTAGTTGCTGCAGAGTATGAAGCTGCTTTTGTCTTTGGCTGACACACACCTATCCAAGTTTGTTCCATGCATGCTTGATAGGGTTCAAATCTGGTGATTTGGTTAGCCTAGGAAGAACCTTGATATTGTGTCTTTGTAGAACCTCAGGTGTTAGACAAGCAGTTTGTGGTCTGGTGTTATGTTGGAATACTGCTCTGAGATACTGCATTAATGGAACCAAGTGTAGCTCTATGACTTCAACAATATACTGTTGAGGTGTCAAAGTATCATGTATGTGAACCATTGCTGTCCTGCCTGTGTAGGATATTGCTGCACCATCATGACACTACCGCATCCAAATTGGTCAGCCTTCTGGGTGCAATTTTGCACAAAACGTTAAATTTGGCACCTATATACTCTAGAGTCTTCCATCAGGCCTCTGCAGTAAAAATCAAGATTCATCACTGAACTGTCCTACAGTGTTGCCACTGTCATTTTCTGTGAGTATAAGACCATTGAAATTGGGTCTGGTGATGTTTTGGAGTTGGAACAATGCATGAACAGAATGGCAGATGCTGTAGGTGATGCAATTGAATGATGCTATCCTGTGCTGCTGACATCATGCTTGGTCTACCTGCTCTGTTGAACCATGCTACTTATGTTAATGTTCCAAAGGCAATATATTGTGCAATGTTGAAATCTTGCAACTGCAAATTATAACACACCTGCTTCCAGTCGTCCAATTGCCTTGTTACGTTGAACATTATTCAGACACAGCATTTCTCAAAAACACAGTTACATTTAAAGACAAACATAATCAAATATTGGGAACCCGTGCATTTGATACTCCTGGTTCCTGAGTCAAGTGCATCAGGAACTTAAAAATATCAAGAGTTTCAGAGACCAATTTTAGGATTTCATGAAAACACATTTTATTGTCTTCAGATTTTATAGAATATCTATCCAGTGAATAATAGTGATAGACGTAGCAAGGAGTAATTGGGCAATTCATTTTAGACCAAAAAAAAAAAGGATGAAAAAAATTATTTGAAAAGAACTACAATGCATTTTTAGCAAAATGCTCCCATAATGAAGGTTTATGGGTTGCACTGGGAGAAATTAATTCAGCAGCATGATCAGTACCACATTTTCCATTACTGGAAGTCATTTTTACAACATAATTTTAAAGCCAAATTGGATGGTTTAATTAATCTGGACCGAGAATTCTGAACCGAGGTATAGTGTAAAGTATTGTGAATCAAACTGTAGCATAATATTACCATGATATACTGTCTCATGGTTAATTGTTGCACCAATTTCATCCATCTGTAAACTTTTTGCATTTTCGACTACCTCTCCAGAACCGCTGGACGAATTTTAACCAAACTTCGCAAAGAGCATCCTATGGTGAAGGGGATTCAAGTTTGTTCAAATGAAGGCCATGCCCACTTCAAAGGGAGATAATCACAAAAATGCAAAATAGGTTGGGGTCATTTAAAAATTTCAAGAACCACTGGTCCAGTAAAGTTAAAGTTCAAATTTACATGGAAGTTTCCTGACATAGTGCAGATTCAAGTTTGCTAAATCATGTCCCATGGTGGTAGGGTGGGGCCACTAAAGAGGATCAAAGTTTTACATGTGAAAATTTAGGAAAAATCATCTTCTCCAGAACCACTGGTCTATTTCAGTAAACTTTGTACAAATTATTCTTGGGTGAAGGGTCAAATGAAGGGCCATTGCCCCTTCAAAGAGGAGATATCACAAAAAATGTAAAAATAGGGTGGAGGCATTTGAAAATCTTCTTGTCAAGAACCACATGGCCAGAAAAGTTCCAATTTACATTGAAGCTGTCTGACATAGTGCAGATTCAAATTTAAAATCATGGCCCCTGATGGTAGGGTGAGGCCATAATAGGAGATCAGATTTGTACATGCAAAAATATAGGAACAAAGTCTTTGAAAATCTTCTCAAGAACCACTGAGCTAAAGAAGTTCCAAATTTATATGACAACTTTCTGGCATAGTGCAGATTCATATTTATTAAAGTCATGGCCCAGGGGGTAGGATGGGGCCATGGTAGGGGATCAAAGTATTACATGCAAATATATAGGGAAAAATCTTTAAATAAGGGCCAAGGTGACTAATGAGTGATGTGGTCCATAGGCCTTGTTGCATTTTTTCACTTGCAACAAACAAGACTATCCTCTACATGTTTTTCACATATCCAAACAGCCCCAGGAGGTAATCTCAGCTACCATCATGAAATAGTTTTTTGTAAACAATTGATTATTTCTACAAATTAATCAAAATTTCCTAATGATAAATCAGGGGTACAAAAATTAAGAGAAAGGGATGAGGGGAAATGGAAAAAAAAATCATGCAAAGAAAGAAAAAGATTAAATGGAACTACAATTGACTAAGTTCATTTTGATTGGACAGTTACCAGTGTGATACCTTAAAATCATTGTTTCAGAAGGAGACTTTGAATACTAAGTTAATTACATTTTACATGTGATTGAGATCTTTGGGATATATTCATCAATTTGTACAATTCATAGGTAGATGTTGATTTTATTGCTTTCATTGTGAAATGGTTTAATTCTGATTTAAGAAATTCTTCAAAACACTCTACTCCTTATGGCAAAATGATTCTTTCAAGCGAGTTTCCATTTTGTGAACATCTGCTGACAGATATCTGAAACACCTAACATTAGAGGTGTGGCCCTGTGACATTTTCATTGTCCCCAGTATCAGCTAGTTAATGACAAACCAAGTATTTTGCAAAAAGAGGAAGTGTTGATTGCAGTCTATGGATGGCCCCAAAATTCTTTTTTGTAAACAAACACTGAATCATTGAAGTTTCATTTGTTAACAGAAATGATTAGGAATTTATATGAAACAATAATGTATTTACACAAATGTTTTTATAAACTTGAGACTGCTAGGCCCCTGTCAATTCCAGCTAGTCTTGGTATATGAACCAGTGTAGAAAATCTGTGAAAAAGTATTTTTAGACTACTTCAACAGTGTTTGAAGTGATGCTGATAAAGGTGGAGTAGCACATCATCAAAATGACTGACTTCCTTTTCAAACACTAATGCAGAAATAAGTATCTGTCATATTCTTTGTACTTTAAAATATTTTACCTAAAATTTGACAGCTTTGCACATAACCTACTGAACGAACAAGCTAGTAAGGCCCTACTTTGGCTTTAATCTTTTTCCTGTATAACTTTTTACTAAAACTGCAACATCTTTAAGAAGATACATTTTACAGTTTTCAATTTCATAATCTTATTCTTCCAGTTTTCAACTAGTCCTTTGGTGCATTATATTTCTTTATATTGTCTCACATTATCTTTCTCCTTTTATCAATCACCTTTCTATGCTTACAAGACCTGCTGCATATATGTTGCCTGTCTATCACCTGAAACGTTTCATGAGGAATATCACATTTTGTGATTTGAATTGCAAGGTTAAAGTCAGAGGTCAAGGCCAAAAGTCAAAATTGCCATCATAGGACTTGGTCATGATTAGGGAGTAGTGTTTAACAAACACATCTAGTTTCACCCCCACCCCACTCCCCACTGTAAATACTAAGTCCATGATGTTATGGGTGTGGGTAATGTACAGATCACTGACTGAGTATAGGCTTGAAATATTAGGTTGTTTATGTGTTGAGAATTTCACAGTCCTCATATTATCTCCTCACTAAGGAGGGGAGATATAATGATGAGACAGTACTGGGAAGGGCGAGGGGAGGGGGGTAATGAGGTAGTGAATGATTGTGTATCACAGACAAGTGCTTGAAGGTTGGTGTGTTATTGAGGACAGTGGTAATAATGACCAGAGATTGGCGAGAATCCTGCTAATTTTAAAACTTTAGCACTTTCATTATCAAACATTTTATATGAAGAACTACCATTAGCCACTGAGAAATTCTTAGTTCTTTGAAAACAGGTCAGGTTTGACTGATATTTGATTGATACAAGCAGTTTAATTGGGTCATGTTGGGTAATACTAAAGGTACTACAAATCTCTGTCGTCATGGTAAGTCACAGCAGATATTTCTGTCTCAGACCATAGAATTGTTAACTCTGACTACATAGTTAGGTTTTTTCCAGTCATTGGGTATACATGAATTGATTTCAAAGGTGATCATGATACCTTGATACATGTATGCATTTAATAAAAGTCTGTATGGTTTTAAAAATTAGGCCAGTTGTGGAAGTGTGTGAGAAAGAAGTGCATGAATTAGCATGTTCACTGACAGTGGAGGCAGACCAAATCAATAGAGAGTATGTGATATAGTTTACAGTGTGGAGTCATTTAAACCTACTGTATCACTACTTTATATACAGAAGTCAGAGTGATTGATAGATTAATTACCTGAGAAAAAGGCTGTCGCTATTACACGGGCCTTATACATGCATCTTGTGGAATGTTTGGCTGTGACACAAAAGGTGCACAACCTTTGTCATCTAATGCTGCATTATCTTCATCACATGGCTGCTCAGATTAATACTAATGTTTATTTCTATGGATTTCTATATCAATGTACACAAGCAGTAATGACATGCATGAACAGAAGCAACCATGCAACTCCTAAATTTGAACTTTGTGCTATTACAACTCATGAATATTCATCAGTTTGGGTGAGTTCCTTATGTTCACTGCAGGTGATGATATCATGTTACATTCATATTTCATGAATTTTTACAAGCATTATAGGATTAAGAATTACACAATATGAAATTATATAATTATAGTTACCACAGCTCATCAGTCACAATCTTCAAAAATGATCCTACTATCACAATGTAATTCAGTTTCAGTTTGTGTATAATCTTATGATGATGATGATGATGATGATATATATATATATATGATATATATACACACACACACACACACACACACACATATATACCCCATTTCATCCCTACCTGGGGTTGAACTCATGACCTGCAGAACCAACTCTCCTAGTAGTGAGTGGCCAGTGACATAGACCACTAGACCATCTAGACAAGTCAAAAAAACTTGCTTTTGATGACAATGGCATTCTCGCCAAGCTGTCACACGCTACACGGCCATTGAGAATGAGAATGGGGTACAGTCGTTTGACATAAATTTAAGAGGATTGTACAAGATACATAATGCATTAGAATTATTTTTATAAAGCACAGAAAAATTTACTTAATATTTTTATGCATCCATAATACTTATAGAATTCCATTGTTGAAATTCTGTGTGCCTGGCCACTTCTTAGATATCAAAATGTTATAATTTTTTTAAAATTTTTTTACTAATATTGCAGCTTTTCACACTTAGGTGCCTTCATCAATGATATGGTCACATGGTTAACTGGAATGTTGTTGATGGTTCTTCTAATCATCATTATCAGTCATCTTTTCTGGTTTTGCAAGTGGAGGGAATGCATCTTCATGCAGAGCACCTGAGAAATATGAAATTGTAGTTTGTGGTTAAATGTTTCACATACAGGATGTTCTGCTTTCTGTGTATGGGGTCATGGGAGGATTTAAATGTTTAAACAGACTTAAGTAAAGGACCTATTGGTTTTAATTGTGTGTCACTGTATATCCTGGAATCATATGACCCAGAAAGTGAAGACTGGCATTACCAACTGAAGACACACTAATTAATTGCAAGTGATTTGCTGCTACAACAGACTCAAACACTTTAATGATATGCAAATTTTAGGTAGTGTTTCATTGGTTTGTGACCCTTGTCTATTAATAAAATGTGACAAGTACTATTCATGGACTGTTTCTTTTTCTTCATCCCACAACATTATTATGTAGGAAGTAAAAATTATCAGGATTTCCTAAATAATGTTTGAAGATTTTTTTTCTTTTGAATTTTAATTTCCTGAAAAATCATGATCACAGTAAAGTTTATATGTTAATGTAAATAAATGTCGTATGTGACATTTCTTGGTAACATATACTTGTAATGTGCTGTTTCTGTGTGTATCATTTTGATTAGCAATATAAATGCTTTGCTGTTACAATAGCGGTATAAAAGCACTGTTTTTACAGTAGTTATAGAAGTGCATTGCTGTTATAATCATAGAGATATAAATGCACTCCTGTTACAAAGAGACCTAAAATACAATGCTGTTACAATAGAGATATCAAATACACTGCTGTTACAAGAGAGATGGAAATACACTGCTGTTACAGTAGAGATATAAATGTACTGATACTGCAATAGAGATATAAATGCACTGATGCTACAATAGAGATATAAGTGCACTGATGCTACAATAGAGATATAAGTGCACTGATGCTACAATAGAGATACAAATGCACTGATGCTACAATAGAGATATAAATGCACTGATGCTACAATAGAGATACAAATGCACTGATGCTACAGTAGAGATATAAATGCACTGATGCTACAGTAGAGATATCAATGCACTGACGCTACAATAGAGATACAAATGCACTGACGCTACAATAGAGATATAAATGCACTGATGCTACAATAGAGATATAAATGCACTGATGCTACAATAGAGATATAAATGCACTGATGCTACAGTAGAGATACAAATGCACTGATGCTACAATAGAGATACAAATGCACTGACACTACAGTAGAGATATAAATGCACTGATGCTACAATAGAGATACAAATGCACTGATGCTACAATAGAGATACAAATGCACTGACACTACAGTATAGATATAAATGCACTGATGCTGCAATAGAGATATAAGTGCACTGATGCTACAATAGAGATACAAATGCACTGATGCTACAATAGAGATACAAATGCACTGATGCTACAATAGAGATACAAATGCACTGATGCTACAATAGAGATACAAATGCACTGACACTACAGTAGAGATATAAATGCACTGATGCTACAATAGAGATACAAATGCACTGATGCTACAATAGAGATACAAATGCACTGACACTACAGTATAGATATAAATGCACTGATGCTGCAATAGAGATATAAGTGCACTGATGCTACAATAGAGATACAAATGCACTGATGCTACAATAGAGATATAAGTGCACTGATGCTACAATAGAGATACAAATGCACTGACACTACAATAGAGATATAAATGCACTGACACTACAATAGAGATATAAGTGCACTGATGCTACAATAGAGATACAAATGCACTGACGCTACAATAGAGATACAAATGCACTGATGCTACAATAGAGATATAAGTGCACTGATGCTACAATAGAGATACAAATGCACTGACACTACAATAGAGATATAAATGCACTGATGCTACAGTAGAGATATAAATGCACTGATGCTACAGTAGAGATACAAATGCACTGATGCTACAGTAGAGATACAAATGCACTGACACTACAATAGAGATATAAATGCACTGACACTACAATAGAGATATAAGTGCACTGATGCTACAATAGAGATACAAATGCACTGACACTACAATAGAGATATAAATGCACTGATGCTACAATAGAGATACAAATGCACTGATGCTACAATAGAGATACAAATGCACTGATGCTACAATAGAGATACAAATGCACTGACACTACAGTAGAGATATAAATGCACTGATGCTACAATAGAGATACAAATGCACTGATGCTACAATAGAGATATAAGTGCACTGATGCTACAATAGAGATACAAATGCACTGACACTACAATAGAGATATAAATGCACTGATGCTACAGTAGAGATATAAATGCACTGATGCTACAGTAGAGATACAAATGCACTGACACTACAATAGAGATATAAATGCACTGACGCTACAATAGAGATATAAATGCACTGATGCTACAATAGAGATACAAATGCACTGACACTACAATAGAGATATAAATGCACTGATGCTACAGTAGAGATACAAATGCACTGACACTACAATAGAGATATAAATGCACTGACACTACAATAGAGATATAAGTGCACTGATGCTACAATAGAGATACAAATGCACTGACACTACAATAGAGATATAAATGCACTGATGCTACAATAGAGATACAAATGCACTGATGCTACAATAGAGATACAAATGCACTGATGCTACAATAGAGATACAAATGCACTGACACTACAGTAGAGATATAAATGCACTGATGCTACAATAGAGATACAAATGCACTGACACTACAATAGAGATATAAATGCACTGATGCTACAGTAGAGATATAAATGCACTGATGCTACAATAGAGATACAAATGCACTGACACTACAATAGAGATATAAATGCACTGATGCTACAGTAGAGATACAAATGCACTGACACTACAATAGAGATATAAATGCACTGACACTACAATAGAGATATAAGTGCACTGATGCTACAATAGAGATACAAATGCACTGACACTACAATAGAGATATAAATGCACTGATGCTACAATAGAGATACAAATGCACTGATGCTACAATAGAGATACAAATGCACTGATGCTACAATAGAGATACAAATGCACTGACACTACAGTAGAGATATAAATGCACTGATGCTACAATAGAGATACAAATGCACTGATGCTACAATAGAGATATAAGTGCACTGATGCTACAATAGAGATACAAATGCACTGACACTACAATAGAGATATAAATGCACTGATGCTACAGTAGAGATATAAATGCACTGATGCTACAGTAGAGATACAAATGCACTGACACTACAATAGAGATATAAATGCACTGACGCTACAATAGAGATATAAATGCACTGATGCTACAATAGAGATACAAATGCACTGACACTACAATAGAGATATAAATGCACTGATGCTACAGTAGAGATATAAATGCACTGATGCTACAGTAGAGATACAAATGCACTGATGCTACAGTAGAGATACAAATGCACTGATGCTACAATAGAGATATAAATGCACTGATGCTACAATAGAGATATAAATGCACTGATGCTACAATAGAGATACAATTGCACTGATGCTACAATAGAGATATAAATGCACTGATGCTACAATAGAGATATAAATGCACTGATGCTACAATAGAGATACAAATGCACTGATGCTACAGTAGAGATACAAATGCACTGCTGTTGTGATACATACTTTCTTAGTTTAATCTAAAGTAGTTGACCATTAAAGATGACACACATTGATTTGAGGTCAAGGTCACAACAGACTTTATATCTCTACCTTGAAAAGCTATAAATATTACCTTTCTTATTTTATTCAAAGATGCATGTATATGCATAACTGTAACTCTTGAGGGGGGAAATTGGAATGTACCAGAGAGCTGCAGATCAACCCTTTATAAAAACTATGAAGTTCAATATTTTTTGTGTGCATAATTAAGGTCTTTTAATAATGCTGTATTCTTGCATTGCTGTCTCAAATATAATTTCAAAAAATTCTTAACATATTTTCCCACTACATTTTCAAACATTCATTAAGGCCTGATATCTACATGTAACATGGTTACTTCAGTATATAAGGTTGAAACCTTGCATTTCTGGTTCACATGGAGTTTTAATGAATGTTTCAACAAATATAATTATATAGTATTTTTGATAGAAGATATAGTGTATGGTTTATTTGTTGTTAATTTTAGGATGAGGTGATAGGTCATAGTCATGGTTTATGGAAACATTCCTTCCCACATTAAGGCACCAGAGGGTGTTGTATTGAAGCCCTCCAAAGTTGATCGAAGGTTAATTGGTAAGTAAAACAAACAGGGTTAGTATACTGTACTAACCTGGAATACAAATAATGTATGAATACTTATTATTTTTTTTTGGGGGGGGGGGGTATATTTTATTGCTTTGGTGCTTGGGCAAGAGTGCAAAGTTATGGTTGTGCTGAAATGTAGTATTCTCTATTTATCCATTATTATACACAATAAAAGTGCTATAATTACACCAAATTTGGCATCAGCTCCTACTATACGAACTTTAATATGAGCTAAAATAATTACAATTACAGAATTATGGTATGCATGTTTGTTTTGTTTTTTTATTTACATTACCATTTTGAATCTTTCTTGGATATTTCACAAAGTAGAATGTTTTGATCATGTGATTCCTTGTTAAGCTGTTATGTGTGTATATAATTGTCTACAGGTGCCTGGTGTACAAGTGTTGTCAAACAAGGATCTTTATTTGGACCATTCAAAGGAGAAATTGTCAAAGAAAATGAGAGGAAAAAGATTGATTTTAGATATGCTTGGGAGGTCAGTAAATAACCTGTGATGTAGCTGGGTATTATGGAATGTGTGTGTGGGAATGGGTGGATGAGAACTTCCAACAGTTATTCCCCTTGTAAATTTCTGCTCTTAAGCCCCAGTTTTCCACATCCCATTAATCTTTTCTATTTAATTTATCAAGATCACTACATAAATTTACAGCCAACTCCATTTAAAATGAAATGCAGGGGACCTTGGAAATAATTTGTAATATCCATCATTCCTTGTATCCTTAAATTTTTCCAATATTTGGAAGATCAGCTGATTGCACAGGATAGGAAATGAATAGGCTGACTTTTAAACCATGCCATAATGAGTTGTAGAATATGGAAATGTTTTAATATTTTATCATTGATGTGATATTTTAGTTCTCAAAACCTTGATCATTAAAAAAGAAGTTTAAGATACTCTAGGAATTTTGCTTTATTCAGAATATTTGCTAACATGTAAATTCATCCACAGAAACAATAAATCAATGAAACAAAATAAATAACATTGTTAATACTTCTTGCTCTTGTGTTCTATGTAATGCTTTCTCATTTTAAAACCAAAGCTTAGAATAAATAGAAATTTAAACCTTATTTATTTACAACAAATTAACAAACAAGTTCTACAACTTATATTAATGCTTCTTGTCAGCTCAGATTTTAGTGCAAGGTGGTCATCAATGTGGGAGAAAACTGGAGTATTGGAGAAAACCAGGGTGTGTGACCACCATACCCTCTTATATGTAACCACTGCCAATTATGGGGATCTAATTCATGCTGCAGTGGTGAAAAACAAATGCGTTGATCGCTGTACTATGTGGGCACCCTGAATGAGTGAAAAGACTTTGTAGAAACACTTGTAGTTTAATTACACTTTTTTATTAAATATTAGATTTAATTAATGCAGCTTGAATGTCTATAAACTCTTCCACCTAACTGGGGTTTGACTGTAGGTGGTTAATATGTGTGAACAACCTTATGATAACAAATGTCATGATATCTATTGGCATTTAAAACAAGCAGTTAGATTTTATTTCGTTGTAATCAGAATTTTGTGTATCTAATAACTGTCATCTTAATTAAAGAAAACAAAATTAGGCGGGACCTTAAAAACATTTCATTATATTTAGCATTTTGTTGTATCAGATTTTGTTGTAAACAGAGAACATTGTATTATATTTGCTTTTTTGGCAATTTCTATAGATATTTGTGCTGTTTTTATCTTAAAAAATGTCTGCTTCATATTTTCATGATGTTTTAGGTGTATGACTTGGAGACAAGTGAACTGATTCATATCATAAATGCGACAGACCCTAGTAAGGGGGACTGGACACGCTATGTGAACTGTGCCCGCTACTTGGAGGAACAGAACCTTGTGTCTGTTCAGGAAGGAACACAGGTCTTCTACAAGGCTATTAGGGTAAGTTAAACAGAAAACACATCTTCTACAGAGTTGTCAGGGCAAGTTGACATGAAATGCAGGTATTCAACAAGGCAATCAGGGTAGACTACTGTAGATGTATTTTTTCCTACTTGCTCCAAATTTTTGCAGTGCCCACAGTTTTAAAAAAATTGCTGAATTTAATACCAGCAGACTTTAATTCAGTTATAAATCCTTATTTTAAATCTAAGTGGTTTTGAATAAGCATTGGTAGTAATTGATTTGTTTGTACTGTTTGTATATTGTTTTATGTCTCATTCTAGAATATTTTTTCATGTAGGGATGTCACCAGCTTTAGGTCAAGTACCACAAATTTTCCAATTTTCAAAGATCTTCTCTACAATAAAACTAAATGAATAGTGATGTAGAGCAGGAAGGCCTCTACCAAAATTGTAAATTTCATGATTCCTGGGATAGCGGTTCAAACTCCATGGTAGGGTCAAACTTGTTATATATAGTGTGTATGTGTAAAACATTTAAATATTTTCTTTAATACTATTGGTACTAAATTGAAACTAAACAGGTATTTAGGAGTAGATATTCCTTTACCAAAATTGTAAATTTTATGACCCCAGGAAGTAAGGGTTTGGTTCCAGGGTGGGGCCAAAATTATTATAGTGATTATTGTCTTTATCATTTGAAAGACTTCTTGAAGTTTACTAATGCAGTATAAAACTAAATGAATATTTAGGAAAAGCAGAAAAGGATATACCGAAATTGTGAATTTAGCAACCCCAGGGTTTTGACTCAAGATGGATCCAAATTAGTCATATCATATTAATGTTAGATATTTTGTATTATGTTAAGTCTTTCATTAGCTTAGACACTTTTGAGGGCATTTAAATGTTAAGAACACATCTTGTTTAATACTGTTGCTGAATATTAGAATTTAGGTAAGATATGCAGATTTCATAGCCCTTAGGACTAGGGATATATTTAACTAATACTGAAGTTACTGATATGGTCTGTGGTCCTCTAGGTCCTAAGGTTATATCCAAAAGACACTTGATATTCATTTCTAATGCTGGGTGCTTGGAGAAGGAATAGTCACTATGTTAAATGTCTAATTTGACTGGGTGCTTGGAGAAGGAATAGTCACTATGTTAAATGTCTAATTTGACTGGGTGCTGAGATCTAGGACTGCTGGTTGCAAAGCAAGCACCTTAACCACTAAGCTATGGTGTGAATTCACCAAATTCAAGATAAGAACTCTTCTCTACAGAAGGTGCATTTAGTAGAATTTTCAATGCCTAAATGGACAGAGTGAACCTACTGTCAGTGAGGAAGATGTATTACAGGTGGCTTTTTTAAAAATGTAAATGTAGGAAATACAAAATACCATTTAACATTTTTGACTTCTTTTCAAAAGCGACAGTGCTAATTTCAGTGAAACTTACCAAAATCCATACTTGGGTAAAGCAAGTTTGTTCAAATGAAGTGTCATGCCCTTTTTAAAGTGGAGGTAATGAATAATTGGTAAAAATTTTATGGCATCTATTAAAAATCTTCATCATACATGAAAGCTTCCTGACATAGTGTAGATTCGAGTTTCAATGTTTACACCATGGTCCCCGGGGATAGGTTGGGGCTACTATAGGGGATCAAAGTTTCGCATGAGGATATATAGGATAAATCTTTAAAAATCTTCTTTTCATGAACAACAGGGCCATGATTGCTCTTATAAATATGTATAAGCATTCCCAGGTAGTGCAGATTCAAACTGTGGCCCCCAGGGATAGGGTGAGGCTAAAATAGGGGATCAAAGTTTTACATTGAAATATAAAGGAAAATCTTTAAAAATATTACAACAGGACCATGAAATACTCATATTAATATGCAAGCATCCCCAGGTAGTGCAGATTGAATTTTTTTGAAATCATGACCTGTGGGGGTAGAATGGGGCCACAATAGGGAATCAATGGTTTACTTGGGGATCTCTCAAGAACAACATAGCCATGATTACTCGAGCATCCCCAGGTAGTGCAGATTCAAATTTTGTTCATATTATGATCTCAGGGGGTTGAGTGAGGCCACAATAGGGGATCAAAGTTTTTCATGGGAATTTATAGGAAAATCTTCTCAAAAACAGCAGTGCCATGATTAGTCATATTAATATGCAAAGATTCCCAGGTAGTGTAGATTAAAGTTTGTTCAAATCATGACCTTCGGGGGTAGGTAGGGGCCATAATTGGGGATCAAAATTTTATATGGGAATAAAGGGAAACCTTTTGGGCAAATTTAATTTAGCTTTACTCAGGTACCTTGGAGGTTGAGTGGGGGCATATAGGAGATTATTAAAGTCTGATATGGGAATATACAGGATTAAAACAAATTCTTTTCAGGATTAGCAGGACTACACTAAATCATATCAAAATGCATATGTTCCTAAGATGCGTTGATTCAATTTTTTTATGCCCCCATGACTAAATTCAGGAGGGGAATATTGTTTTGTCTCTGTCTGAAACCTTGTTTGTAACTTTTGGATGGTGAGTAATAGAGCTCTTATATTTGATATTTGTATTTCTTGTGACGAGACCTTTGTTTTGGTATTAAAGGTTTTGACCTGATGACTTTGACTTCTTAGTTTGACCTACTTTTAAGAAAACCTAACCTAGGCAATATCTCCTTCCTCATAACTTTTGAATGGTAAATTATGCATCTTTCATATTTCATGCATGCATTCCTTGTGACAAGACCTTTCTTTTGGTACTTTGTAACCTTTATATGGAATTTTAACTTACTTTTAAAACATAAGTTAACTTGAGCAATATCTCTTGAACTGTTTAAGTTAGGGCTTTCATAATTTGTGTATAGATTCCTTATGGCAAGACCTTATGCTTCATACCATGATTTTTTTTTTCTTTTTAAAATCAAAATAGCTGAACAACAGCAGGGCCAAGGTGACTCATGTGAGTGATGTGGCTCTTGTTCATGGTACTGCTGAATTAACATAGTATGTAGATATTATGAAGCAATCAAAAATAAATATTTTTATCACATGTATACAAATCTGTGGAATTCTGAACTCCATGTCCAACCAGTTAACTACTTTGTAGCTCAGATATTCAGATCTGTATCAAATATCTTTCCATTGAAGATGTTCAGAATCTAAGAGTCAAACTAGAGTACTAATGTTTATGTAGACATTCTGACCAGTAGCTAAAATTTATAAAAATCAAAATCTGAACTAATTTTATGAAATTTAGACATATTGTTGAATTGATGATTTAAGTAAGATTTAAAGCTTGTCAGTGATCATAACCTCTTGGCATAAAATATATATATATATATATATATATATATATATATATATATATATATATATATATATATAATATTTAAAAAAAAGAAATTTAAATAAAATCAGAAGGGTTACAGAGATGCCAAAACTTCATATTGAAATTTCAAAATATGGCTGAACTTGGTGTAGCATACCATCATTGTTTCAAAGACTTTGTGTAGAAATCATACCAGTGTTGTACCTTGTATTTGACAAATGCATTGTGTTTAAGAAATTTTAGTCAGAGTAGAGATGTGTTTTAAACAGACTATTTTTGCCAGTATTTGCTTGTACAGTAGAAGTTATCAATTTCTGTTTTATAGGACATACCAGCAGGAGAAGAACTACTGACATGGTTTGAGAGACGCAAGATCAGAGAGAATAGTAATGTGGAGAAAACAAAGGAGAAACCAAGCAAAACTAAAGGTAGAATTTGTATGAATCATGTTCAGCACTATATAGAGGGGTTGTATACAAACACACGACTGTATGAAAAACAAAACGAGTTAGCTTTATTGACATTATGAAGGAGTAAATCCAGAAAGTTACACAATGAATTACAGCCCTATGAAGGCTCAACTGAGCTTCTTTGATCAATAATTTTTTGTTTTGTTGGTATTGTTGTTGTAGTTATTGTTGTAAATTTTCACATTTTTAGGTTACCTAAGTCACTCAGGTGACCTATTGCCATTGGTCTTCGTCTGTTGTTGTGCGTCGTCTGTCATCCGTTAACAATTTCACATTTTTAATTTCTTAAAAACTATAAGACCAATTGTTACCATATTTAGTGTGAAGCATCTCTAGGTTAAGAGGAATATAAATTATGAAATTCATGACCTTTCTACTCCTGGGGCCCCAGGGGTAGAGCCAAATATGCTAAAAAAGACTATATTTTCAAAAATATTCTCTACTCCCACACATATGGGAGAAAAAGTAAATGCATTGTTATGGTGTCCATGGAATTATATGTACAAATATGAACAAGTTTTGTCTTGCCTTTTTAAGGTACACCAAGTCCCAAGAAGAAAACTGTCAAAAGATCCCGATCAGACTCCAGCCTTGGTTTGGGAGATAATGTCACCATTGGTGAGAAACGCCAGCGGAAAAAGAAAAAGATGTTTGGTGATGTTGAGGAAGTGTCTCTAGCAGAACTCATCCCAAAGAAACGATCAAAACGAAGCATGGATTCCAAAGAATCTTCCACAGAAGATCCTACTACAGAAGCCATCACCACTCAAATCTTCAATAGTCTGGATGTGGATACCATAAAAGTCTACAGCACAACTAATAGTGGATCAGAGTTTTTAGAGGCAGATAAAAAGAAATTGAAAGAGATTGAAGATAATTGGAGGTATCCTCCAAAGAGGAGAGAGTACCAGTTTGGTTTCCTAAATCGCATCGCTACCAGTGTTAATAACCGCCGGATGTATAAGTGTAATATATGCGGTGGATTATATCGGCACAAATTTAGTCTAAAAAGGCACTACTTACGCAATCACATTAACTGTCAGTATCTAAGCAAGGCAGCCATTACAAATTGCATGATCTCCGTGGCATCTCAATATCACACTATGGTGAAAGAGAATGGGGAGGAAGCCATGAATAAGATACACAATCACATTCATATCAAAATGGAAGAGGCAGATACCAGTTTGGATGATAAATCTGATGAGGCAGCCAATGATACAAATGAAGAGGAATCATCAGACACTGCCAGCAATAATGAGGAAAACATTGAAGAGTCAGCAGCTGATATCAATCCGGATGAAAAATACACGGAGTCAGGTCTTTACCCTGGACTATATAGGTGTAATGCATGTAGTAAACTGTTTGATAAAGCACCGGAACTAACAGACCACACAAAAGAACACTCAGAAATTCCTGATGCAAAAACATTTGCTTGCAGTTTGTGCAATATGACTTTTAAGTTCAAAATGAACCTTGTTCGCCATCAGCTTGTTCATGAAGGTAAAACATCTGGCAGCAACTCTATGGGAACCAGTAAACAGAAGGTGAAGGTGGAACCAGTCAATGACAGTGGAGATCCAAAACGACCTTACATGTGTTCTCAGTGTCCAATGAAGTTCAAATATTCCACAAATCTGGTCAAGCATGAAATTGTTCATTCAGGTGAGTGATAGTACATCAGATTGATTCTATACTGTAGTATCACAATTCAGAATTTTTTACACCGTAGGTTCACGAAGTTTGAGATTCAAGTAATAGACCCATATGTCTGTTCATCTGCATGGATTTTTCCGTTTAGTTAAAGGTTTCTAATTCACTTAAACTTGTCCATTGGTGTGGTGTTTTTCATTTGACGTTTAGCAGCTGAAATATTATACACAGTAATGTGTGATATTATGAATACATTAAGTACGGAGATCTGCTTCTTTTACATAATTAGCTGGCTGAACAAACACATAGCTGTATAACAGAAACTTTATTAAGTAATTTACTATGCAATGAACATGTAAAAAAGGTCAATTATCAAATATTTTGGAAAATGGGATTTATAAATGACAATTACTTAACAGTTTTTCAAACAGTGAGATGACAGCGGCATCAAAGGTGAAAAAAGACAGATAATCTGCAGAACAAGTCATTATATGCAGTATTATAACAATATAAGTGTCTGAGTCCTATGGGGATCCGGGTTAGAGTAGGTTCTCAGTATCCCTTTCTTGTTATAAAAGATGACTAAATGGGGTGGTCCTTCGGATGAGACTGCAAAACTGAGGTCCCGTGTCACAGCAGTTGTGGCACAATAAAGATCCCTCCCTTGCTCAAAGGCCATAAGAGCTGAGTACAGGGCTAAATTTGCAGCCCTTCACCGACAATGGTGACGTCCCATTATGAGTGAAAAATTCTCAAGCGGGATCTAAAACAATATACAATCAATCAACAATGAGGATTTGTTAGGTCACCTGAGTCACATAGATGACTTGTTACAGTTGGTCTTTGTCCGGTGGTATCTGTTAACAATTTTACATTTTAACTTCGTCTTCAAAACTACAAAGCCAATTGTTACCATTTATTGTGTGAAGCATCTTTAGGATAAGAGGAATTTAAATTGTGAAATTTATGACCTTACCACATTTGGGGCCTCAGAGAAGGGCCAGATATGCTAAAAAAAGACTGTATTTTCCAAAATCTTTTTCTGTACTCCCAGACATGTGGGAGAAAAACTAAATGTATGGTTATGGAGTCCATGAAGCCCTTTATCAAACTTGTGAAATTCATGGCCCCTGGGCCAGGGGTTGAGGCTCTAGGTATGGCCAATATGGTCATGTAGTGAAAATCAGGGCTCACACTGACCAAAATTTTGTGTTGCAAATCTGGCTAGTCGGCTCATACATGTTTGTTGTATGTTTGATATATTATGCCAGAGACATATACAGCATATTATATATGTCTCTGATTATTCTTACATGATGTATACAGCATAGCTTAATTTAAATGCTTTTATCATAAATCACTGTTATAATGAAAATTGTACTTTATCAGATCGCCTTTCAGTCATCAATGACATTGCAGTACAATAGTTTTTTTTATATTGTTTTTGGCCAAGTTGACTCAATTTTATTTCATACCAAGAGAAGTGTAGGAGCATTTCATTGCCTATAACCAACTACAATAAAAACAAGAAACAAGTTTTTATGTTTATTTATCATGTTAATTGTGTTAATAACATGAATAATAAGAACAATATGCATCAAAACATCAAAATAACAGTCTATAAATTGATACACAAGAAGTCACTGATGACAAAGTCAATGAAAACTAATGACATAACACAGCGTCATTGTTTCACAACATCACATTTTCACTTAAAATTCACTGAAAATCATCATGTAGTAGAAAAGGGACTTCAGGAAAATCTGAAATAAATTTTGAATGGTTTGAGATGACGTGCAGTCAAAAGATGACGACCTAACAATTTCAGAAGTGAATATCAGAAGAATTTACAATTTTGCATTTCCTCATTGCCAATTTCCAAAGAGATCAAACCAAAGACACAATAAAAATGATGCTGTTTCCCAACATTCTTCAATTTTTATACTGTAATATCGTCAAATGAATTTGAAAATGTTAATCTTTGAACATTCTAATAGTGTAACTGTACCCACAGAATTTTTAGATGTAATCGATTGTTTACTTTTGTGAATTGGCAACTTAGATTTTATATATTTATATTGACAATGAAACATCTTTCATTAATTGGTTTGTGTGCATAATTGCATGCTTTTATTCCACCCACTCTGACATAGGTAGGTAGATTCCCAGTCGGGGTATCTTCCCCCTGGAAATTATTTGCACATGCAAATTTCATTTCATTCACACGTACCTGAACATAGAAGATCAACCTTTTGTCTTGTGTCAACTGCTAAAACATCTAGGTCTATTGTTCCTATGTGGCAATATATCCACATTGACCATTTTGCACTAGTAAAACTGTAAATCAGCTGTTTTGATGCAAAGACTGAATTTAAGATGGTGATTTTTGAAATAATGAAATGCCCATATCACATTTTACGAATTTCTGTTGCAAATTTTTACAAAAAATCCCAAAATGCAACAAATGCAATGGGCAGCGTGAGCCCTGAAAATGTATTGGATCATAGAAAGTCCTCTCTACTTCCATTTATATTGAGAAAAGCTCTATGCTCATAGGATAATGATGTCCATGAAGCTCTCAACCTAAATTGTGAAAGTTGTGGCTCCTGGGCTAGGGGTTCAGGTCCTAAGGCGGGGCCAGTATGGCTATATAGTGAAAATACATATTAAATCTTAGAAAATCTTCTTCTCTACTCCCATAAATATCTGAGTAAAACTAAATGCATGATTATGATATCCATGAAGCTCTCTACAGTGTGAAATTCATGATTCCTGGGTGAGGGGTTCAGACCCTAGGGTAGGGACAATATGGCCAAATAGTGAAAATGTATATCTTAGAAAATCTTGTTTACTCCCATATATATTTGAGAAAAACTAAATGCATAATTATAATGTCCATGAAGCTCTCAACCTAAATTGTGAAATTCATTTGCTTGAGACAACATGAATTTCTTGGAAAACCTAGCAACAGTATTGCACAAGTCAGTTAATGATTGAAACTTAACCATGTATGGGATATATTGCTATTTATAACCATTTAACATTCTGGGGTGGGGGTGGGGAGGGTGGCTATGCCTCCTCATTGGTTATGTGATACATTGCATACATGATCTTATGTAACTATGACTTGTGCCAGTGTTTTTGGACCATTTATCATACTCAGATTCAGACAGTAAACTGATAATATCATAATGCATACAACTTTAAATATTCTGGATTGTAAACAAATTGTATTGATTTTTTTATGCTCTAAGTCTGCTGTTTGCTTTTTGATTATTAAGACATATATGGTTGAACCCAAGAGGCATGGTGTTTCATCATGCTTCCTGTCAGTTATATGCCTAAAGATCAAATATGGAGGGGGTATTGGTTTTTGGTCTGTAAGTTTTGTACTATATATTTCTCATACTAGGTGAGCTTATAGGTCAAGGTTAACATTTCAAATGGAATAAGGCCACATTCAGGACAAATACTTCTTGTTATATAGCAACAAAGGAGAAAAATTAGTGAATTTGATTTGTTTCATATTTAGAAACTATTTTATATTTGTTTAAGCCATTAAAAAATTACATGAAAGATTTATGAAAATGATTTTTAAACATTAACTTATGATGAATTGTTTTAATTCTTCAGTAAGATGATAAATTCTAGGCAGTTGCGATACATTTCATGATTTATTTTGCAGATGATCGTCCATGCAAGTGCTCAGTTTGTGGTAAATCCTTTCCTTCCACAACCAACTTGAAAAAACACATGAATATCCACATTGGGTGTAAGGTACCTTGTAGACACTGTGAGGCAGTCTTCTCTCATGTTGGAGCCCTGAGGAAGCACATCCGACTTCTCCACCCCACAGTACACAGGGAAAGACTTCTGAAATTGCTGGAAAAACAGGGAAAACTAGGGGTGAAGGCCCAGAAGTATCTAGAGAGCAGCTACGAAAATGAGAATAGCAATGGCAAGTCATCTGAGAGAGGTAGCACGTGCAGCAGTTCAAATGAGGGTGAGAAAGAGACAAGACATAAAAAGGAAAAGAGGACAAAGACGAGGATTGAAGACGGAATAGATTCTAGGTTCAAGTTCTCTTGTACAATATGTAAGAAGAGATTCACAGAGTATGTGAATATGTGCAGACATCGCCGTGTGGCTCATGAAAATCCAGAAGAGGAAGGTAGCAGTATTGCAAATTCTGATGGAAGCTCGGACTTGGTCAATGTAGTGGAAGAAAATCCAGAGGCTATAGCAGCCTTCTTTGCAAATGTTGCTTACAATATTGCTGAGAACTTGACATGTTACTTGGATGGAGGACAGGAAGCACTTGAGGCTCACAGAAAGAGGGAAAATGAGGAGGTGGATGTGGAAAGTATGGAGGAAGAAAAGAAAGTGGAAGGAAATCCCAACATTGCTCTAGACCAGTATAACTTCCCTCTCAGCTACAATGCCAGACTTCTTCAAGAGAACTTTGAGTATTGTCCTCTAGATCCATCAGAGTTGATGAGGAAGTATGAGAAAGAAGTACCAAACTATTTCGATGTGAACATTGATGAGAATTCTTTGGATGAACGTGGACCAGCTCTATGTACTCGCCGTCGAAGTTCAAAAGATAGTAAAGATGACAGTAGAGACAGCATATGGGGGAACAGGTTTGATGGAAGTATGACAAACTCTCCAGCCAAATCGGAACGGAGTGAGTCTCCCATGCTGAAGATTGCATCTGTATTCTCTGGGAAGGAGGCAGTCTTGTTGATGCCAGAGGTGCCCAAAAAAGACCCTCCTGCTGACAAAGCAAGTCAGAATAACGGGACTATCACCATAGCTCCTCTGGAGGGTAAAACAGATGACCCATCACAAAAGTCTTGCAATCATTCTGATGAGGAGAAAACAAAGGAAAATGTAGAGGCATGTAAAGACTATAATACTGTGAAAGAAGATGATGCTATTAAAACTGATACAAAAGTGGCGTCTGAGAAATCTCAGGACATTGATGGTCCCATGAGTGCTGAGAAAGGGAATATATCAGAGGAGGAAGTCATAAGTGATATTAAGGAGTCTTTGAATGTAGGAAGTACACCAGTTGCAAGCTTACAGGATTCAGGAGAGAGCAATGCAAGTCTTGGGGACATTAATGGCAATAGAAAACATAAGCAAGAATGTTCAGAAGAAACAGAATTGGAGAAAAGTGATAAATCTGATGATGTTGACAGAAGCACAGAGTCAAAGGACAACCAGCTTAGCAATGAAAGTGAGCATTTTCCTAGAAAACATGTATTCAAAATTATGGAGTACAGCAAAATGAAAAAAGGGGGTTTAACAGTGATATGTCATAGTGATCTCAAGAAAGCTCAAAAGAGTGCAGCTATGAAAGACAGTGATAAATCTGATTCTTTGATGGAAATTGTGAATGAGGATGACAAATTGCCTGGCCCTGAGGTCTCAGCAGATATCTCAAACTCTGCAGATAGCTCCCAGGTTGGAACTGGATTGGATGACAAACCAAAGGTGGATGACATGTGCAGTGATGACAGTAACTCAGGGATTTTACTGGTGGATCTATTTACGGACTCTGATTCAGAACAAACAAATAAGGACCATGATATGATGCTCCAAGGACTGGATTTGGCCAGAGGAACCAAAGCCATGATAGATGAGAAAAGGCCAAGGTCTTTCAGTGCTGGTAATTCTCCTCAGCGGAGTCCACTGTACAACTATGAGACTATCATGTTTGGAAAACTAGGAGATACAGCATATGTGTGCTCAGTGTGCAAGAGACATTACCCAGACTTTGATAGGTTGATCCGACATCAATGGAAGAAACATCCATCTATATACTGTGACTTTATGGAAGTGGAACAAGGATATGAAATAGAGAGCTTGTACTACTCCAAACCTTGCAATAGAGGTTTATTGGGTTCGTCAGGGAAGGCGCTGGAGAGAGCTATAAACAGACCATCATATACATGCACTCGATGTAGAGGATCATTCAAAAGTGTGGACAGACTTCGGGTTCATATCATTAACTGTGCTACTCCTCAACCATCTCCCAAGAAGAAAAAATCCTACTACAAACGCAGAACACCAATCAAAGTAGACAATGCAGAGATTGAGAGTCCATCCAAATTGGCCAGTCAGGTGAATGTAAAGGAGCTTAACTCTAGAATGACAGAATTATCCTCCAAAAGTGACAAAAAAGAAGACAATGTTGTGAGAGAAAAATCTGTGAACTTAGAGGAAAATGAGCAGGAGGAGAAATCTATAGATGAAATCAGTGTACGACCTACCACCCCTCTGCTGAAAACAACTGCAGAGAAGAAAGCTTCAACAGATACTAAAGTCACTCCCAAGAAAAGAGAAACAATTGAAGTGAAAGAAAAAACTTCTCTGGAGACAAAAATCAATGAACAGAAGACACACAAGTCTCCATCTAGTCAATCTAATATTAGGAAGAAAAATGTGATTGAAAAGAAAGTGCAAGTCAAAGAGAAAAGTACACATGCTTTGATGTTTAAAGGCAAAGCAACAGGAAAAAGCAAGTCTCCACTAAAAATCCGAACTGAAAGCAAGGCTGGAAAGTCAGTGATGGTAACAGAAAACATTCAGAAGAAAAAGGGTAGGAGAGGACGTGACTTTGTCAGCTATAATCCAAGAAATCACATTAGACGGCGGGAATTGTCAGAGGTTCTAGATAAGCAACAGTGTAAAGGCTGTGGAGTCAAATTCAAGACAATCTCCTTGTTAGAGAGACATGTCAAAAAATGTGATGAAAAAGACAAATTCAAGGACATTAAATTAATCAAATCTAATGTAAATGAAGCATTTCACCAAAAACAAAGACACATGTGTTTTTATTGTAACAAAGGGTTCATCTATCCCAAATCTCTTATGAACCATTTCAAGGCTTTCTGTTTAGTAAAGAAGGAACGAATGTCTAATGGAGGCTTGTCTGATGAGGACAAATCAACTGAGGCAACCATGATGAAGCGACTTATTCAACAAGAGGAGGACAGAAAAATCACAACAGAAGAGTTCACTGAACAGAAAAAGGGAGGCTGGCCTCGTGGAAAGAAAAGAAAACACAGAAGGAAAAACCACTCCTGGACCATTATTAAACAGAGGAAATCGTCAAGCAATGGTGTGGAGGTTGGGGCAACTGGGGATGGTACTTGTTCTGTAGAGGAGAATGAGGAGATGGAGGCATCTGAAGAGGAAGAGGACACATTGGAGGACACTCCTCATGAACAGACAAATGACTCTAACATGAAACCAAAGAAAGCAAGTAAATCCATGTCTGAAGAAGGTAAGGAACAACAAAAGAAATTCACCAATTCTCCTCAAAAGTTGGGCGAGAAGAAAGAATCTGTTTTATCTTCAGCAGATAAAGGCAGTGATGTATTTAAAGCAGAATCCAAATCCAGGAAAGTGAAAGTGCAAGCGGGACCTGAGTCTGCAAATAAATTAAAGAAGTCCAGAGTTACTGCTTCAGGTTTAAAAGGCAAGAAAGAGAGTGAAAGCTCTTCAGAAGTGGATTCCTGTGCAGTGTTAGAAAGGACAATTAATATGACATCCTTAGCAGAGGCAGAGAAAAGTGGAAAAAGTGGAGTGGAATTATCAAGGAAAAGGGGAAGAAGGAAAATTATAAGGAATGACATTGAGGATTCACTAAAGAATACTACATTTCATGAAGAGGTGAAGGGTAAGAAAGTAAAGGTGGAAGATGTACAGATGGCATCAGATGTCAAACTATATAAAGAGGCAAAAACTAAGAAAGGGAAAAGTGATGGCTCATCCAAAAATGTTCTAGTCAAGGAAGGAAAAATGAAGAAAATAAATGTGGAACAAGAGGAACAATTGTTGATAGAAGAAGTAACACAGAACATGGAGGGGAAGGGAAAGAAAGGAAAGATATCTTTTGATAACCCTGACATGAAGTTTGTGACAATGAAGAACATTGTGAAAAAGGGGGGGAGTGGGGGTTCACCAGTGAAAACTGTGGAGAAAGAGGTAGAAGAGAGTGAGAAAATGAATTCTAGCAAACTTACATTCCATATTTATGATTCTGATAGCTTCAAAAAAAAGAAGGCCACAACTACCATAGGGGCGGGAGTGGAAAGGTTCCATATTATACAACTTAAGGATTTTGTGGGAAAGAGTAGTATTGAGGGAGATAGTCCTAAAGTAGGGGAAAAGGGGAGGAAATCTGGGGAGGGGGAAAAAGGGACACTAAGTGGGAGGGGGTTAGTGGTAGTAAAGGGGGGTCTTGGTAAGGATGTAGTAAGAGAGAAAGGATGTCAGACTCCAGGGGAGATCTGTGAGAGTGCGGGTGAGGGGTCAGAAAAGAAATCCACGGGATCAAATAAGATTAAAGGAGTTGTGAACAGAAAGCCAGATACTCTACAGTTTCATCAAGTCGATGCAGCAGCCATAAGGACAAAAAAGGGAAGCAAGACTCTGAAGAAAAAGTAAAATTTTGTTCATGTAAAAGATGCTGCAATATTCATAAATAATTTTGGGATGGAAAAATGCATTTGATTTTTTTTTAGCATGATTAGACTGTATGATACATCTATTTGTGTTCCCACATAATTTGGTGCTCTAATTTTACAGTGTATCATATGTCAGAGAAAATCAGTGTAACTATAAATGCTTTTAGAACTCTTATAGACCAGTTTGATCAAAGTTTATTTATTACAGGTGTTTTAAAGTTTTGTTTCGCAATATTTTAAACCAAATGTGACATTCCATACACTACATGTACACTAATTGCAGAACTGTAGCTCTCTGGACCTGTCTATCCAAAAAAAATTAATTTCCTGAGATCTACAGTTCTGCAGCTTCATGCAGACCTATTAGAATACATAATATCCATAAGGCTGAAAGAGTTGTCCTTCTTGTAGTGACTGTCCTTTGTCATGATCACTTAAAATCTTGAATTTTGAAAACAAAATAATTTGAATTTGTAATGTGTTCTTGTAGATGTTGCATCACATTTCATCTATTGATAACTTTTTCGGACACTGTTTTTGTTGTATATCAACGTATGTATATGATTATTTTGATGTATGTTTTACTTCATGAATTAATTGAATATTAAAAAATGTGAAGCACAGATGTTTATTTATGTCTCGGTGACAGATTGTGAATTGGAGTGAGCCAGGAGTTTAGTTACCTGTAAATGCCAGCAGCATGATTTCAAAAGGTTAACATCGTCATAGTAGAGTCAATGGTGTGAATACAAATTACATTTTATTTGTTTCAGAGATTGTCTTTAGCATGCAAATAGATAAAATGTGTGTTCTAATGGAAGATTTTGAAAGGCTTGTGACATTGTTTGTAGGACAGCTTGTAGCATCAGATGAAGCTGAATTTCAAAGCTCAGCATTTTCTGACACCCACACATATACTAGTATATACCTAAAGAAAAGTGTATACCCTTGTCTGTAAATTATGTAGTGAAAATGAAAAATAATTTTGAGTAGCTGTGAATAAAAAATTTCACTTTGAATAATATAGTAGATATATTTAGTGATCAATTATAATGAGTTACTGACCCTTGTTCATCCTAAAGTTTTAAGTCAATGAATGTTGTATGCACATGAAACCTTTGAAAGTTTGCATGATTAACTTTTAATAGATTTTAGGCACCTGAGTTAATCAGGTGACTTATTGCAATTGGTCAGCATCTGTATCATCCGTCTTGCATTACCAGTTGAACATTTTTAACTTCTTTGGGACAAGGCAGGGGGTTGTTGTAAATTTCAAGACTCCTGCAGCTCTTGACCAGTTTTCAAAAATATTTTTTTCTACAACCACATATCTGTAAAAAGAAATAAATACATAGTGATATTGCCTTTAGAGCAGGAAGGCTCAATGAAAGTTGTAAATTTTATGATCCTCAGGGTAGAGGTTCTGACTCCAAGATGGGGTGAAACGTTGTATATAGTGTTTATTGAATAGCATCTTTTATGCTATTGATACTAAATTGAAACTTACAAATTGCTCTTTAAAAGAAGCAGGTGACTCATTACCAAAATTGTAAATTCCATGATCCCAAGTACAGGGATTTTGTTACCAGGGTGGGTCAAAATGATTATCAAATGTGTGTTGACAACTGAACATTTTTAATCTAACATTTCAATTCTTTTCAAATTTGGTGTTAAACATCTTTGGAAAAGAGGGGCTTAAAATTGTAAATTTCAGGACTCCAGCACTGACGGGGCCAAAAATTGACCAATTTTCAAAAATGTTCATTACAACCAAACATCTGTAAGAAAAACTAAATGCATAGTCATGTAGAGCAGGAAGGCCTCTACCAAATTTATAAATTTTATGGGGTAGAGGTTCTGACACTAGAGTGGGTTCAAATGTGGTATGAATTTATGTGTTAAACAATTGGATAATGTCTTTAATATAGAGCACCAAATGAACCTAAGTTTTACTCAAATAATTCAAGATATTTTTGATTATTAGAAGAATATCATAAATTCAATTATTGTGTGCAATAATTGAATTGCTGTGCACATTAGATCAATTATTAGAAAAATATCAATTCAATTAATGTGGGCAATAATTTGATGAGAGCAGTAAATGATGTGATAAGCACATTAATTCAGTTTGATGAGAGCAATAACTGAATTGATGCAGGCATCAATTCAATTATTGGTCAAATGCTTGTTTTAAAGAAGCAGAAAAGAAGGTACCAAAATTGTGAATTTGACTCTAAGGTGTGTCCAAATATCAATATGGGCACTTGTATTTTTATGAACATGTCTTGTTTAATAATTTAACAATTATGTGGAAAATAACTCGTGAAAATATTTGCTATATTCAATGTCTAGATACATCTGTGAATTTACGAATTTTATTATTAAAAAGAGCTATTATTTTTAGTTCAAATAGGCTACCAGAAAATAATTTGGATTTTACGTAGTCGGTATACAAGACACCTACCCTACAAATGTAGCTTTCTGTATTTATTTTATGTACTGTGTCTTAATTAATAGTCCCCTACCTGCTTTGCAAAAGCAGAAAGGAATAATATTGTAACACCAAGGGTAGAGTTTTCAAGTCTAGGGTGGAGTATATATCGTTTTGTGTGTTGGTTGTAAACTTTTTAACATTTTTAGCATTTTCTTTGAAAAGCAGAACTTATTGCAACCAGTTTTCGGGTACATTGTATCTGGGTTCTCTCCTCCACCAATAAAAACTGGATGTCGCCAGATAACTGAAACATTGTTGAGTGTGGCGAAAAAAAAAAATTGACAATCAATCAATCAATCAGCAACCAGTTTTGGTATATGACATTGGTGGTGAAGGGGAACAAAAATGGTTAATTTCATGGTCTCTGATTCTGAGGGGTGTGGCCAAAACTATAAAAAGGACTGTAATTTTCAAAAATCTGATGATGAACATAAAGCAGACTGTTGGCATGCTTATAATGAGCAATGAATTCTATACTAAAACTGAAATTTATGACCCCTGAATATTGGGTTCATTATTGCCCAGGGTGAAGCTAAGTTGGTCATAAAAATAAGATGAAATAGAAAATATTCCCTCTTGTGGACATCAAGGAGGCAAAATGTTGGTGTGACTGTAATTTAGCATTGATTGTGAACTGTGAAATTCAGGACCCCTGGTTCAGGTTCTAGAATAGGGCTTATGTTGGTCATGTACTGGTATATTGTAAACTGCTAAATATTTAAATATTGTTACTTTTGGACACCAAGGAGGCAAAATGTTTTGGTCTCGCTAACAAAATTGTGAAATTCATTACCAAAAGGTTTATACTAGGATGAGCAATATTGGTTGGTTGTGTATTGTTTAACGTCCCTCGAGACAATTTTTCACTCGCATGGAGACGGCATAAATTATATGCACAGAAACATACTATAATACTACTGTGTTACTCGGTGCAACACATATCTTAAATATTAATGAGTCTGTTAATTTTGTGATTACATGACTCTGGTATATTTGTACAAAACTTCAATTTGTTATAAAATCCCCGTCTAGAAAATGTTAAAAACATTGTTTCACATGGTAACACAAAATTATACTTTTTTGACAGTGTAGGTCACAATTTCAACATATGGTTCATGGTAGGATCAAAGGTCAATAATGACTTGTTTCTACTACCAAAATGAATGGAAGCATAGCTAGTCATCACCTGGTGTTTTCACATAATACATACTTAAATCAATTTTGAAATAACTGATCAACACAATGAGACTAATGTCAATTAGAATGGTTGTTATTGCCTCACAATTCATTGTGAGAGGGAATATACCAGGTAATGGGACTGTTCATGTGTGGGCGAGTTTGTGTGTGTTAGCATGTGTGTAACAATGAGCTTGTAGACACTCTTAACGGCCACATTGTTTGCTTGATTTATGTAGCTTTGTTATCAAAAGAGGAAGAACACTATTGATTTGGGGTCAAAGGTCAAGGTCACTATAGGACTTGATAGAAAACGCTTGTAGATGCTCTGAGATCACATTTTTTGCTCAACTGATTTCATACTTCACATTAGCTTTGTTATCAAGAGAGGAAGAACACTATTGATTTGGGGGTCCAAAGGTCAAGGTCACTGTGGGACTTGATAGAAAAAACATGTAGAGACTCATTGCAAGGGGATATGCCCCATCTTGCAGAGCTCTTGTTGACCCAAATATTTCTGGAAAAGGTACCTGACCAACATGTCTAAAGGGCACCTGTATTTCTCTCTGTACAAGTGAAAAAGGACAAAGGGATGTTTACTACATCTGGATATTGAAGAAAATAATTTTGCAAGATTATGAAATCTAACACATGTTTGGTGTTGAAAACCCTTTTGTGATCTGTGACTCTGGACTAGTACTCAAAGAGTCCAGGGCGGTCTTCCTCATGGCCAGCCCTGATGGGAATATGCATGCATGAGTGAAGACATACTGATACTCTCTATATGAGTAGTTGATGGAGCTGTTGTATGTATTTTATATTCATTTTACTATTTTTGTTAAGCGTGAATTGTTTAGGAAGTGACAGGGCATTTGTCATAAACCATCAGGTTGATTGCTTGCTCTTTTGCTCTCACTTGGTGGAATAGTACACATTGGTTGTAAAGAATGTTAATGATATATTTTTAAGGATAAACTATATGATACTTGTATAGGATTTTTTTCACATATATCGCTGTTATTTTTATACCAATATAAATAATGTACTAATATACTCTGATTTTACTAGACGATGTAAACACTTTTCATGGAATTCTTCTGGTCTTCATTACAAGAGTATTTTTTAAATACCTTTGAAATATTAAAAATTTGCAACACTTTTATTTTACTCTTGGTCTTTTTACATTTTACTGTAAATTCATATTTGGCAAAATTTCTAGCATAATATGCAGATAATTGCCTCGCCATTACATAGTCCTCTGAAGTGGTTTTGGATAGGCCCTTCTGATACCCCTTAATTACATAAGTGTTATATGTTGGTTACGCAAAAAAAAAATATAAAATATTACCAACCACACTATCGTTTTTAATTTACCATGGGTCAAAAATTGGTTCAATCAGAACCTCTTTTTGAAAAAGTATATGTTGAATTGTTATGAGTGTTACCTGGTGTATATTAAATTGCCCCAGATTTCCTATCCATGTGTACCAGACAGATTGCTGGTAAATATCCATGTGTACCAGACAGATTGCTGGTAAATATCCATGTGTACCAGACAGATTGCTGGTAAATATCCATGTGTACCAGACAGATTGCTGGTAAATATACATGTGTACCAGACAGATTGCTGGTAAATATACATGTGTACCAGACAGATTGCTGGTAAATATCCATGTGTACCAGACAGATTGCTGGTAAATATACATGTGTACCAGACAGATTGCTGGTAAATATCCATGTGTACCAGACAGATTGCTGGTAAATATACATGTGTACCAGACAGATTGCTGGTAAATATACATGTGTACCAGACAGATTGCTGGTAAATATACATGTGTACCAGACAGATTGCTGGTAAATATCCATGTGTACCAGACAGATTGCTGGTAAATATACATGTGTACCAGACAGATTGCTGGTAAATATACATGTGTACCAGACAGATTGCTGGTAAATATCCATGTGTACCAGACAGATTGCTGGTAAATATACATGTGTACCAGACAGATTGCTGGTAAATATCCATGTGTACCAGACAGATTGCTGGTAAATATACATGTGTACCAGACAGATTGCTGGTAAATATACATGTGTACCAGACAGATTGCTGGTAAATATCCATGTGTACCAGACAGATTGCTGGTAAATATCCATGTGTACCAGACAGATTGCTGGTAAATATACATGTGTACCAGACAGATTGCTGGTAAATATACATGTGTACCAGACAGATTGCTGGTAAATATCCATGTGTACCAGACAGATTGCTGGTAAATATACATGTGTACCAGACAGATTGCTGGTAAATATACATGTGTACCAGACAGATTGCTGGTAAATATACATGTGTACCAGACAGATTGCTGGTAAATATACATGTGTACCAGACAGATTGCTGGTAAATATACATGTGTACCAGACAGATTGCTGTTAAATATACATGTGTACCAGACAGATTGCTGGTAAATATACATGTGTACCAGACAGATTGCTGGTAAATATACATGTGGTACATTCATAATGGTTTATTCTAAAAATCTGACTGCATTTTTATTAAATATGGTATTCATTGTTAACTGGGAGTTTGTAATTAAAAATTTGATTCAACTCCAATTAATTATATATTATATACTTTTAAAATTTACTTTTTCATAGTTGTAATTGATAATTTAGTTGGTTAATAATCATACATGCAAAATTTACATGAAAGGTACTTTACTGTACTTCAAGTACAGTTTTAACTACATGTTTATTATTTTCTTGTTTTGTTTATTTGTTTTTGCTATTGAAATATGACAAAACATGAAGTTTGAGACTTTTTACATAAATTCTTAGCATAGCTTAAGCTGATGGCAAAGACAACTTAAGTGTTAAATGTTTTAAACTGGATTTAAAAGTTGTTGATATTATTCTGTAATTTACTTACATAAGATCATAAATCCTGTTAACAGCCCCCATAGAAAAGGGATTTAAGTATTACAACATCCATTAATTCTGTTATCACAATAATTCACCTTTGGTCTTTTTACTGCTGTTTTTGTTTGTGGTTTGAAATTCTTGTTGAATTGTGTTCATGTCTATTGTCTGTTTATTCTTCTCATGCTAACATGCTTAAATGATTACAGAGGGGGTGGTCACAGTTTTTTCTGAGAATTACATCTGAACCTTGTCTGTGCTAGGCAGTATTGCAGACTTTTTACACATTACAGTGTTGAAATGATACATGTATTATTATCCATGGAGATGTTTGGAGGATACCATTAAGGTGGATTTCTTTAGTTGATTTTGAGGAAAGTATTAATTAGTAAGTTTGTTAGATTTAAAATTGTCCCACCCTTGTTTTAGCGCATTTTAAATGTCTAAGATCTGATATTCATGAATCTTCATCGTTTTCTCTTGTTGGACTTCATTGTTGGTGACCAGTTCCAGAAATCAAAGCGTTTCTTATGTTGGATTTATTGCATACATTGTACAGCATCTTGTGATATAATGTTTAATCTACATTGTACAGCATCTTGTGATATAGTGTTTAATCTACAATGTACAGCATCTTGTGATATAGTGTTTAATCTACATTGTACAGCATCTTGTGATATAATGTTTAATCTACATTGTACAGCATCCTGTGATATAGTTTTTAATCTACAATGTACAGCATCTTGTGATATAATGTTTAATCTACATTGTACAGCATCTTGTGATATAATGTTTAATCTACAATGTACAGCATCTTGTGATATAGTGTTTAATCTACAATGTACAGCATCTTGTGATATAATGTTTAATCTACATTGTACAGCATCTTGTGATATAATGTTTAATCTACAATGTACAGCATCTTTGATCTATTGCTTATAATCTCTGAATTGACTGGAGTGGTCCATGCTGTCCAACCAATAGTGCGATAATACTCGTGTATAATGAGGACTGCGCTAGAACAGAAGAAGAACCAGAAACTGAGGTGATGTTCAGGGATCCATCAACACTCATCATCTGTGACCGTTATAGAAGTCAGCAGATGTCTCATGTCCCTTGCTGCTATAGGACATTTATATATCGATGCTTTATGAGTCTATGCAAACTTAGAGAGCAACTGGAAAACAGTTCAGATCGACAAATACATGGTGTAGTTGTGTTTGCAGATTCGAAAATATGTATAAATTGGTTTAGCTCCAGAATTGAGACCTTTTTGAAATGGTACAAATGTATCATATAACGAGTATTTTCTGTGGTTGTCCATATTTTGCAGATAGGAAAAATCTGCAAAAATTACAATTGCAAAATACCTATACACACTTATAGGCACATATAGGTATAATGCAACTGCAGAAATTGAAAACAGTATGATTTGCTACCATTTACAAATCAAATTGCAAAAATTTCCATCAGCAGATGGTATGTACAAGTACTGAAGCACTGTAATAATTAAGAATTTTGTTCACAGGGACAAGACATTTTTTGTATTCACACCTAATTAACTGAATGAAATTAATAAATCAGATACTCTACATAATTCATGGAATAATGGAGACCCACCAGCACCTCTAAGGTCCTGTAGACAACCTAGCTGTTATTCACAAAAATGATTTTCTTTGTACTTTACTTGAAATAAGGATTTCCTTAACTTTGTGTAAATAAAACACCCAAAGGTAGTAATCCATCAAAAGGATCCTATTCTGGACAAATATTGCAGAGAAATGTCACAGGCAAGCATAATGAACTTGTTCAGAGTTTGCTTTCCACAGTATTGAGTATTGGGCTGTTGTAAGTTGTACACTTCAATGCTTTGATATTTTCTGTGCTTTTAAATGAAAAATTTAAAATAAGCTGCAACACAATCAGTCATATAAAAGGTATTCCTTAACATAAAGCAATTATATATAATGCTTGCTGATCATGGTAAAAAAATTGGATGTTGCCAGTAAATCCAGAATCCAGTGTTTTATTTATTACATTTTAACAATATTGTTTTAAAAACATGATATAAATATTCATTTATATTGGTTATGTCCAAAAACATTGCATACATGTATCCAGTGTAAGTGTCATGACATGTCCATCATTTTTAGCTCACCTGAGCGACATGTAATATAGCCCAAGTGAGTTTCTCCGATCAAATTTGTCAGATCTGTCTTTAAACTTTTCACATTTCTTGAGAACCATTAACCAATTTAAACCAAACTTTTATACAAAGAATCCTTGGATCAACAGAATTCCATTTTGTTGAGATGAAAGGTTATGATCCTTTCCAAGGATAAATAATGTAGATACCACTCGAGCAAGAAAACCAGAACTTTTAAGACAGCTTCTTTTTATCATAGTAATGATTCAAGTGTGTTCACAACAGTGTTGCATAGAAATGTAGGATAAAAGTATCTTAAAATCTTCTTAGATCCACATATTCTAGAACCAGATATTGTCTCCCATCTTAAATTTGTTGAGCTGCAGGCCAACTATACATGCTAAGGAAAATTGAACCTTGGTTCCACCGTCTGCTCTTTTGACATCCCATTGTATGCTGTGCCATGAAATTAGTGTGCTATGCTATGGGATTAGTGTGCTATGCAATGAGAATTGGTGTGTTATGTTATGAGATTTGTATGCTATGCCATGAGATTTTTGTACTATGTTATGAGATTTGTCTGTTATGTTATGAAATTTGTATGCTGTACTATGAGATTTGTATGGTATTAATGTTATGAGATTTGTATGCTATACTATGAGATTAGTGTGCTATGCTATGAAATTTGTATGCTATGGTATATGTATGATAACCACTGTATGTTGTAAAAAATAAGAGAATGGACTGTGATTGCTGTATTAGGCTCCCTACTTGATTTTTGCATTGTCATCACTGATTATTTTCACAGACATCAGAAGGGATGAATGAGGAACCCTGCAGGAGATCTTTGAAACAGTATTATCCAGAAATGATTAGACTTGCATAAGCTCTCTTATGAAGGTAAGTATCAGGGGGTAATTTCTTAAGCTTCTTTTGCAGCTCTGTAGATGTCAGCATATTGATCAGTACTTAATAAACAATGAAATGCTTTCTTTGTTGTTTTAGTGGGTGATGAAGGTAGCAATCATTGCAGAAAAAATTCTGAAATTATACAGATTTTTTCTGCAATGATTGCTATCTTCATCACCTGATAAAACAACAAAGAAAGACATTTTATTGTTTATATTTTTATGTAATTACTAGATTTAAGTTATAAGATATCATATTGTAACCCGTTTGTTACTTAACAGAACACTGATGATGATGCAAGCAATGCACCCTTTGACATTGATGACACTCCATATTTGGTAATGGTTTTGCAGATTGAATTAGTTTGCAACAAACATGTATTCATTGTTGCAAATGAAAGCAATGGCAATTTCAAAAGAAATATTAAAGGAAAAGATTCCATGAATGTAAATATAAGGTAATAATGACCCAGGGCACATGTGAACATTAGTCTTAACTTTGTATCTGTTGTAAGTTCATTATCTAAAATTGTTGTCATCGAGTTCTAGTAAAATACTTACTGTATACATGATGGTACCTTGATAGTTATGTTGAAGAATCTGATGGGGGAACTATTGTATAGAATGTTACCCTGGTGGTCTAACCCTTTGACCAATTGACAAGTCTTCAGAATTTGCCGTATATCTCTCTTGGTTCCAACCAGAAAGTTCATATGATCCTCTGATATATTTCCAGGAATCTCCTTGTATATGTCTTTGTGCATTATTGGTGCAAAGAATCATTGATAATAACATACTGTGATGACCTAGATCTGTTTTTGCTCATTATGTCTGTACTCAGATTTTCACGAGTGTTTTGGTGTATGTAGCAGTAATGATAGCGAGACATAATGTACATGTCATTGGTGAGTATTCTGTTAATTCATTGATATAAATGATATTTTAGTTAGTGTCAACATAATTTCACCCCTTGCCCTAGCTTCTTCTCCTTTGTAGACCTGAGCACTGCCCCCCCCCCCCCCCCCATCCCCCACCCCCTACTACCTCAATTTATCTCCCCTGTGGCTGTATTTTCATCATAAACAACCAGATAGTGCTTTGATTTTTGTATTTTCTATCAAAGGCATGGCTTACATTAATAGACATTAATATAAGCAATTTACAAAATGGAGCATCTCTTCACAACATACATTGTAACAAGGGATCTACAAAATGGAGCATCTCTTCACAACATACATTGTAACAAGGGATCTACAAAATGGAGCATCTCTTCACAACATACATTGTAACAAGGGATCTACAAAATGGAGCATCTCTTCACAACATACATTGTAACAAGGGATCTACAAAATGGAGCATCTCTTCACAACATACATTGTAACAAGGGATCTACAAAATGGAGCATCTCTTCACAACATACATTGTAACAAGGGATCTACAAAATGGAGCATCCCTTCACAGTAAGATTGCATCCTTCATTTTCACTTTGTCATGGGTTTTCTTACATCACCTTACTCAGTTCTTTTGGATATCAGTTAGAATATAACTACTTTTGAACACAAGAAACATGTACTAGATTTATTCAATAGATTTTCTTCAATAATGCTACATTTTATGGTCATTTCATGTTGGAAATGTATTTCCATATACAAGAAACTCTAAAGTCTATTCAATACATTTAGATATATACTAATGTGAATATCCTAATCCTGGGTAATGACTGCCTTTTCCTCAAGTTTTGACAGCACACATTTTGCACCAATTACAGCTAACTAACTACATCAGTAATTTAAAATCATCTATGATAGATTATTATGGAATTAGTGAGCTTTTTGTAGCAAATTTATTGCAGTATTAGGGCTATAGGGGCCACAGATATTGGCTTGGGTAGCTCAGTGGTCAGAGCACCTGACTAGTAATGCAGGGTCCAAGGCTTGATTCTCAGTCCAGCCATAAATATTCCCCTTTCCCCTTTCCTATACTACAGTTGGTGCCGTTGACCATCCCAGCACTGCAGGTTGTCCTTCCAGGGACAAAATCTGGGTTGTGTCTTTAGGGGTGAAGACAATTTATGGTAGCTCATTACATCAAAATTTTATGTAATGGCTTGTTAAAATACTTAATATGAAGTATAATTTCAACATCGAAAGAGTGATACAAGCTCTCAGTGATTTTATATGATTTGTTTTGTGATTTTTTTCTTGAATAATAAAAAACATGCTTTCTTTGCAAATAAGAGATTTTAGAGTCCAAATATCATTGTGAATTGATGCATGGTATAAATATCCAATAAAACATGCATAAATGACTCATATAGCCATTCTAATTCTTTAATTAAAAAAATATTTATGAACATTGAAAATGTTATTTGTTAATATTTTTTAAATCTATGGATAAAACCATCAAGAAACATGTCAGGTAGGAAAAAGATATAACATACTAATTGATTTTAAAAAGAAATTGAAATGAAATATTAATATTAATATTACAATTTTTCAAATCAGAACCAAACCTGATCGGAATTATAGAAAAGTAGCCATAGCAGAGAACTTTGTAATCAGAAAACTACATTCCCTTGATGTAAAATGGTTTACAAATTAAATGAATTTATAAATGAAACTAATTTCTTGATGAAGAGTACATACAATTAACAAGAATGATTATTTTAGTATTTCTATCAATTGTGATTGGGATCGACACTTTATCTCTGGTTTGGTTCAAATCTAAAAAATTGCAAAATTTCTTAATTTTGATCATTTCTTTTCAATTTCTTTTTAAAATACATTTGTACAATATATATTTTTGTTAATTGACATGTTTTTTGAAGATTTTATTCATAGATTAAAAAATATTAACATTTTCAATTTTCATGATTTTTTTTTAAAATTAGAACAACTGTGAGTATTTTAAGCATGTTTTATAAGGTATTTATGTCAAGCATCAAATGAAAGGGATTTTTAGATTCTAAAATCTCTTATTTGCAAATTTTTATCATTCTGGAAAAAAAATCACAAAAAATTCATATAATAATTGAAAGCTTGTATCACTCGTTTGATGGTAAAGTCGTGCGTCATACGAGGTGCCTAAACAAGGCACTAAATAGAATTTCAGTGTCATGAGCCACCTTAAGGAAGAAGGAACATTTAGTAGTTAGGGCTATATGGACTATAGATAGCAGCCTGGATAGCTAAGTGGTTAGAGCACCTGACTTATTACAGTACATACAACTTAGCATTTGAAATGTTAGAAAATAATATAATATCGCTTTCCTCCATACCTTGTATAATAGCTTGATGTTTTGATGATCTTGTCGAGATTTACAACAAATTTCTCTGGTGTGATTTGAGGGAAGGGGTATATAAGCAAATCATGTGCGGGCCATAATGATTCCCATTTCTGTATCGGGGCTACTTTTTAATGAAGATCAGCATGCCTCAGCTTAAATAATATTTATGATTTGTTAATGGTCAGATGAGTGCCATATATAATATGGATTACAATGATTACAATGAACTCTGAATTATTCAAATAAGCTATAACAAATAGTCATATTGTCTGTGTAAATATTTAGTGAGGATCATGATGTATTATAAAAGTTATTCCCCTTACATCATTATGTTCAAAATGATAAAATTTATATGAAATTAAAAGCTCATACTTGACATAAAGAACCATTAAAGTACAACTGTGCCCATATGTAAGTAAAAGCTCATACTTGACATAAAGAACCATTAAAGTACCACTGTGCCCATATGTAACCCCCCCCCCCCCCATATCTAATTATATTTACATTCATTTGTATGTTCAAGTTCAAATGTTATTGATGCATAAAGAAGTTGGCAGAAGATGGCACAATACTAAAGCATAATCTGGGCATTTAAAATAACAAATGTAAATTTTTCCTGGATCTGAAATATTTGTCATTTTAAGCAAAAAATATCAATAAAACTAAAAGCTCACTGTAAATTTTTCTTAAATATTTTTCAGTGATTATCACATGAACCTAAAAGAAACAAACTTTAGATTTTTCCACCAATCAAAGAATTGTGTGACCACTCTCTTAGCTGTTTCATGTGGTGTTCTTACTTTGCATAATGATGGTCGTAAATGTGTAATATATATATTTTAGACTAAGAATGTGTTGTACAGTTACTTCAGATAGTACATGTTAATGTAAATACTGTCTACTTTAGATATATTGAAATTCAGGGACCAACCTAAATTATTTATTGTATCCAAAGTTCAATGAATAAGAGGCCCATGGGCCACATCGCTCACTGGAGTCACCTAAATATATTTAAAGATTTTCGCTGTATAATCGCATGTAAAATTTCGATCCCATATTGTGGCCCCACCATACCCCCCAGGGGCCATGATTTTAACAAATTTAAATATTCACTATGTCAGAAAGCTGCCATGTAAATTAGAAATTTTCTGGCTAAGTGGTTCTTGAGAAGAAGATTTTAAAGATTTTTTCATATATTTTCTCATGTAAAACTTAGATCCCCTACTGTAGCCTCACCCTACCCTTGGGTCCATGATTTTAAAAAAAAACTTGAATCTGCGCTATGTCAGTAAGCTTCAATATAAATTTGAACTTTTGTGGTTCTTAAGAAGAAGATTTTTAAATGACCCAAAACTATTTTTGCGATTATCTCCTCTTTGAAGGGGGCATGACCCTTCATTTGAACAAACTTGAATCCCCTTCACTCAAGGATGATTTGTACCAAGTTTGATTGAAATTAGCCCAGTGGTTCTGGAGAGGAAGATTTTAAAAAATTTGCTATATTTTCACATATAAATCTTTGATCCCCTATTGTGGCCCCATCCTACCTCAAGGGGCCATGATTTTAATAAACTTGAATCTGCACTATGTCAGGAAACTGCTCTGTAATTTTAAACATTTCTAGCTGAGTGATTCTTGAGAAGATTTTTAAATGACTCTACCCTATGTTTGCCTTTTTGTGATTATGGCCCTTCATTTGAACAAACTTGAATTCCCTTCACCCAATGAAGGTTTGTACCATTTAGATTAGTTGCATTGAAATTGGCCTTCCATTTCTGGAGAAGATTTTAAAAAATTGCTACTGTATTTTTGCTATTATCTCCCCGTGGAGACGTTTGAACAAATTTGAATCCTCTTGACCAAAAGATAATTTGAGACAAGTTTGGTTGAAATTGGTCCTGTTGTTTTGGAGAAGAAGTTGAAAATGTGAAAACTTTACAGACAGACAGATGGATGACAGACAATGGGTGATCAGAAAAGCTCACTTGAGCTTTCAGCTCAGGTGAGCTAATTATAGAAATGGTGTATGGGTTTACTTTTACTGCACTTTAACAGACAGTTCAGTGACTTCAATATAAGTGGAGTAGACTGTATAAACAATGAAATGTGTTTTTGTTTGTCATTTGGGCGAGATAACAGTCGCCATGCAACATTGTAGGAAAATTTGAGGAAGAGCATAATTATAATTTTTCCAGCAATGCCAGTGTTTATCATATCCCAAATAATGATAACAAAACCAAACTTTATTGTTAAAATAATGCAATATAATTTGGGTGTGCATGTATGATGTCATAATTCAGCTAAATTTCCTTACTTAATAGAAAAACACAAGAAAAAGTAAATTCAGCACAATTTGTTTTGCTTAAGAAAAGTGTGAATGCAGGCATCTAGTAACACCTCAAATGGATATATGTTATAGATTATATTATAGTGTTCAATTGTGAAGATATCTTTTTTCTATATGCCTGAACTATATGTTATTCAATATGTAATTGAAAAACTACCTTGTAGAGATCAATTTTCTGTAGATTTCAATCAATTTATGGTGTTAGCATATTTATTATATTATAATGAATGATAATTGAATATTTTACAGGGACTAATTTCACCCGTTTGTACTTCATATTGTAGAAACTCTATTTTAACATCTCTACCATTATATATATTTTAGAGTTGAAATACAATAGGAACCATACCTAATTCTTTGTTTGTGTCATGTGATTCACAATACAAGACATTATTATGTCATATCTTAATGGCATTTTGACCATTTTATACCCATTGCCATTTACAACAGAGCAATGTTACAGGGATGGGCAGTTAAACTATATATCTAAGCCATTGTTCATGGTATATGCTTATGCATGTACTTTAAACACAGGTCACTCATGATCAAAGGGTGTGTTACAATACTTTAGGTCATTGATAAAAGATGAAGGGATTAATAGGGAGTGATATGTGGGGTTTTTTTTGTGTATAGTTTTTGTTCTGTTCATTGGTTTCTACTACTTCATAGTAATAAATGACTGGTATACTCAGATGCAGTGTGTGATATTTAATCATTGACAATAAAATGATTTCTTTGTTGTTTTATTGGATGATGAAGGTAGCAAGCATTGCATAAAAAGTTCATAACCCGCATTAATGCATTATGCAAAGTTTTTTCTGCAATGCTTACCTTCATCACCCGATAAAACAATATAGAAACATTTTGTTGTGTATATTTTTTATATATCTTTTAAAGATATATTAACTAGATAATTTCTAACATTTCAAATCATTGACCCATTCGTTACTTCAAACAGAACTGCCATTTACACCATTTGACGTTGAGGACTCTCCATATTTGGTATCCCGGATCAAAGTGATTTGCAACAAACGTGTATTCATTGTTGTAAATGAAAACAATGTCAATTTTGAAATGTGAAGAATCATTATAGGCAAGAGTCCATTTGTATGTTGTTAATTTTCACTCATGGCATGGAAAACAAATCATCCTTTTTCATTTTTACTCGGATGCATTGGAAAATGGTTTTGTTTGGGGTTTGAATTTATGATCAAAACTATTCTCTACTACTGTAAAGTAATATATGATTTAGTTTATAATTTGCCCATTTTAATTTCGCCTATGTGGGATAAACCGGTGCTCAATTGACGTATGCCTGGATGCAGTGTATGACGGTTTTCTGTTGTTGCTGATTTAGTTATGTTAGTTGTATCAAATCATTAACTTAAAAATTTCCACTCACTGTAACTAAAAACCTATTTTTCCCAGGCACTCTGTGCCACATCCTAAGCTCCATCCTCTTTTGTCTTCATTTAAACCACACCATCTTGGTGAAATTACCCTTACTATAAAGTATTTTACAGAAATAACCCTACTGAAGTATTTCACACAGAAAACTTACTGAGCTGCAGCAGATCGAGAATTTCACATGTTGTCTGTTTTCATCTTAGCTCTGGATGTCTTTGTTTTTTAGAGCTCATTGAGGAAGCTGGTGAGCGATCATTGCAGGTAAAGTAGTTTCTATTTTTATCAAATTACAAAACCAATAATTCAAAGTGTAGAATTCATTATAAATAAATATGTTGTTTTTAGTTTGAAAAATTATAAAATTCACTGGAAATAAGTGCTTATATATATATATATATATATATATATATATATATATATAATTACCATATCAATTGAATTACATTTCCAGTAGTAGATGACACTCTCTACTAATTTGAAATTTTCATGGGGTATGTATGGGTTTGGTTCAGCATTATGCCTGATCAGTCAGTCTGTTGGCTGGGTTACCAACATAGAATCACAAGGCAGCTATTAATATATTACCGTTTTGCACATGTCATGTAATTCCTAAGGTTTTCGTGCACTGTATTGTCTTCTGTAGTTCTTTTGCTGTGTAGAACAGTTGAAAGTCTTACTACTGTGATATATTGCTTGGCATCAAATTAAAGTAAGATTTTCATTTTGAAATTAATTTATCACAAAGAGATTCTTTTAAAAATTATTATAGGAAAAGAAGCTTATTTTTGACTAAGTGAATAATATAGGATAAAACCTGGTTTGTATACCATTTTGCAGGTTAAAAATGTGTAAACAGCCTCAAAACAGATATATGTAAAATAACTGAATAAACTGAAGAAACATTTCCTTCATAAATAATTTGCATACCTAAAATTCTTGAAAGTAACCATTGAAAAGAGATAATGCTAATGTGTTATCTGGTTTACAAATTTAAGATGTTTTCTCTGAACTGATGTATGAAGAATGACTTGTAGTCAGTATTGAATATTTTCTTTTTTAAGTTAAAGTTAAGGCTTGGTATCATTCATAAAAACTTTAGAACTAGATCTATATATAGCCATGTGAAACAGAGTTTTTGTTTTTGCACTAGAAGATGCTGTATCATATTTTGGTGGTTAAGTCGATGATTTAATGGTATTAACATGTATCTAGGATGGGTTTCAAGTGTCTGTGTGTCACTGGAGCAAGTGAAATTAACTTCATCTATTGAGATACAAGGTTAAATCACTGCAGCTGATGTTGTATATTTCAAAGTGTTATAATGTGTGTTACATTCAAATCTCTCTGCATGATAAGATATGGAGTGATTCAATATTAGAAGTGGGGAGATGATGGGGGATAGTTGTTTTGGAATTTGGGATGCCAGCCACTCAATACTTCTGTTGGCATTGAAGTATTATTATACTAATTTACCTGGAAACACAATATAAAGTAATTAAGTGCTCAGAGTTAACGCCTGTCTGTTGCCCTGGTACACCAACAAATAATCAGGATAAGTGGCAAAAAAAATCTAGTATGTTTTTCATGCTAGTGAATAATATATATTTAACTGATGACATTTATGATATCATATATTTAACTGATGACATTTATGATATCATATATTTAACTGATGACATTTATGATATTATATATATAACTGATGACATTTATGATATTATATATCTAATTGATGACATTTATGATATGTATTTAACTGATAACATTTATGATATCATATATTTAATTGATGACATTTATGATATCATATATTTAACTGATGACATTTATGATATTATATATTTAATTGATGACATTTATGATATCATATATTTAACTGATGACATTTATGATATTATATATTTAACTGATGACATTTATGATATCATATATTTAACTGTTGACATTTATGATGTTATATATTTAATTGATGACATTTATGATATCATATATTTAACTGTTGACATTTATGATGTTATATATTTAACTGATGGCATTTATGATGACATTTATGATATCATATATTTAACTGATGACATTTATGATATCATATATTTAACTGATGACATTTATGATATCATATATTTAACTGATGACATTTATGATATCATATATTTAACTGATGACATTTATGATATCATATATTTAACTGATGACATTTATGATATCATATATTTAACTGATGACATTTATGATATCATATATTTAACTGATGACATTTATGATATCATATATTTAACTGATGACATTTATGATATCATATATTTAACTGATGACATTTATGATATCATATATTTAACTGATGACATTTATGATATCATATATTTAACTGATGACATTTATGATATCATATAATTAACTGATGATATTTGTGATATTATATATTTAATTGATGACATCTATGAGGGACATACATGTGGAGGTTCTCCTTACAGATTTATTACCATATGCAATATGATTAGACTCCCAAAGTGTAATGTACATGAGAGTGACTTAGATCAGAGTCTCAGTAGTGTAGGCTATTACATTTTTTCAATTTGTTTTAGGGTATTCTACCCATATAATTAGCCCCCCCCCCCCCCCCCCCCCCCCCCCCCCCCGCCTCATATTTTTTAACAAGGAATAAAACTAGGCAGTAACTGTAAATTTCTGCAGAAGATACTAAAATGTGAGGATTAATTGAGAGTTATTTAAAAAAAATCATGTCAAGATGGGAAGATGATTGGCTTAATTAATTCAACATTGATGCCAATGGGGAAAATTATTGGGTTTTTTTAATGATTAAATTATAAAGAAATGATTTTGGAGAAATATCTTTTAGTAAAAAGATCCACAAAAATATAATTATTAAATTAGCATACTAAAAGCCAATGCCACCATGCATTTTTTTTAAACATTTGATTTGTCCAAATTTGACAAGGGGAGATAACTTTTATAATGATGAATGTTACTAATTGATGTTTATGTGTTCATATATTTTATGGAATATATACATATGAAGTGGTGTTTGGTATTTTCAACAGATGAGTAACTCTATATCAATTGTTTATCTGCTGAAAATAGCAACTATCCCTTCATTAGGGGTGGAATTACTTTAAAGTTCAAGTTTTTCAATGTAACACTGAATAAGACACTGAACAAGAAAGGCAGGTAACTTGGATGCAGGAGGAGTATTTTTATGGTAGTAGGTCCTATGAGCTGATTGGAGAAAATGCTATGCTGTATGATGTCAGAAATATGCCTGTCCCTCACTTATGCAAAAGCTCTAGGACATTAAAGCTTAAGTATTGTTATTTCATGATACAATACATTAAAATATGGCATATTTCTTTGACTGATATCACTATGAATGAAGTTATACACATTTATTTTCTTGCTATTCTTTATGGTGAAATGGTACAAGATGCAGTTCTCTTTTAAAAATATATAAATAGAAACTTAAAATATTATGTCTTTGATAATTAACTGTGACACAAGTAAGAGACCACAATTTCCTGTCAGAGGACAGATACTGAAAAAATGAAGCTATGCACTTCATCTGAAGATTTCAATTTTCAGCTATCAAAATATAAAATAGGGGAATGGTGAATTTTTGTATGGCATTAGAATTGACATCTGGTTGTTTCCAAACTCTTATCTTTTAATTCTTTGAATTTTCTATCAAGATAGTATATTTTTTTTAAGGAAGATGATATGAATGAGTTAAAATTTTCTCAAGATTTTTTTTGTTTGGAAAGTTAGGTTCCAAGATAACATTACAAGAGCCAATGACCTGTGTTTGTTTATATTGTCAGAAATTTAATTATATTTCGAATTTCAGCATCTGTCTTTCATTTTGTGTAGAACAAAGAAATAACCTTGACCCCTGTGTATGAAACATATGTAGTTAATGGTTATAAATATTTTATGAATAATCTAGCTTTATGCAACTGTATTAGCATTTTGATAATTTTGAAATTGTAAGAGGTGTATAATGGTTGATATAGAAGTATATGTACATTTAGTTTACTAATGTTTATGTTGTTGTCACAGCTAGTTCTTTGAATTTTTATTTAAATAGATATTTTCTGTTTGTTTAGCTTTTCACTCTAATAAAAGTATTTAGAATGAATAAAAAATGAAGATTATCAAAAGATAGCTTGTTAAAATCTAAATAATTTTATGTAATAACAATTTTTGAATTTGAATAATTTTACAAGAAATTAAAGTTTGTTAAATTTAAATAATTTTACAATAAATGAAAGCTTGTTAAAATTTAGATAATTTTACAAGAAATGTAAGTTTATGTTAAAATTTAAATAATCTCACAATAAATGAATTAAATCTTATTAAAATTTAAATAATTTCACAACAAATGACTACTATAGGCCTGTATTTCTGGAATTATTTTTGTGCACACACCCCCCCCCCCCCCCGCTTTAGAATTTTATGGAATGAACCATTTTGCATACTTTATAATTTTGCTATGCTTGCAGATATTGAGATGAATTTTGGTTTGTGGATATATATTTATAAATGAGTTGCAGATCAAGTGTGTTTTTCATACCATTTGACTATCAGCATAGTTATGCCCTTGGACTATGAAAATTTTTATAGAATGTGATTTTTCCCTGATTCAGCAAAAGTGGGGGATATCAATTTAAGGCTGTCCATCCTTCTGTCTGTAACACCTAAGTTTCTGGTTTATATTTAAATATTTTGATTGAATATTGGGAAATATGCCAGTAGTAAAGCAAGTTCTGCCCACTTCCACACAACGACTAAGGGCAGGTTACTTGCCAATTTATTATTTGTAAATAGATGTGACATTACAATAATCCAGTCATGTAAAGAGATATGATGTCACAACTGAGTTTAATAGAATCCTTCATTAGTACAAGTGGGTATTGGGGATATTCCACTGAGGTGACAGGTGTCACTGTCATTGACTTGGCAAAGTCTCGTCCTAGACAGTGATTCTTGTCTCCTCAGTGGAATTTCCCAATCCCATTTGAGTAAATAATAAAGGATTAATTTTTTTCACATTTTCTCTGTACAGTTTAGTATATTAATTTAGAAGATTTGAGAAGATTTATCATTTTAAAATTATCAAAAACTGTATTTGAACTTAAATGCTAAAACTAATTAGACAGTCGTAAAAAGCAATACTTAAAAATGGTTTGCACTTGATATGTAAATAAGAAACCCAAGGTTGCCCTTTAGAAAGCTATATCAATTCAAAATTTGAAGATTCCAATATCAAATATTTTACGTATGCATGCAATGTAAATGATACCATAATCAATGACGTCATAGCAGTGTAGGACAGAAAAATCTCACATGACTGTCTCGCATGAATAATGTTCATCTCACACTGGCAATAATGTGAGAAAAAGTAGTCCCAGGGCAATTACTGTGCGGGGTTTTATGGCTCAGTACAAGCCTGGGCATTCTCTATAGAATCTTTTGGAAAAAATATCAAAATATGTAACAATTTCAAATACTGTTTTAGCTTTAGCAATGAAATCTCAAGTGAATAGTCTCTATGACTCAAGGATGACCCCTATTGTTTTTAAGTCAAAATATGAAGGTCATGAGTTTATAATTGATATGCAAGCATTCTTCTGTTGTGTAGATTCAATTAAGTTTTTTCAACTCTGACCCACAGGACAAGGGTAAATAAAGGTTTCTTCAAAGACATTCATTTTAATTAAGAACCATAAGGGCATTAATTATTAAGTTGATATGCAGCACTCTCATTTTAATGTCAAGTTTGTTCAAATTATGACCCCTGGGATCAGGTTGGGGCCATAGGAAATTAAATGTTTACATGGGAATATAGAATGAAATTCTTTAAAAATCTTTTTCTGGCAAACCTCAAGGCTGTAATGTGTCAAATTAAGCATCCCCATGTAGTGTAGATTCAATAGTTAATATTCAGTCTTTGACACCAATGGTCCAAGACAGGAGCACAACAGAAGTTAAAGTTGAACATTAGGATACATTTATATCAGAAAATTCATTAAATGTCTTATAAGAATTTACCACAAGGATACAATTTTATCATTAGTATTTAAGCATCCCTCATGTAGCTTATAATAATTCTAAGTAGTTGTGCACTATGACCACTCAGAATCACTATAGGCATTTTAAGTTTTACATAGGAAATTTTTTTGAAAATCTATTAATGAACCTACTTTTTCTCAAATTAAGATAGAAGTATCCTTAAGAAGAGTAAAACTGAGTTTGTACCATGACCCTGGGTAAGGATCACAACAGAGGTTTGAATTTACATCTAACTACTCAAATGAGTGGTGTAGCCCTGACGGTCCTCTTTAAACTTGCAGTTCTGTTGTAAATTTGGTGCATGAAATTAGAAATATTTTGTATTTTTGTGAATAATGAACTTGTTATTAAAGACATAATATTTGTGTGTCACTGATAGTTTATTTATTTTAATGGTTACACAAGCCCCCATAATCCCCATGAAATTAGAAACAAATTTTGAAATTTTATTTCATAGACATGTATAAAATAATTACAGCCAAGTATGCCATTTAAATGCTTTTTTATCATCCTGAAAAGATATTATATGTATTTATTATTTAAATTTCAAAATAGACACATTTAGATTAAATACAAAGACTTCAAATTCAAAGACAAGGTATCCAATTTCATAGGTAATACACAAATTTTGGGTGGTTAAATGTTTCATTTGAGTTATCTGCGGTCACAAACTATCATTTTATCATAATACTGAGGAACTACACTTGTCCTCAGCACAGGCAATTGTCAATATCTCGGGAATGTGGGCAAATGCTAAATGACGTGTAGGAATTGAAGTTCTGTAGGTAACAACCAATGCATGCAGTAAGCCTTGTATGAATTTTTGCTGGGTTACATCACTGAAGGTCTGCTGGAGAGGATGCTGACAAAATTCTCCACAGATCTCAGGTATGTTGTTGATTGATGCCTCTAATTCTGGCTGATGTTTTCTAAACTCTTGATACAATCATCCTCGCTCAATCTTCTGTGCTATATTTCAGAATCCAAGATATTTTTTAATTAGTTTGTGTGTTGAAGTTTATTTGGACGTAATCTTCAGAGAAGTTGTGAAAAAAATAATGGTTTAAAATTAAACTGGAGTCCTTTTTTGTGGGTTAAACTCTACAAATGCATTAAGAGTATTTCTAAATTCATTTAAAAGTTGTTTGTTTTTGAAGGATATTCCTGTGAGGAAAACTCCCCACAATACTTAAGTACAAGAGGATAAAGATAGCAACAGAACAACCTGTGGCAGATATTTTTTATGATCTTTAAATGATAATTTCATTGATTGAATGTGACAGCTGAAACTAAAACTAGGTATACTGTGGAGGTTGTATATTTTTTGAGTGGCGGGTGGGTGGGTTGCCAGCGTATTTTTTTTTAATCTATAAGTGAGGGGAGGGATCTATGACTTGGCTCCTGTGGTTCATGCTGAGGGGAATGGGGTAAGCAAAATGTCAGTGTAATTATGTGTTTATAATATGGTTAAGCTATAGAATCAGTTGTTGCTTTTGATACAGGTAGAGTAGTGAAACTTGCTGATGATGCATGTTATAATTTGCTTTACACAACTTCATCCCTACTCCTCCACCCTCATCTCTGTTGAAAAAAAAAAACCTAGAGTATTACAAAAAAAATAAATAAACAATTGAAATGTATGTTAGTTTGGTGATCAGATTTGACTTTCATTCTTTGTCAAAGTGACAACATTTGACCTTGCAAATGACCTTGAAGATTACGGTGTGAAATGTTAAGACATGGGATTTATCTATCTTCAGAAATATTTAGCAATATGATACTATTAAAGGCATAATATTGTCTATCTAAGATATATGCAGTGGTGCATGCAGAAGTATATATTATGTACATAGCACTAAATTTCACTTTACAAAATATTTGGGGATCAATTAAGATATAATTTTTAAAGATGACTGGTTCATAAAAAATTAGTTCCAGAAGCTGTTTCCAAACAATTATGTAGTCTGCAGACAAGTGTTGTTAATTGGCTTCTCTAAGAGGAATAGTTTTGTCATTAAAATATTTCCATGGATGATTCAGTGAGAGATGGTTTTTGTACTTTTCCCTGTTATGGGTGGAGAACACTCCATCTGCAAGGCCATCCCAACAGAGATGAAAGGTAGGACATTTCAGGTCTTTTATTGATGAAGCTGGAGTAGAGAGGAAACAGCTTTGTGAATGATTAGTCAATCATAAAATAATGAAAACTGATAGGTTTATGTCTTGCTAATTACTTAATGTGAGTCTGTTTTTGTTCACTCCAGAATCAGATTTCCATTTATATTTCAGAAACTGAAGCTGAGAAAATTGCAGAAGAAATACTCAAACTTCCAAATTTATGAAGGTAAGTGAAGGTAGGAATATTCTAAAAGGCGCTTTTAATGAAGCAAGTTGAAAGATTAGGAAGGAAGCCTAATTCATTTATGAGCAGGGTATGAAATTAGTTAAAGTAATTTACTTAAATGTATGGATAGATTACTGATAGAAAATATAAAAAAGAAATTGATTCATGGTTATTACAGAAGGCATGATTAAATGATATTTTATAATGTATATTTTCAGACAGGCATGAATTATTTGTTTTCATCACAGTCCAAGTTGACCGCAATGGGACAGTCCTATAGTACTGAGAACTACAGCTATACTTCACAGTATGAGATGGAGTATAGTCTTAGTTACCATGACAACAGTCCCAGGACGTACTTTGACCAATCACCCTTTTGGTACCAGTATGATATTCTGCCACCTTGTCGAGAGGATGAGGAACTCTCCTCGACTGAATTCTGTAAGTATCAGTGCATACCATTACTAGTAGCTGAGAAACAGTGATATCCAAAAATTTCATTGGTTAACAATGCTGTGAAATATGTTTTATTTCAATTTTCTGTACATAGTACTCTTATTGTACTTTTTTTGTGAGGTACACAAGTTGTTCTTAAAATCATTAAATGATACAACTAAAGTTCTCTGGCTGTGACTCTGATTTGTTGCACAATGCTTAGAACTGACATGAGATACAGTGGCTAGAGGGTGGATTGGGTGTATGTTAGAAGCCAGTGTCAGAAGTGAAATAAATGGATGTATTCTTTGTATATACACCAAGGAATGTGTCCAAGTAGCAAATTGTTTAAGCAGTCATTCTAAGAATGGTGTAATAAAAACACCAACTGTTGACCCTTCATTGAAGTTATAATGATCTGAGTACTTTGTGGTATCTGTACCGGAAAAACAGAGAGAGCGAAACAGGAAAGTGTCATCAGCGAGCTATCCTTACCCTGTATTACCAATAGAGGAAGGAATTTCCCAGGGGGATCCAATGGGGAAATCATTGCAGCCTGTCTTAATTGATAGTTTAAATTGTAGAGTCATTATCTATAAAGGGACTGGGCATGAACTAAAGAGAAATATAATTACTGATGATTAGTATAGGTGATTACAGACAGATATTCTGTGGTTTGTGTATTGCAAAATGTAATTATTGTGCTTGGCATGAAATTTTTCAATTATAATTAGTTTGATTTTTAAATATTGAGTTCAAATAAGCTTAATAATATTAATGAAAAAATAGTCAGGAATTATATATCCTGAATGATCATTTCCAAAAATGTATGAGAGTAATGATATCTAATTAACATTCATTGAATTGACACATTTTATCATTTTTCAGATTCATGTACATGTAATTTGTTTTCTCAAGATGTGGAGGTTAATCATTTTACATAATTTATATATTTTCATTCATAAATTGTTCACTGACATGCAATATGTCTTTGTTGATGATGATTTGATACAATCTAGTTGTTACAATTTCTGGACAAATAAGGTTTGTAACTGTATAGAGAATTTGTTATGATATAGTCAGTTGAATTGCAAATGTGTAAGTCAAGATCTCTCTATGTAAATATGAATATGTAAAGTAAGTGAAAAAGTAGATATCCGTATTAAAAGAATGACTATCAGTTATAACAGAGTGAGTTTTTAAGTAGAATACTGGCAATTATACATAATACATAGTAACTAGATGAAAAGAGCACTTGAACACAATGATAATTTTTAGCATGTACAGGGATTATGCCAGCATTTTTTTTTGGATAACTACTTAGATGATCAGTTGTATATAAATTCACAGCTATAATGAAAGTATGAAACAGTATGGTATATTTCTATGTGATCATCATGACTAATTACCCCTTTCTAGGCCCCTTTGTTTTATGTTAGATGAACTGTTTTCCTAATTTAATATATATATAAATACGGTACTCACTAAATGTAATTTAAATTCTGAATTAGCTAGATTCATGGACAGTTTTAAGATTTCATTGCTGATGAAGACAAGTTAATCATGGAATTTGGATTTAACATTTAATCATGGATTTAAGGAAGAGCAAAAACTTTTCCCGATCAGGTACAGTTATCATTAATCACTAATAGTGGACTTGTTATGAAAATCTTTACACAATTTTATTTGTATACTCTGTTTCTACAATTTTCAGAAATATTGATGGCAGTGTTTTAGACCCTTGTGAATTAGTACATTTTACATTGTAGATGAGAGATGGGATATAACGAGACACCGCTTATTGCAATATAATGTTGGAGTCTCATCCCCTTCATATTTATTTTCATAATAATTACATTTACAATGAGATTGGGTACAATGGAATTCTGATTACATAAGATGAAATTCATTCCTCCTGTATAAATGAACATCAGATATAGCGAGATGTACTGTAGGCATGCATGGATGACTGAACATGTAAGCTTAAGAAGATAATAGACAATTGTACCATAACCATCCACACTGAATATTTCAGGAGTCAAAAGTGTGAAGTCGATTGTGATTGGGTTTTTTTTTGTTTAGTGGACTACAATTTTAATTTGTGACTTCAAAGAGGAATAAGATACCACTTTAAGTTGAAATAATGAACAAAGTTGAAAAAGACATAAAATTGTAAGTGATTATGAAGTGACATAGATGTTACACACTAAAAGAAAGAGTAGGATACAACTTCCTAAGGGAGATCTTGCAGATATGACAAACTTTGTACCGCATTTTTTCTAAACATCAGATTTCATTCATGCCAATGAAAAGGGTGATCATGATAATTTGTTGACAATTTCTGGAAATTTCCATTCTGTCATATGTTCAGCAAATGCAAGTTATATGTGTATCTGAACCGATTCACTGTCCAGGGAAAAAAATCTGTTGTTCCCACTGAGATTGTGACAGATTTACATGATGAAAATGAAAAAAGGAAACATTGGCAATTGGCAAATTTAGGCTTGACACTTCCTTGAACTTACCCGATAGTTGGTGATAAGTTGAAAAATAGTAAAGATGTTTATCATTTCTAAAATATGTGTTTGTTTAGGAAATTTGAAGATGTTCAATCATTAATTTGCAGAGTTTATTTTTCCAAGATGAGAAATAATGCTCAATGTGTTTGTTATCATACAAAATCCATGTAGAATTGAAACTTGTTATTTCTTGGTGTTTTAAATAATATCACAACTATGAAGTACAAAGCTCAGTTAAGGTTTCCTGAGAAAAATCACAGTACTGTAAAGAACCTCTGTGTACTTTGCACCATATGACGTATGTTACAAAATTTACATCATGATGTACAGGTTCTTACAGTTGGATCACGGAGGAAATGTCATGATATTTTGTCATTATTTACTTCTATTCTCAAGTGATAAGCTGTATAATTGAAAAATTTTCTTGTCAAATTCTTGTCAAGTAATTATATATTATTTCTTTTTTATATCAAATCACTCTACATTTTATATATATATATATAATTATATATATATATATATATATATATATATATATATATATATATTATGCACAAAAGTGATATTCATATTGTGACCTTGAAATCACCCCTAACCTGAATGTTTGATGCGTTTTAAAATGGACGTATTTACATAAATAATCTCATTGTACATAATCATTGCCAAAGTTCAGTGCATCTGCTATAGCCAACTACACCAATTTTTGGATATATATTCTAGATATATTGATATGCTTGAAAAGTGCTGGGCACAACTTCTGACTTGTATATTAATGGTATGGTATCTATAGGAATGTGGGCAAACATGGTAATTCGCTGATGCTCAATCCTGTTGATATGTTACATTAAATTGTAGCATGTTTAGTTTGAGTATGCTCTTAGAATTTTCATTTTAAGGATTTTTATTTCATTTTGAGTATATCAATAAATGTTCAGAGTATAAAGCAAATACATATATTACAATGGCAATTTCTCATATCATGTAAAATGATGAATGAAAACTTAAGATATACTGTATAACGGGTATTTTTTACATGCTGCTGATTTTTAATGATTTTTACGAGTTTTATAAATTCGTAAAATTTAAACGCGTAAAAAAAAACTCCACACACAAATTTTCAACATCGTATATATGAGAGTAATGTTAATTGCCATTCAGCGGCTATAAAATTAGTGCTGTCGGTATTTTTGAGCACTTTTAAGTCACGTGATGTTAGTAGTTAATTTTTTTCATTCAGTCTTGAGCGCTTTTTAAATCATGCAATGTTAATAGCTAGATTTCAATCATCTCTGTGTTTCTGGTAAATTCAAGACAAGCACGTTGTGTGCAACAATAATGATACATAGCTATGTATATTCCAAAAAGAGGAATAAATGAAGGGCATATGATAACTGGTAACTGAATAAATATATCATAATAATTTAATGACTCATTATCACGGGGGACCGCCCGCGTGGCGCAGTGGTTAGAGCGTCGGGCTGAAAGATCTGATAATCCTTGAGTCGGGGGTTCGAATCTCACTGTGGGACGTGGGTGCCGGTCTTTCGGATGAGACCGTATAAACCGAGGTCCCGTGTCACAGTAGGTGTGGCACGATAAAGATCCCTCCCTGCTCAAAGGCCCTGAGTGCCGAGCATAGGCCTAAATTTGCAGCCCTGTCACCGGTAATGGTGACAGCCGCCGGATAGCTGAAAAATTGCTCAGGCGGCTATAAACAAAAACAAACAAACAAACATTATCACGGGAATGATTTTTTTTTTTACATCAGGTATTTGTAAAGTAAATTTTTATGTAAACGCATTCAATCTGCTAACAAACATTGATCTGGACTTTTACCTCTGATGATTTTATTTTATACGGACATACATAGTTCGTAAAAATATAACGCATAAAAATTTAAATCACTTCATTTGAATCAAAATTCATAAAAAAATTACAGCAGTAAACATAACCCGTTACACGATAGTTGCTTAGAAAAGTAGAATTGGTACAAGTATTTACAGATTAATTATACTGTACAACATGCTAGTACATGTACATCTAATTTATATAGCTTTAAGATAAGTATGCTTGTCTCTTTCCATTTGACAGTTTTCTCAGATTACATGCATTTCATCCTATCTATTATTTATGAAAATGTTCTATCTATTATTTATGAAAATGTCACTAATTTTATGAAAATAGATATATTTATAGCATTGAACTTTGCATTTATAAATACTCTAAAGGAATTGGTGTAAAGTGATGGGAAGATCTATAGGAAGTACAAGTTTGCTACACGAAACCACCAAGCCACAGTACACTTACTAATAGCTATGTTTAAGTCTGACACAGTTTGAAGTTACCCAGTATGTCATATAATGTTGAAGTTTTTCCAGTATAGTTTATAAGCAAGAAATGACACTTGAAATAAAAGGAAATGAAATGAATATGCAAATGAGATAGAATATAAACAAACATTTTTGACCTCATTTTACAATTTCCTGTATGATTGTTTTTCCTTATTTAGTAAAATTGCACAAATGGCTAATTTGGAGTATTTTATGCAAAAAATGAAAGTATGAGGATTGTAAAATATGTGATTAATAGATATCATGCTTTGATGTGTGCATTTTGTGTGTCTGATATCATGATTCAACTAAGTTTTCTCTACATTATCTTAACAAAGGAGGATCAATTCAGCACAAGTTTTGATGCAGGAAAATGTACGCAAATATGTCATTAACATATAACAGCATAATAATATATTTTTGCACAGGGTTAAAAAAAAACCAACAAATAGCAGCTAGGATGTCACAATCAAAATATAGTAATTTCAATGTTATTGATTGTGATGTCACTATGCAAACTGTCAAAACACAATGCTTGTTTTTCAATTCTGAATTATAGAACAAAGTGGCAAGTCAATGACATAATATTATAAGTAACAAGGTAAATACAATAGAAAATGTAAATATAAGAAATGTCTTTCAGTTTTTGAAAGTATATGAGGTGATATACTGTGAACCACTAACATGAGGTATTGACTGGAGCACTAACATGCTTCATTCATTTGTCATTGTGGAGAGGATCAAGGTAAACCGATCAGCTCAAATGGCATTTCTATTTGTTATCTTTACTTTTTCTTCAATCAAAGTCACGTTGTTCCTCACCTTACCATCACAATGTCAACATATAACCTCTCAAAAGATGCTACATGTCTTAAGTTGATTTATAAAATTTCAAAACTGGAAATGAGTGTCAAAATGGCATAAAGCCACTTCGATATCACCATAATGCAAGTGACTTAGACATTTATCCTTCGTGTTGAATGATATAATATAGGTTTTTATGTCAAGTTGTAAGGTCAACACTTTTATTGAGAAATAAAAGACATTGGAAAAGTTTATTAATGACAAAACATTTGTAAAAGTGAATTTTAAAGTTTCATTTGTCATATGAAATTTAAATGACATTGTCGTACATTATATAGACAACAAACTATAAATGATGTGCATTTTCTCCTCTGCAGTTCAATCCTCATGGTTTAGATGCGACTATGACTGATAGTTATGAACATTCAGAATTATTTTTATGAAAACAAGGCCACAGTCCCCAAATTTTAGACAAGTATATATGAAATGTGAAATGATATGACATATCATAAATAAGAAATTGAATGCATACATATCTATAATACAAAACTTAAGTAACTATGGAAGTAGTACTACTTAATTTGTGAAAAGCTGCAAGTGACTATACAATCATCCCAGTGAATTCGTCTTTGTGCCTCACTGTGTGTGCTGAACTAAACCGATGTCATTGTAACTGTATTAAAAGTATTCATTGTAAACAGATGGAGATCAAGATGACAGTTTAAGCCAATGTAAACATGTACAAAAACGTTTATGCAGATGAATTTGATTGAAGGACTCTCTCTCTCTCTCTCTCTCTCTCTCTCTCTCTCTCTCTCTCTCTCTCTCTCTCTCTCTCTCTTAATAATAATAATAAGGACTCACCAAAATTGGCTGGTAACTGTGCTTTTGTTTCAAATTTTAAAATGTGTTTTGTGCAAAAGTCTTAATTAATGCAACTTTGTTGGTAATTTCAATTTTATCAAAATAACTTGGATTTGGATTTATGGCATCAGGGAGACAACAATTTTCTAGCATTTCTGTAATTTTGTCAGAAAATGGCTTTCATGGAGTTTGAGAATACAGAAGACAGAGCTTGTGGACCACTAGTACATATTTAATTATCTTAGTGGGACATCTACTGTGTGTGTATACTTATTTTAGTGAATCTAGAATTAGCTTAATATGCACTATTTGATCTAATCATGATTTAGTGCTTGTTCTGTGATTGAGATGTCTCACCAACAAAGCTGCTAGAGCTAAAATAAATACACATACAGTAAAGAATAAAAATGTTTTGTGTGCCCGAAGTTGCACATGCATGTTTGCACACAATGTTTTCTGAAAGAAAAACAAGTACAAAAACAGGTATTTAATTAACTAAATTTGAGTAAACACTAAGACATTGTGTCACTTTTGATGTCATGTACTCCAAATGACTGTAAGTACTGAAATACAAATAAGGTGAATCTAGATTGTATATGTCGATTTCATTTATGAAGTAAAAGTATGTGATAGTCATATTTTTAGTTCACTTGAGTGAAGGGTGGTTGTCATCATTAATTTTTCACATTTTTATCCTCTTCTCCAGAACCACTGGGTCAACTCCAATTAATTAAACTTGGTACAAACCATCATCAGGGTGAAGGAGATTCAAGTTTGTTTATATGAAGGTCCATGTCCCCTTGAAAGGGTAGATTATCAAGAAAAGGCAAAAATAGGGTGTGTCATTTAAAAGTCTTCATGAAAGCTTCCTGACATAGTGCAGGTTAAGTGTGTTCAGATCATGGCCCTTAGGTGTAGGATGGGGCTACAATAGGGGATCAAAGTTTTACATGCAAATATATATAGAAAAATCTTTATCTCAAAAATCAATGGGCCAGAAAAGTTCAAATTTACATGTAAACTTCTTGGCATAGAGTAGATTAATTTTGTTTAATTCATGGCCCCTGGAGATCAGATGGGGCCACAATAGGAGATCAAAGTTTTACATGCAGTTATATAGAAAAATATTTCAGAATTTTCTTTTCAATAACAACATGACCATGACTAGTCATTTTAATATTCAAGCATTCCATTTTAATATGCAAGCATTCCTAGGAAGTGAAGATCCCATTTTGTTCAAATTGTGGTCCTCTGAAGTAGGGTTGGTTGGTTGTAAAATTTTCACTCATATGGAGATGTCAACATTGCTGATGAAAGGTTGCAAAATTTAGGCCTATGCTCAGCACATACTGGGCCTTTGAGCGGGGAGGAATCTTTATTGTGCCACACCTGCTGCGACACGTGGCCTCAGTTTTTGCAGTCTCACCCAAAGCACCACCCCATTTAGTCACTTCTTATGACAAGCAAGAGGTATTGAGGACCTATTCTAACCTGTATCCCCATGGGCACTGAAGTAGGGTGGGGCCCCAATATGGGATAAAAGTTTTACATGGGGATATATAGGGAAACATCTTTTAAAATCTTCATCTCAACAATAGCAGGGCCATATGATTAGTCATATTGATATGCAAGCATCTTCAGGTAGTTCAAATTTATTCAATTCAGGGGCATTGGGTGTAGGTTGGGGCCACAATAGGAGATCAAAGTTTTGTACAGGAAGATGAAAGAAATTAATTTAAACAAATTCTTTTCAAGAGTAGCAAAGCACACTAAATCAGATGCAAATGTTCCCAAGTTGTGTGGATTCAAGTCTTTTTTATGCCTCTGTGACTATACTGGGGCATATTGCTTTGTCCTGTCTGTCCAAGACTTTAACCTTGATAATAATTTTTGAATGGTGAGTGATAGGGTCATTATATCATATTCCTTGTAACAAGACCATATTTTGATAGTTTTAATTTTGTGACCTTGACCTTGGAAGGTGACCTACTTTTAAGAAAACCTAACCTATTCAATGACTTTTAAACTATTTAAGGTAGGGCTTTCAAATTTTGCATTTTGATGCCTTATGATAAGGCCTTACATTTCATACATGATCCTTGTGAACTTGACCATGGTATTTGACCCAAATTTTAACCTTACTCATAACTTTTGAATGGTAAATGACATATATCCTTGTGACAAAACTTTTATTTTGTACAAAAGTTTTTAACCTTATAACCTTGACCTTGGAGTTTGACCTTCTTTTTAGAAAACATTATCTATTAAAGAACACCTAAACTATTTAAGGTAGGACTTTCATATTTTATATATAAATTCTTCCTGGCAAGATCATTCATATCTTCTTTGTATACCATGATTTTTTACCTTATGACCTTGGCCTTCTCCAGATCAACAGATCATGTTAGTTATATTGGTGTTTTAGGCATTCCATGTTGTGTGATGTCAAGTTCTGTTATGTTATGACCCTTTGGAGCTAGGATGGGGTCACCATATGAGGTCAAAATGTTTCATGATATATCTGAAAAAAAATGTTTCTAAAAATTCACAATAGCTGAACACAGCAAGACCAAGGTAACTCAGGTGAGTGATATGGCCCATGGGTCTCTTGTTTTGGAAGCTTTACAAATTTGATTTTTTATGGAGCCCAGATTGGCTGTTATCACATATAGTCCTTTGTGTATTAATTAAACTTTGAAATTCTTAAAAATAAGTACAGTTTTCTTTCATATATTTCACCAGAAATGTACTCTAAACAAAAGAAGCAGCAGTTTATATAGCCCGGATGGTCTTAACTTTCTCTTTCATTTAATGTAATAAAAATTCAGAAGTTCAACATTATGTCACATGTATTGAAAGTGATTTAAGTGCACACTAGAAAGTTTGAAAAATGATGTGACTAGAATTATCTTGTGTGCAATTTAATAGAAATCATTAAAGTGCTAAAAGTTGAGAAGGGTATTTAATGCATAAAATAAGTGTGTAATAATTGTTTCCTATGGGAAATAGTACAATTCTGGCAGTATTTTTGGTCTAGGTTCTTTCAGAGTTTTTTTTTTTTTTTGAAAGAGATTTTTTTTTTTTTGAAGATAGATGTATTAAGTATGTGGTAGTGTTGAATTTTTTGCTTTACCTGTTGTGAGTAATAACATGAAATGGTATCCAAACAGACTGATTAATATGGAAATGATAATTTGTCGACCCAGGTTTTGTACTAATTGCCAATAAATGTAAGAATGTAATATTAATTACAAAAAACAAAAAATGTAAAAATAATTATTCATTAAATGTTCATGTTTATATAGATCTAAACATAAAATTGACAGGACTACAACAGATGACTCAGCATTTGACCAGTTTTATAACATATTTTAATAGCTTTGTACGTTGTGTAGGGCACCAGAATACTCTCATTTTTATCATGGAATAAAGTGCAAGACTTGCAATGTAGTCTGGTCCAGATTTTGAAAAAAGAGGCTAGAAATGGGTTCTAACGGCAAATTATTATTATTTGGTCCAACATAACTTTTTAACCTAATTTGCGTATGCTGAATCCGAAAAAATATGTTGAACTTCATGAAAATGGCGTTAAATAGGTCAAAATGGCGATTCAAAATGGCGGTGTTGAAATTTGCAAAATTATCTATATGGCTTTATTTTAAAAAAGTTTATTGCAAATTAAAGCAATTTAAAGGCTTGTACTAAACTTATATGTGTCTGAAAAATAGAATAAATTGTTCAATGTTCGTTAAACAATTAAAATTGTGAAAAAAACGATTAGATCCCAATTAACTCATTTTTTCGCAACCGCATATTGACGCACAGTATATATATGCATTTTGATATGATATTTAATGCTTATTTCCTTCTAATTGTGCAAATTATTCAGTTAACGTATTGCATACTTTATGATATAAATGCACTTGAAATTCAACACAGTGTTCAATGGTTTTCACAATAGCGCGACCGACACAATCGAGGATCGAATTAACAAATGATTCTGACATAAGGTATAAAACTGATGGCCGAGGTTATAGGCTTGTCATATCTCACCACTCATTGATTAGAAATCATGACTGAACGATCACTTAAGCGAAGTTATCAAATAGATACAGATTTGTGTGTTATATGTCAGGAAAAAAAGACAGACACGTTAGAATTAAAAAGCAAAAAGTCTATCGAAACGTTGACCGAGAGGGCATCTCGTCGTAAGAAAGTTAAAGATGCCAGGAACTATGATGCCATTGACAGAATAGAAAAATTAAGTCTGAATGATAGAGTTCTATGTCATAGGAAATGCTATAGTGCATTTACTCACCCCAGACCAATTCAGTTAATGGAAAGAAAAGCATGTTTGCTTACAAACACATCTGATACAATCAACGTCGATACAGAGGATGATGTACCGTCTACGTCATCTTGCTCACACCCTTCTGCAGCAGCATCCCGAACTTTGCGAAATGCATCTACACCAATAGATTGGGAGTTATGCATATTTTGTCAACAACAAATTAAACAGAAGCTATTCAACATTACAACATTTTCTGTTAGCGACATGGTTCTTAAAAATGCAAAGTATGACAACATACTTCGTGTTAAGTTAGGAAACGTTAGCGATTTGATAGCTGCAGAGGGTAAGTACCATCTAAAATGCATGAATGCTTTTAAGTATGATACACAAAAAACAGAAAAGGAGTCAAAATGTGAAGATCTGGCCATGATATTTCTTGTTCGAGAACTGGAGTACGCAGCCAGCAAGTGCCAAATCTTACAGCTCTCTGATACATGGAACAGGTACTCCAAGTTGGTAGAAGAGGTAGGATCTGAAATGCCACAGTCTTTTATCACTCGTAGATCAACGTTTAAAGAAAATCTGCAAGCCAAGGTGCAGAATATCTTCCAGTTTCTTCGTCCCCTCGATAGAGCAGTATCTGAACGCGAAACTCTTTTAGTGCCCCATATTCTTTCTAAATCTCATTTTGGAGATATGTTTCATGATGACCAAGATACCATGGATGACGAATTACTCACTATGCCATGTTATAAACCTCCACACAACTCATTTCATGAACTGGTACATGTTGCACTAAGATTAAGATCAGACCTGCAAGATAGACCTGGTCACATGGGTTTGAATGTTTGTGAGGCTGATGCCGTAAGTTGTGTCCCAGATAGTATCCTCATGTTTCTGAATCTTCTTTATGGCGGACAAGAGGTCTTTGATTGTACTGATGGCAATGACAATCCAGATTGCAGCAGACAGAAGAAAATAGTGAGCGTAGCTCAGGATATTGTGTATGGGGTAAGTAATGGAAAAAAGTGGACTCCAAAGCATATTGGCCTTGCATGCACCTTGCATCAAATGACAAGGTCAAAACAGCTGTTAAACTTGTTTAATAGTGCTGGTCACACCCTGAGTTATAAAGATGTTCTGCGTGTTGACACTGGGCTTGCAGAGGAAAGCCTTCAGTCTATGGACGAAAGGACTGGACATTTCCTTCCCTCGAATTTAAAGCCAAGCGTTTTCACACACTTTACAGCTGACAATATTGATATTAGTGATTCAACACTGGATGGCAAGGAAACATTCCATGCAACGCAGATAGCATGTTGGCAACGAGGGTCGGGAAATGACATTAACCTTCAGCACATAAGTCCATCTTCAAATGAGACATTGAAGGTACCTCCTCAGATGGACAGTATTGTCATTTCCCCAATAGTAGAAGGAAAATCACAACCTCACTATCCCAGACCAGTTACGTTAGATATCTTCCAACCTTCTGACTCAGAGAATCAATTGTCCTCTCAAGAGTTTGCTAATGAATTGGCGTTTCATTTGCACAGACATAAGCAGAAAGTCCCAGCTAGTTGGTCAGGACATAATCAGTCTGTCAGTAGTAAAAACCCGGATCTCACACTTGTTGGTTACATGCCTATTGTACAAGCACCTGCTCATGAAATGGATACACTTAACACAGTTGTCCAGAAATGCATGCACATATCTGAGCATCTTGGTCAACGTCATACAGTTATCACAGTTGATCAAGCTTTGTACTTTAAGTTGATGGATTTAAAATGGTCAGTTCCTGAGTATAGAGACAGGCTTGTTCCAAGAATGGGTGGCTTACATATAGCTATGAATTTCATGAAATGTATAGGAGATCATATGAGAGGTTCTGGTTTGCATGAACTGTGGATGGAATGCGAGTTATTAGGACCTGTGGCTGCTGAAAATGTATTAGGTGGAAAGCACTACAGTCGTGGCATGAGAGCCCATAAAATTACTGCTCAAGCAATCTGGAAGATTTTACTGCCAGACTTTGTGTTATTTGTATCTACCAAAAATGTTGATCATTCGCAAACATTGAATGGCATCATGACTGAACAGCAAGACATACTTTCTAGCATTGACCAACTGCAAAATCCTGTTTTCAAAGAGTATTTTTCAAGTTTCAGACAGGAAATTGACAACCCAAATGTCCTGTTTTGGTGGTCATATTTGGACATGGTTTCTATCCTTTTAATGTTTACAAAGTCAGAAAGAGATGGGCTTTGGGATTTATATTTGAAGTCTTTCCGTTCAATGCTCCCATGGTTCTTCCGATATGACCATACAAATTATGCTAGGTGGGGTAGTGTGTATCTTGCTGATTGCCACCAATTGCCTATTGAAGTACTATCAGAGTTTCAGGATGGAAATTTTGTCGTCAAGAGAAGTGCTGGAACTTTCAATCAAGTTGACCCAGACCAAAGTCAAGAATGGCTAAACGCCACGGGTAAGAAAGGTGGTGAAATTGTAGGAATTACTAGGACTCCATCTGCTCTCAGTAGGTGGTCCCTTTCCTACAATCTGAGATCTCATATAAGTCTTCTTACAAAGGTGATGTACGATGTGAATCCAGATGACATTCTCACACACAAGGACGCATCAAAGAGTCGACAAGTTACTGATGCAGTGTATGAGGATTCGCTCGTTGATGCAATGAAAAGGTTTAGAGTATTTGACCTTTTGTACGAAAGAGATCAACTGATCAATATAGTTACAAAAGACAAAGCTACAGATATGATCAAGGAGTCCTTACTTTCTGCAGCAAATTTGGGACAGATATCATTAGAGAATTTCGTAAAAGATCGTCTGATACCAAACATAGAAACAAGTAGTTTACAAGTTCCTTTGAGAAGTGTTCTGAAAAAAAGCTGCTCATTAACATTTGACTCCTTATACAAGGTACAAGTTGTACCAAAAGCTGTGGAAAAGAAAAAAATTCTAAAGGCAGATCGGAACATACTGCAGAGACTTGTCATTGCATATAAGGCCGGACGAGAGGTTGATTTAGAACAGATTTTGAAACACGAGCTCCTTCCTGTGCCGATATCTATAGCGGATACCAGCGGTGCACTAAAGTCTGGAAACAAATCTGTTGTTTTAGAAGACATACTTCAAGATGTTGATGTAAGGGCGCGAGTCGAAAATGTAGGCGAATCACCAGCTTTGATCATAGATGGCCAGGCTTTAGTTCAGAGCATGAAAACACATGGCATGAAAACATTTGGAGACTTTGCAGATGAGTTTGTTTCCACTGTGGTGAGAAAAGGGGCCATGTATTCAAGAGTTGATGTTCTGTTCGACCGTTACAGGGAACAATCTATAAAATCGGGCACTCGTTCTCGTAGGGCAAAAGGGCAGCAGCCAGTTAGAAGGGTTATTGAAAATAAGGATGTGCCACTCCCGAATAACTTTTCAGCTTTTTTGTCTTTGAATGACAACAAGAAAGACCTAGCTGCCTTTTTATCTGAGCAGATAATTCTTCATGCACCCACAGAGAAAACTGTTGTTACTGCTGGTGGGTTTCTCGATGAGAATAGCGTTAAATGCAATGACGAATTCCTCGATATATCTGCCCTACATGCGTCACATGAAGAGGCAGATACTAGAATAGTTCTTCATGCCATACATTGTGCGAAAGAATCCACTTGCAGTTCAGTTGTTGTACTAGCATCTGATACTGATGTTTTACTGCTACTTGTATCTTTCTTTTCAGAAATAAATATACAGTTGTGGATGGTTGCTGGAACATCTGCAAAGCCCAAGAACATTCCTATTCATGCTGTTGTAGAGAAAACCTTTACCTCTCCAGAAATGTGCACGAATCTGTTAGCATTCCATGCTCTGACTGGATGTGACACAACTTCTTTTTTCTTTGGGATATCCAAAAAAACTGGATTTAAGGTTTACAAAGACAATGTTGGGCTTCTTGGGGTTTTTGGAGAGGGCAATTTAACTGAACAGAAAATAGTCGACTGTGAAAAGTTCGTATGCAAGCTGTATAACCAGGGCACAGTGTCGTCAACTGACTCGGTTAGGAACATTTTATTCGGAAAATCCAAGAGCCCCGAAAACATGCCCCCCACTAGCGATGCCTTGCATCTGCACATTAAACGTGCACATTATCAAGCGCTGGTATGGAGACAAGCAAATATAAGTAACCCCACATTACCATCTCCAACTGAGATGGGATGGAAGTTGAATGAAGGTATTCTAGTGCCTATTCTGATGACTTTAGACCCAATTCCAGAATCTTGTTTAGACTTGATTGCATGTAGTTGCACAACAGGTTGTAAAACATTGAGGTGTGGGTGCAAGCGTAACAATTTGCTGTGCATGGACCTTTGTAAGTGCAAAGTCACAAACAAAGAACAATGTAGGAACAGTATACGTTGAATTTTGAGGAAAAACAGAGAAAATTCGGGTTTTCTTTCGTGCAATGGCTTTTTTAGGGTCGCATGCTTATTTCTATCTTCTTCTCGATGCTATTGTATTTTGTAATCATAGTTTTTACATTTTTTTTTCTACATGCGCGTTTCAAAACGATTTGAAAAAAATTACTGTCCGCCATTTTGAATCGCCATTTTGACCTATTTAACGCCATTTTCATGAAGTTCAACATATTTTTTCAGATTCAGCATACTCAAATTAGGTTAAAAAGTTATGTTGAACCAAATAATAATAATTTGCCGTTAGAAGTTCTTTTTAGCTGAAATCGGACCAGACTAATGTAGTTAAAAGGGTAAACTACAATGGAATGTTAATATTGATGTTCAAAATCATGCTTCAGTTTTCAACACATTTAATATCCCAGTCAATGGAGTGGATGAATATGAGTTACCATACCTGTACTGGATCCCCAAACTCCACAAAAACCCTTGCAAAGATACATTGCTGGATTCAGTAAATGTTCTACCAAGCCCCTATCTCTGCTTCTCATGAAAATATTAACTGCTGTGAAGGAGAAACTTCAAACATACTGAGGGGCCTCTGTGGCCGAGTGGTTAGAGCATTGGGCTCAAAATCACAAAGCCTCTCACCTCTGTCGGTGCGTGTTCGAATCTCGGCCGCGGCGTTATGTGAGCAAGTTTGCCAGTTTACTTGCGGAAGGTCAGTGGTCTCTTCCCAGGTACATTGTATCTGGGTTCTCTCCTCCACCAACAAAAACTGGATGCCACCAGATAACTGAAAAATTGTTGAGTGTGGCGGAAAGCAATAATCAATCAATCAATCAATCAAACATACTGTGCCACTACATATGCCAGAAGTGGTGTAAATCAAATGTGGATTCTTAAAAATTCTAAAGAAGTTTTAAATTTTTCTCATTTTAACAACATTAAAATTTATGATTTTACAACACTTTACACAACCATACCACACAATAAATTAAAAAGTAGACTTTTTGACATCATAGACAGTTGCTTCGTCAACAAAAATGGTAAAAGGAAATATTCATATCTAGTGATCGGTCATCCCAAAAATTATTTTGTTAAACACCACTCTGACTCCACTTACAAGTACTCTGAAGTTGATATTAAAAAAGATGCTAGAGTTCCTCATTGACAATATCTTCATAGTCTTTGGTGATCAGGTCTTCCAGCAGTCTGTTGGAATTCCCATGGGCATGAATTGTGTTCCTTTGTTAGCTGACCTGTTTTTATATTCCTATGAAGCAGAATTCATTCAAAAACTTCTACATGAAAAGAAAAACTCTCTTGCTGTGGCCTCCAATTCAACATTTGGATATATTGATGACATTTTATCTATTAACAATGATCATTTTCATTCATATGTCAATTCGATATATCCCAGTGAACTTGAAATAAAAGACACACAGAATCCTCCACATCTGCTTCATACTTAGATATTTTACTGAAAATAAATGCTGGTGGCAAACTTACAACTCAGTTTTATGACAAACGGAATGATTTCAATTTCTCCATCATCAGCTTCCGTTATTTATGTAGCAATATTCCATCATCACCTGCATGTGTGTTTATATGCGTTTATATATCTCCCAACTGATTCGATATGCAAGAGTTTGTTCTGCATATGATCAGTTTTTAAATTGAGGCAGGCTACTGAAAAAGAAGTTGATGTTACAGGAGTTTGTACAGTCTCATCTAAAGTTAGCATTTTGTAAATTTTATGGTTGTTATAACGATCTAGTTTACCAGTACAACTTTCCATGAGGTCAAATGCTGTCTGATGTGTTTCATACCAATTGTTAGGCTGTTCTTGGCACACTGATTCTGATTATGGATTACTCCATTTACCTGATCAAGATGTAGGGCTCATGGTGGGTGTGACCAGTCGACAGGGGATGCTTACTCCTCATAGGCATGTGATTCCACCTCTGGTATGTCCAGGGGTCCGTGTTTGCCTATCTCTCTGATTTGTATTTTCTATAGGACTTAACAAGATTGAATACTGTTAGTTATCTTAGCCTATACAATGCATATTCAAAGGATGTGTAGGTGATGTATTACATACCAATACATTATAAAACATTTACCACATAATAGCCTGAACCTATCTGTGAAGGCTGGATTAACTCTGGGAGCTCCACCACCAAGATTTTCCAGCCTAAGGTTTACAGATCTACTGGTACATCATATAGCACTCAGGGTACCAAATTACATAATGATGACTGAGATGATTTAGTGAGTTATCATATTGTGTTCATCCAGTTATCCAGTTCCGTGTCTAAAGTAAGTTGTTCCTTGGTCAAAGGTACCTTTAACTAAAAAAAATTCATCTGAAAAATTTTGTTGAAATCTTATTAGTACAGACAAATAGGGGGGGGGGGGGGGGGGGGGATATATTTAATCCTCTTCACAGAATGGGGTAAAGTAGTATGTAGTTTTAAATTAGAAATTTATAAGTGTTCATGAGACAGGATTACTGGTAAACTTATTATACACAAACTGAAAATTTTCTGAGCTAATTAGATAATTAGATAACACTTGTACTGGTGAGGTTTTTAATGTTTTAGTTGGTGTCTGTCTTGTAATCAGCCTTTAGCGTTCTTGAAACATGAAGTTTTCCATGGCTGTCAAATAAAGGATTAGGTGGCATTGAAGTGTCACCAGTAGTTTGTTTAACTGAATCACTTTTCAGTATGACATCAGAAAGATCTGTTCAGCGGAAAAATATCAGTGTTTATGCAGCTTTCGATCCTTTTAAAAGAGATACACATGTCAGATTTTAAAAAGAATCCAACTATTTAGTTTATCACAAGGAATTAAAACAGTATATGGTATGATTTGATACAGTCTTAGAAAAACCTGATCTGAGAGGGATGCTGCAGTTTAATGTAAAAGCAGAATGTCATTATGCATGTGCACAGCTGGTGAGTTATGAAACATGAGAAGTACATGCTACATCATACTACATGCAAGTTTGATCTGCAGTAGTTCTGTGTATTTGATGTACAAACTGCTAAACTTTTGATTATCTATTTTCAAGTGAATTTCAAAATTTTTGTTATGCTGTTGGTAGGAAATACCCTGAGGCAGGTGTTGAGTGAATATTTTCCTGTGCTAGATAGCTCTATATAGAGCTGTTTTCCTGTCTGTGTGATGGATCATTGATGTAAGTACTTGTACAGGGGTTAGTAACATTACACAACTCTGCTGCTACCACTAGGCTGACTCCGTTTGTAAGATATAGTTTGTCATCACTCTCTGGTCACCACAAATAAATTAGCACTCTGATATTTCTGAAAAGTTTTAACTCAATTTCCAACTTTCTCATTTCTCCAGGGGAAGTGTATGATCCTGATGCCCTGCCAACCAAAGTAAGCCTCCGACGTGTGGTATCCCACAATCCACGGCCCTCGACATGCCCACCAGATGACCCTGCATACCTAATTTCTCATCTTCCAAAGTCCAGAGACGGCAATAGCAGTCCCAACAGGTCACCCCAGAAAAATGCTGTGATGCCGGCTCAGCTATCCCCCCGCAGCAAAAGGAAGAGCTATTCCCCATCTTTGTTTCGTCGAAGTTTTTTTAACCGACAATCTAAGTCCCGACAGGATTTGACAGAGGAGGAGGAAAAGTGTGAAGTGTGTGGATTTTTGATTAAAGATGAGAGTCGAGTTTCTGTTGTCCGAGAGGAAAACAAGAGGGATATTTTTCACAAAACCTGTTTCAAATGCTCCAAGTAAGTATACTGCCTTGTAGGTGAACAATCAGAGAAATTAGACAAACAGACAGACCAGCTAACAATCAGAGAAATTAGACAAACAGACAGACCAGTTAACCAACATAGAGGATCAGTGTTACTTTTAGTAATTTAATCATATTTTTATGCTTTTTAATGTATTATGAGATGCAATACTGTCTACATTCACAGTATGTCTTCTGCTTAATTTCTGTTGTAATCCATTGCTTGTCATTTGCAACTATGAATGCACATTCTGTTTCAGTCTTTTTAGTCTGTCTGTCCACATGTGAATATGCACATTCCATGAATCGCAACCTATTTCACAGCATTGTTGAGATTGATGGAAAAAATGTTTTCTGGGTTTTTTTTGTTTTTTGTTTTTTGGTACCTTTTATTTGAATTTAGAATAACAAAGAAAACATACCTACATTATGAAATGGTTTATTTTGTGTTTAGAGTTTGTCCTTGAACTATTCCCCTTTACCACCGTTCAAATTTGGTTGATTGATTGTTTATGGTTTTACGCCATTTTGGCAATATTTCAGTTATTTTATTAAGGCAGTTAACTGAAATATGTTTCCTACTCTTGTTTGAAAATCATTCAAATATGGAAATCATTACCAAATATGGAGACAAGTTGAGGCCAGGTGATTTTCAGCTCTTGTAACTTACGGTCAATAATACCTATTTTTATGTATTTTAAAGTATCTATATTAAAACAAGAGATGTCTCAGAAACATTAATTCCCTCCCCCTCCCCTGATGCAAAATTGAAAGGATTTATACATGTGTCATTTAATTGATAGTGCCAAAACAATTCTAGATATTGAGCAGACAATATCTTCTTATATCCAGAGTGACTTGACCCTTAATGACTTTTGACTGTGTGACCTCAAAATCAATAGAGGTCATCTACTCCTTAAGAAATACCAGTGTACCAAGTTTGGTGTCAATCAAGCAAATAATTCTCAAAATACAGAGGAGACAATATATCATGTCCAGTTTGACCCTTGACCTTTGACTATGTGAACCCAAAATCAATAGCGTTCATCTACTTTTTACAATGTACCAAGTTTGATGTCTGTCAAGCAAAGGATTCTTTAGAGACTTGGTCTACAGATCGATCGACAGCTGCAAAACAATATGCCTCCTCTTTTCAAAGAGGGGCATAAAAATACAGAAAAATATAAATACAAATAATTAAATGTCTTTCTATTGTTTGTTAAATAGAGGATGAAGGTTGCAAACATTACAGAAAAAATTTGCATTACTCACTAAAATGGGTTAGTATGCATTTTTTCAGCAGTGTTTATGACCTTCATATCTTATGCATTTTTTCTGCAATGTTTGCAATCTTTATATATCTTGTTTAACAAACCAAAGAAAGCATTTTATTATTTAATTGACATTACAAATAATTTTTTTTGTGATGCATGATCTTTAAATAATTTTAAAAATCTGGATGTACACTTCAGTTGGTAATGTTGTCTATGTAAATCTCATATTTTATGCCTACTTCAAAGAATTTAAATGCAGTATTTACCAACACATTCATTACATAAATTTCTAATATTCAATGATTATTGATCACATTCCTTGTGTTACACAAGACATATATGATATTGTATGAAATATAGACAAAAGCAATGTGATTTACAATACTGTTGGAGTTATTTCCCTTTTCTCATTGTAGTGTTGTTTCGACAATTTAGTGATCTGTTAATATTGTCCCCTGACTTCCCTATCTTGAGTAGGCTTTATGATCACCATCTGATTAATCCAAATATTTTTTTAAAAATGTAACCGTGACAATGCTCTCCTTCTAGTCATGGTATAAATTTCCTTCTTTCTAAGTTTAGTGTGGTTAAATGGATTGACTATCACCCTTCAAGTAGGTAGATGTGCATTTGTTGTATTCCTTAATGTTACATAAATAAACATTCCAACTTTAAATGTCTTCAGTTCCCAAATGGATAAAATTTGAATGTATGGATCTGTCAAATGAAATATTTTATAAGTGGACTTGGAGTGAATTAACATATGTGTATTAAGAGTTTCAGTGGTCATTGACTTGTGGTTTTATCACAATATCTACATAAATATTTACACCAGATATACCGGAGATATGATCGGCTGAGAACTTAGGTAGGGTCTTGTTAATTAGACACAACAAATGTAATCTTTTTGAGGTTTGGGGTCGATTTAGAGCTGCTCTATGCCATATGCAAAGTGTCCTTGTAGAAACATTGAACCTGTCAGTTACATTGAATTATCCCACAGCTGAAAAAAATCTAATCACATGTACAGGACATTGATAGTGTGACAGGGCTAACTGAATGCTTTAGAATGCTAAATTTTCCATGTCAATCATGAAATGTCTGTGTTAAACAAAGTGATACATGTGTTGTAAGGATCTTAAGAGAGAGAGAGAGAGAGGGGGGGAGGGGTGTTACTGCTCTTCAGTCATGAGCGTGGTGTATGAGTCTTCCGCCGCTACTTACAGCTGTTACTCCTGAGGAAATTACTTGGTTTCCAGCTGTCCTTCTGATCTCTCATTCCTAGCCTCAAAGTCAGAGGGGTTGTAAACGTCTGTCTGACTGCAACTCAGATCCCAATCAGATCTCGGACTACTGTATCAGGGGAGACAATCAGTCTGGTGTGTGTTGTCTCCTTTACCTCTGTAACCTTATCTTTAGGAGAAAGCTATCAATTAACACTATGTTATATGACTCTGGGATAGCCTCTGTGCTTTCATGTGTCTTACATTTGTTTATACCTTTGTAATATCCTTCAGAAATCCAGTAAGTAAACATGGGGGAGGGGGTGTTTTAAGGTAAACTGTAGCCAAGGCTCTGGTAGAGATTTCTGGTCCCAAACTCAGTCCTTGAGTGTAATCAACAGAAATCTGTTTACTTATAGTGTGACCTTGTGTCTTGACCTTTGTGTTGATATTTGATTAGGGCACCAGGAGCTGATTTGATGATAGAGATTGGTAAACATGCTAGGCGCTGGGAACTAAGACCGAGTGGGAACTCCATCAGCACTTAAAGATATTACTGGATGGTTCTAAGAGAATCTGCTGTAATTAGGCCAATCAGTTATACCTTCATACAGATGGATATATCATAATATCAACAGAGTTCTCTCCTCATGTCAACAAACTTCTATCAACACTCATAACTTCTGAAAGAAATGTAAAATAAAGAAAATATATTCTATAACCACATAAACATGATAAAGTGGAAATGTTCTGATTTTTCTGGTCAGCAAGCAGTAACATAAATCACACTCTGATAGAAAAGTAATTGTGTGATATATCAGTAGGGTATCATATCTAGTGAAAGTCCTCTCTGATTGACTTCGCCTGCTTCACAACAAAAGACTCCCTAGTCTTAATATCTGATCTTACTGTGTGGGATTTTATTGTATATTGGGATGTAATTAACTTTATGCTTACCAAATTGAACTGGTCTGATATACATCAGTTAGACAAATTGTTGAGGTCCAAGATAGATCAACCTGTTTGTGACAACCTTGTACAGTAAACCCTGTTGTAATGTGAAAGTCAAGTGCCAAATCAGAAAGCTCAACACATGTAATTCATAATGACATGTAAAATTTCCCAAAGTAAATCAATTTTATTAATACCTTCCTATCTGAGACAAGACTCATTGCTAACTTTCTTTTGTAATCTGTATTGGGCTGTGCCTTTCAAAGGGGGTCATAGAAGGTCATTGGTAGATAGTTTAGACATCAGTGAATGTCTAGTAACTACAGAAAATCTGATGATAATGTATAGGAAAAGTTGCAGGGTGACCCAGAAGGTGGGCGGGATATGAACAGTTAATTCTCAAAATATTGCCACTTGATTCATCACTATTTTTGCTATACTGCCATATTTTGTCAGGATTGCTTTCCCTACTGGCATATTTTAGTGCCAAAATCATATAATGTCATCCAGGACTCTGTTTTCAAAACAATCGTCCATATTAGGGTGTCAAATGTCTTGATATACTGCCAAAGGTGAGTGATCTGTGAAGCTGTTAAGGAATTTTGTCATCATAGATCATGGATGAATTGTTCTCTGTAGGCTTAATAGTGCAAGTAATTTTAAAGACTTAAACAAATTAGATAATTCTTTAATGGGAATTAGTGCTGGTTTTTTTTCATAAGAAATCTAAAACATTGTTAGAAAAGTGGGTACTTTGAAAATTTAATGTGTATGCATCCTTTTGATCATGCAAAATGTGCTTCATTTAAAAACTGTGTTGACTTCTGTGAATTTAAGTCAGATAGTTGAGGAGCTCAGGAAGTAATCATACTCTCATTTACAAGATTTTACAATTTAATATCACAGTGAGAAAAAAATAAATAAATTGTACTTGTGATATTTTATATACAATAGCAGTTGCATTTCATTGTAGAAAACATATTTCACTTAAGATAAATATGGGTATCATAAGTGTATTTTAAGGTGTTCAAATGTTCAATAAATGTATGACAAATAAATATTGAACATGTATGATCAAAACATTTCATTCCATTCATTGCCATACTGCCACATTCATTTTCCAAATCACAGAAGGTGGGGGTTTAACGAGAATTAACTGTATTTAGTTTGTGTGAGTATATGCATATACAATATGTAATCAATATTTAGATACTTTGTATGATAGATTTGGGATGTCAATGGTAATTACATGTATGACTATCTAGATTTATTTTTGGGAACTGAACTCTGTTCAACTTCCTTGGGTCATGACATAGTGCGCATGAATATAATATAAAGAACTTCTGTGTGGGCCCATTCACATCCTCGTTTTATTTCAAAAATGCATGTCTCAGAAAATGTCCTCCAAAGAATATAATCCCATAATCAAAAGCTAATATTTAAAACAAAGAGAATTTAATCCAAATTGTGAGCACTATATAAACAGATATGTTTGTTTCATAAAATGACAGGAAAAGATTTGTTCACCTGAATTTTTTCTTTGATATTAGAAATCAAACATCACATGCTAGGCACCGTATGGATGAGTTCATTGGTGATTATATATATTCCATAACTCTTTAGTCTCTGCATATTGTAAATAGATGAATTAATATATAAATTCAACTGTTCAAATTTATTGAAAATAAATCAATGTTAATTTTTTTAAAAACCCAGCAGAATTATACTTAGATATATAGAGTAATTATTTCTTTTACTTTGAAAGCCTCAGGAGTACATTCTGTACTTTGATTGTATGTGCATACAGTATATAATGAGAGAGAGAGAGAGAGAGAGAGAGAGAGAGAGAGAGAGAGAGAGAGAGCTCATTCACTGTTTCGAAGTCTTTCAAGGTATAAAGGTTTAATCCAAATAACTTCCATAATAAAAACTTTCTCCTATGCATTATTTATTAGTCTGCTTCATTAACCCTTCATTACTAAGTATTTCTGCATATCAACTTTAATAGCAAGTAAATGAAGAGGAATTTTAAAATTGATATTGAAAGGACATTAATATGCATTGTGGAGATTACATAACAGAGAAACTAATTTCTTAGGTTTTTTTTTTAATCAGTAGTCATGCGGTCAAATGGTAAAAATATCTGAATATCTATTGATAGTATATCATCATGATTGAACTTCAAGCTAATGTGCATGACTGTAATAATTGACTATTTATTGGATTCCTTTTCTATACAAAAGCAATAGAAATCTGTAATTAGAGAGTCAGAAGTAATATTTAGTTTAGAATTGTAAAAATCCCATTTTATCTCTGTGACTCATGGTCTCAGTGAGTAAGCTCCCAGGTGTGCTGAGATGGATCTGTCATCTTCAAGGCTGAGGCTGAACAGTCATGAATTTCCTTAAACAAAATCACTGACATATCACCAGGCTGATAGTAAGGCTTTAAAAGCTTTACATCTTGTGCTTTGTTGTTTTTGTATGTTGGTTACTGTGTGTGTTGTGACTAGGTCACTTCCTGTGCAGTAATAGTGAAAACTGCATCACTTGCAATCTCTTCCTGTACAGTGTTCAATATAAATTAACAAGACCTCAGTGTCAAGTGTTAACTTTGCCATTATAAATGTGCTTTGTTGTGGGTAACTCTTTATGTAAATATCCTCTGTAATCCGTAGTTCCATAGATACCCACATCCTGTCTGAGGACGTGCTTGTACAATTTTCATGATTGTTTGATCGTTGGTTGCTGCATTATAACTCACAGTCAATATTTGATCACCTGAAGATTTTTTTGTCCATATGTGGTTTTATTGTCCAAGTCTGTTTAGAACAGAATTTTAGAAATCTAGACAGTTTTTTATTGTATTAATTTTCTGCCTTCATTCTTTGTAGTCGGACCTGTTTGAAATATTAACATACACTATACAGTGAGACAGGAAAATTTCAAACAAAATTCAATACATCTAAAGGAAACACAAGTCTAAATCCAAATATGATATTGTTTCTTGTCTTATGTTGTTCAGTTTTCTGTTGTAGTTAAGGAGTATTCTTTTTGAGATTCTGAATACTGAAAAACTTCCTGTTGTCTGTTTGATTTGCACCCCAGAGAAATGAAATACTCAGAATGTAATGGAAAAGTATAATGAGTAATTAAATTTGAATATATTACCAATTTTAACAGAAGGATTAGATACAATGTGTACACTTAGATGAGTCCTTAAATCAGTTAAGTACTACACAAAGAAGTTAAGCACTATATAACCTGATAATACCAGTACTGTGTAGTACTCAGAAAGAGACTGGGATAGATGTTGTTTACAATTGGATGCTGCTTTGTCATTCTATAACCTCAGTTTGGAAGAGTTAGTCAGAAGAGCTAAATACTTTACATCTTCAGGCTGAAAGTGTCTCTTTTGTCAATTTTGTGGAGAAGTTTGATTATTTTTAATGTCATGTCTGGCTTCTTGTCTGTGGAAGGTCATACAATGATGTATTGACTACTTGGCAGAGTTAGCATCTTCTGTAATTTTATACATAGCTTGTCTGAGTTGCTCTAAATGGCACAGGAAGTGTGCTGTATAGATACAGACCAGCACAAAGAAATGGCTCTCTCAGCAGACACTAATTGGTGTCTAATGACTGGATTTAGGTCCTGATCTTAGAAGTTAAATTCTCTTTGTTTTTAATCAAGGCTAACTTTCTGATCATGGGGAAAGGGGGTGGGACATGAATGTCTCCCCCTTCTAAAATTGAAGAGAGCAATACATTTGTCTATCTGTTCATCTGTCTGTGACAAATATTTAAATTGGTTATTCTGAAATATTAGTAAGAGGTGTTTTAAACTATTTAATGAGAGGTGTTTTGAAATATTAGTAAGAGCTGTTTTAAGCACAAATTTAAGCTGGTGTGAAGAGGCCTAATTCAAATAGTAGGTTATGTGTGCCATGTGTGATATTAACTTTGATGCAATATAAAAAAGTCCCATGGTGTTGACACACCAATGCTTTCTAAAAGAACATCTCACAATTTATGTACAAGAGTGAATAGAATAAAATTTCATTTAGATTTTTGATAAAGTTAAGTGTGATAAATTTGCAAAGGTAATTTAATATCATTGATAAAATATCATTTTGAATTTGGCATACAGAGTCAATTAAAACAAACTTTTTAAAATTTCAATTTTGAAAGTAAACCCTTGTTATATTATTTTCAAAAGATACTTAGTGTATTTGTCAAGAGAATCTACAGTACTTATTTAAAGTACATCCATGAAATAAAATCTAATTTTGAACCTGTCAAAAATTTTGAAGATGACATTTTGATAAGATATATTGGGCCTTAATAAAAATTCATTAAGTGAATCTCAGGAGAAGAAAGGAAGCTGTCAGGGATCCCAGACTCCAAAGGAGTGTGATTTTTGCCAGGTCTCAGGAGAATAGAGCACCATGATGTAACCATGTACTCTATTCATTAATTACTTTCCTGCAACATAAATAGTTTCTATTTCCACTAATTGTTTGTATAAAACTCAGTCAATCTGTATGAAGGGATATTAGGTCTATGGGTTCATACGATATATAGGTCCTGTACATTTATTGTCAGTCAATACAGGGCCTGTATGTCTAATGTGAAAAATGAGAAAATGTCGAGACTGAAGTCCTGACATTCCCTGTTGTGAAATTAATTAAGGACCAGTCGGGGGGCCTATGTTTTGTCATGGATTTGGAGACCAGTGGAATGGGTTATGTATTGTTTGTATATGTGTAGGACTTATTTTTTCATTTATTTTGATTTGTAACAACTTTGGGGATGTAATAAAGTTTATTCATTTGATCAATATCCATCAATCTCATAGAACCCAGGATTATGGTAGCTTTGATTGATTTACAGTTTTTGGATGGTTTTGGGTTTTTTTTTTTTTAGTTTGGAATGACTGTGCAATGATGCACTTTCAGTAGAAAAAAGTTCTTACAATATCAAAAGGATTACAGTATATTTAGTTGAAATTATAAAAAAAATTATGTAGTTGAAATTATTATTAAAAAAATATTTTAGATTAATATAGTTAATATCATATATTGATTAACAGTAATTTTTTCAAATGATTGAGGTTGGTTTCAGAAAAAAGATGTCTGATAATATTTTCTAATTACATTCATATCTTACAATTTTCTTTAAGGACACCTTTAGTCAGGGTAGATAAGTATTAAAGGTGTGACTAGAAACTCCCCCCCAGGACCTAATTTTACATCTAAACTCTCCATTACTCAGAATAACCCATCATACCTGAACACTCCGCTGCACAGGATGATTTAGTCAGTCTGTGTGTTTGGAGTTTAGGTGTTGTAATGTGTGTTTAGTGCTTGCTGTGAAGTTAGAGCAGAGCTTCTCTGTGGATGCTTTGTGACAGTTTGTGGAAGGCAGTGATTCTTCTGTACTAGCTGGACAAAGACCAAGGATGATAGCTTGTTCCACTCATATGCTGTGATGCATCAAAGTTGTCAGTTTGGAGATGAGAGATTATCCATACTTACTGTGATCAGGGCCATCAGCATCTCCATCTTTCTCCCTGAAGCAAGCCAGACTGATCAGCTGTTATAATGAGGTGGGGGAGGATTGACTGACCTGACCTTCTCTGAGGACAAAATTTAAATGAATTGATTCATTCTTCAATAAGACAAACTGCCGAGTCTTGGGTCAAGTGCATTCTTATAAGTCGGTGATTGGCTGTTGTGTATAAGGTGTGCTTTTTAAACACTTGTCTATACCTGGACTTTAGGAGACACTTGCTTGAATTTTTGTGCACTTTATAGCTTGGGATCTCACTCAAAGGATTTTAAGTCTGAAGCGAAATCAAGGAAGATATTTCCCAGAGATTTTCATGAAAAAAATCGAGGATTACATCCATATCATATAGAATGTTATTTGCTATGGAGCAGTTTATTCAAAACCATGTTTAGAGGGATTGATTCTGATCTCCTTAGAACACTTGGGACTTTGCTGTGTATATGTATTGATGATAGCTTTCAGTGAACAAAAAGAAACTTGGTAATCAATGAACTTGACAGGTAAATTTGTTTAAAGACAATAAACATGCTAATATGGGACATATTTAACATGCATATATAAAAGCAGAGTGTCTTTGTATATGATTTTTATGAATTAATGAATTGATAATAGAGTGCAATGCATGTACTGTTCAACAGTTAAAGGAATTATACAATAGAACCCTTTGTGAAGAGAACTGATGTAATAGCCCAATGCTCTGGACATAGTATCTCATCTTGAATGAAATTGGATTAAGTCTTCAGAGGATGTACAAATGAGGATCCTTTGGAAATGATCTCTGGGCCTGGGGGACACGGAAAGTCAATATTATTGGAAAAGGATAGAATTTGACTGTTCGTCTGTCAGAGGACTTGTGCCAACCATTTATGAGAATGACATTTTGTATCTGAGACAAAAGTTAAGGAATAAAAGCCATCAGGAAAGTTTCTATTGCTGAGTGTGTCATTATAAATATATACCTGTACTTATATATGACTGGAAATAATATCTAAAAGTACATCTGTTTATCATGCCTCGTAAGGGGAAGTATGGAATAGAGGATTACAAGTATGAGTACTGGAACTGTCTGTGCTGCTGGAGAGTCCAGGAGCAAAAGTAAGTACATTTTCTTGCATCCAGGAGAGATGGTGAAATTTCTAAACAATATGAATGCTGGATATCTGGTGGAAATTTTCCAACCATCAGTTTTTGTTGGTTAAAAAATAGCACATTATTAGCAACCTGGAATACAGATGTACAGTATATTAAGTCCAAAAAATGGTTACTTGAGATTGCTGTGAGTTACTTGCTGTTTAAATATAGAAAGTGAATGGAATTTGAGGATTGATGATACAGAGATTTTATTAAGTTGGGGCTTCTTATCAGTCAAGGGTGATAATAAGATTGATTAGAGGATGTTTATATTTCTTCTATGATCATGCAGAAAAAGGATTTTTTTTTTTTATGTCGAGAGCATGGAACTTCAAGCTTACCTTTAGGATTTTACAGATTTATTGTATTCATTTAGTCAGGATTACTGCAAACTTTAAATGTTCGGAGGCCAGTGTTTGTAAATAAGATCATTATATAATTAAATAACATCAGTGCATTGTCTGTACCGTTAATATTACTGTAATAATACTGTGTGGAAATCCTGGAAAGTAGTAATGATATCACTTATTTCTGGTGTATGTCTTGGTACATGTGTATCTATGTCATATATGTGTTTTTGTTTGTTGATATAAGCCACATGTCTAAGATCAGAGGCTGCTCTAGGGTGAGAAAGTTCATCTAATCGAAAGATGATGGGGGACTCGGGTTGTGTATCATTACTGATGGAGTGACTGACAATTTTGTCATCCATGGGAAGGAGAGGGGAGGGGGACTAGGCATGCTGGTGTAATAAAAGAGGGAGGAGAGGGGAGGGGGACTAGACATAAGGAGAAAGGGGAGGGGAACTAGACATGCTAATTTCAATATAAAAGAGGAAGGAAAGAGAATGGGGACTAGACATGGTGATTTTAATATAAGGAGGGAGGAGAGGAGAAGGAGGGAATTAGACATACTGATTTTAAAGATTTTAATGAAAAGTCAGGGATGGGAACTAGACATGCTGATTTTATTATACAAAGGAATGAGAGGGGAGGGGGACTAGACAAATTGATTGATTGATTATTTTTGTTTTCCGCACACTCAACAATTTTTCAGTTATCTAGTGGCGTCCAGTTTTTGTAGGTAGAGGAGAGAATCCAGATACAATGTACCCAGGAAGAGACCACCGACCTTCCGAAAGTAAACTGGCAAACTTTCTCACATATATCGGCGCGAGCGAGATTCGAACCCATGCCGACTAAAGGTGAGAGGCCTTGTGATTTTGAGTGTGATGCTCTAACCACTCGGCCCCGGAGGCAGGACTAGACAGAAGGAGGGAAGAGAGGGGATGGGAATTTTTAATGTAAAGTCAGGGAGGAGAGGGGAGGGGAACTAGACATTCTGATTTTATTATAAAAGGAAGGAGAGGGGGACTAGATATGCTAATTTTATTGTAAAGTGGGGGTGGGGGTGGGTGGGAGGTAGACATGCTGATTTCAATGTAAAGAAGGAGGAACATGCTGATTTTAATATACAGAAACAATTGATAATTTTGATGCACAGAGATACTTAAAGGGAGAGTGGTTGTGATTTTACATGGATGAAGAATTATGACTAAAGGCATGTCAAATTCAAGGTTTCATTGATAAATTAAAATCAGAAATTTATGAAATGGTGCAACAGCAGGGAGAGTGAGGCAGTAGTCCATTACACACAGATTTAGGGTGCAATGTCTTCTATATATTCTGTTATCACAAGAAACTGAGGCTGGTAATGTCTGCAGATTATGTAGATTAGAAAGATGATATGAATATATAGCTCTTTTATTACCTTTAGTGGTATATCTGATTATATCCTATTTGAATAGCCATTTCTTGGGTCAACTGTAGGGCTGATCATTGATTGGGATATCATATAGTAATTAGTGAGTCTGGCTGATGGACATCTGATATTAGTCAGATAATTCATCCTTCAAAACAATTGCCATATAATCCAGGAGTCTGTGAAACCAGACAAAAAACAAATCTTTGGTAATTTAAGAGATTTCCGTGAGCCTATTTGTTATGTACAATATGTCAACTTGAAAAACTCTAATAACCTTTAAAGACCTTGACCTTTTGACCTGCAGAATCATTGATATACTGGTCATCTGCATTTTACATGAATACTTAGGTAGTGGAATTGGCATCTATCATAAGAATATACATACACAGATCAAATTAAAAACACATGTATTATTAATTTAATATGTCATTTGTAATCATATGAATTTTGAAATAGAGTAAAAATTCAAATGCATGAAAACACCCTGAAACATTCGAAATAAATTGTTCATCATGTGTTCACTATGCATTCACTGTTCGCTCACTTTTCAATTTGCACTCGCATTTGTGCTGTGTTCACATTCTGCATTGGTCATATGGCACACTCTGTGTTAAAATAGCTTAGCCATCGAATGAAAAAAGTCTGATTAGATTTAAAGTAGAAGTTTGTACCACATCATTCAGGTTAACATGAAATATTTTCTAATTTGTGGTGAGCATTTGAAGTACAAAACTGAACAGTCCCTGAAATGTTCTACTTTCCCACTGAATGATGAGGATTGTGAGGAAGTGGTATATGATTGCTGAACACGACTGGTGAGCAGTTGGTGGATGGTGAGTTAACACAAAATGCAAACAGAACATAAACATGAGTGCAAAGTAAATGGCGAATGGTGAGCGAATGGTGAATGCACCATGAACTTTTTATTCTGAATGTCTCGCATGTTTTCCTTGCATTGTACATCTATCATAATCAGGTAAGAAAAGATATATTTGTATTTATCATTTACATGTACTTGGTAATGATTATGCTGATTCTACACTACACAATATGGATGATGTCATAATAGGTGATTTCAACGACCGGTCCGAAACCCCATATCACCTATCACACTGGCGTGCAAAAAATCATATCAATTCAGAAATTACCTATTCACTTGCAACAATCATTTTTATCAAAGTTTTTACTATGATATAATATAAATACATTACTATGTTTCAATGTTTTACTGTAGTAAATCAATGTATGAGAGTTTTTACCATAGTTAATTATGATTAATGTATCAAAATTTTTACCATAGTAAATCAATGTATTAAAGATTTACCATTAAAGTAAATCAATGTTCCAAACTTTTTACCAAAGTAAATCATTGTATCAAGGTTTTACCATGTAGTAAAGTAATGTATGAAATATTCCTTGACGTATCTTTAAGTTGCAAAAGAAAGTGACCACTATGTAATGAATTGATTGATTGATATATTGTTTAATGTCCCTCCATAGAATCTTTCACTCATATGTTGACATCACCATTGCCAGTGAAAAAAAAAGAATAATATATTATAAATTCAGTTCTCAGACTCCAAATCAAATTGAAAAAAAAGGCCATCAAAAACACTATACTGTTCATATACAATATTTAAGCATGAAAAAGTGCAGTATATAAATGGAATATTACATGCCAAAATCCATATTGTATATCATATCAGCCTTCAGGATCCATATCAACCCGCAGGCATTCGGCCCTCAGGCTGATATGGGGCCACTTGGGGTTGATATGACATATGATATGGGTTTTAGTATGTAATATTCTCTTTTTAAACAACGAATAAATTTTGTAGTAGCTGGGAATATCACATGACTACTTTAAGGTGGCTCAAATCTGCATGAAAGTATTTAATTATGAAAGATATGATGACATGTAATAAGTACATATGTCAAAAAAGGCAGGAAATGTGCAATTTCAAATTTTTAAAAAAATTGATTTTCAAAACTTAATCTCAATAAATATGAACAAAAGACTCTGGTGGATTTGAACTTGGGATCTGCAGGTTACTAACCCAGCTGAAACTTTATCCACTAAGCTATGATGATAGACAAACAAACTGACCGATACAAATAATTTCATAAACATTAAAATTGCCATCTTTATATTCCTTTTTAAATCCAATCACCTAGCTGGGTAATTCAGTCAGTTAACACATCAACTGCTGATCTGTAGGGTTTGAGTTCAGCAGGAGTTCTCAATTTTTCACAGATTACTTTGTACTATAACTGTATTTTTTCACTAAATAAGTAAATTTGAAAGTTTTCAATTTCAAAATATTATTGTATCCTCCACTTTTCATCCACATCAAATTTCTCTAGTGTGTTATTCCTCCTTAATAATAAAAGATAATTAATGGATGATTCCAGAAGTTGTTTAACATCTTTAACAATGATTTCTCATCATTGATTGCATCAAATGTTGAGATGTGGTGCCAATTAAAATTACTTTGACACTTTTTTGTATTTTATTTTTGTACATCTATTGTATAAAATCACTTACTCACTTACTGAGCTCATATATTTATATATCTGTTTTGTAAGGAAATTTCAATGAGGGGAAATACAAATCACTACCGATGATCGGTTACCACTATCTGATCAACTACGGAACCAGTCTTCTGATATCAATTTATAAAATTTAGGTCATTTTGTTTGCATAAGTTGCTCAGAGGAGATTTTTGTTTTAATTTCACAGTTGATAATTCAGATACTTTGTAGTTCAAAATCACATTGCTGATCTATGAAAGTTTCCTTTCACTCAAGCAAACACGTTCCTTTTTCATTTTGTCCTTGTTAAGAATGGTTCTTTCACTATGGAGTTCTGAATGACAATGCAAAAACAAAAGACTGAATGCTGAATGAACGGTAAGTGAACGGTGAACGTGAGCAATTTGTGAACACTGAATGCAAAACTGTGAGCAGAGAGTGCATAAACAGAAAAATGGGAAAGTTAAGTTCCATGGACTATAAAAGAGGAGACCAAAAAGATGGTGACATTTTACAAGTCACATCAAACAGCAATCCAGCATGTGCAATCCTGGATGACATTCATTCAATTCATTAAGCCTTTACATAGCAATGGCAAATATAAAACAGTGTTTATCTGCTGGGAGGTCATGGATTTCAAGTTGTAATATATTGTTTAACATCCTGCTCAAGAATTTTTCACTCATATGGAGATCATATGGGGAACACCATTGCTGGTGAAGGACTGCAAAATTTAGGCATATGCTCGGCACTTCAGCCATTGAGCAGAGAGGGATCTTTATCATGCATCATGCGCTCCTGCTGTGACACAGGCCCCTGTTTTTGCAGTCTCATCTGAAGGACTGTCCCATTTAGGTGCCTCTTACAACAAGCAAAGGGTACTGGGGACCTATTCTAACCCAGATCCCCAAAGGATATTTCAAGACAATGATGAGGACAGTCTCTAGGTGATATTCAGACATAGCAGGAGACTATGACAAAACAATAAATACTCAGTAACTGCAGCAAGGAAGTGTGGAAGTCAGGCAATATGGTGGAGTGGTTCTTAGGTCACCTGAGTAAACTTAGATGGTTTGCATCCATCTTTGTCCATTGTGCATCATACGTTGTCAGTTAACAATTGAATATTTTTATCTTCTTATGGATAACTACCATTCCAATTGTTTTCAAATTTGGTATGTAGCATCTTTGGGACAAGGGGAACATAAATTATAAATTTCAGGATACTTGAACCCATAGCACCTAAGGATGGCAAAAATTGAACAATATTCAAAAATCTTTTCCACAACTGCACTGTACATGTGCAAAAAAAACCCTAATACATAGTGATATAAAATGGGAAGGCCTCCTCCAGAATTGTAAATTTCGTGATCCCCAGGGTAAAGGTTCTGACCCCAGGGTGGGGCCAAACTTGGTATATAATGAAAATGTGTAAAACACTTGAATATTTTCTTTAGTGCAATTGATGATAAATTGAAACTAAATGGATATTTAGAAATAACAGGTAGTCCTTTACCAAAATTTGTCAATTTGATTATCCCAGGGGTAGGGGTTTTGGTATTTGGGTGGGACCAAAATAGTTAGTTAAATGGGTGAACAATTGAACATTGTTAACTTCTTTTTGATAATTGCCATCCAATTCTTTTCAAATTTGATATGAAGCATCTTTTGGACAAGGGGGACTATAAAACCTAAGTGCATATTAGGAAACGTAGGAAAGGAATGTTGGAATATATTTGATGTACCAAATTTGTGAGTTTTTCAACCTAAGGTTTTGACTCCAGGACAGGTCTAAATAACATGTATGTATATATATATATATATGTGTGTGTGTGTGTGTGTGTGTGTGTGTGTGTGTGTGTGTGTGTGTGTGTGTGTGTGTGTGTGTGTGTGTGTGTGTGTGTGTGTGTGTGTTACATGTGTATTACATTATATAAAGTCTTTCTTCGGAATAAGCACTTTCGGAGCATTTAAGTTTTAAGAACACATCTTGTTTTATACTGTTGCTAAATAATAGAATTTAGCTTAGATATGTAGAACAGGAAATATTTTCTAGATTTTATAGCCCTTGGCACCAGTGATACTTTTAGCTCATACTCAGCTAGGTGACCAGTGAGGCCTGTGGGCCTCTTGTTATTTGTGGAAGGTGACCTGGTGGACATTACAGAATTGTGGGAAAGACAGACAAAATGTTGAAGGTCATCAGGGAAGATGGGTGATCTGTTAAAGAGGTCATTATAGAATTGTTCAGGAGATTAGGTGACCTGTTGAAGAGGTTATCACAGAATTGTGGGGAAGATGGGTGACATGTTGAAGAGGTCATCACAGATTTGCAAACTGATAGAGAGGTCAAAAAGAATAGAAAAAGGTCATTGATCTGAAGGTGACTTGATCACAGAACTGTGGGGAAGACAGGTGAACTGTTTAAGAGGTCATCATAAAACTGGAAAAGATAGGCAACCAGCAGGTGACATCATCATAGAATGGAAAATAGGTGACCTAGTGAAAAGGTAGCCATAAAACTGTGGGGAAGAGGTGACCTGGTGAAAAGGTAGCCATAAAACTGTGGGGAAGAGGTGACCTAGTGAAAAGGTAGCCATAAAACTGTGGGGAAGAGGTGACCTAGTGAAAAGGTAGCCATAAAACTGTGGGGAAGAGGTGACCTGGTGAAAAGGTAGCCGTAAAACTGTGGGGAAGAGGTGACCTAGTGAAAAGGTAGCCATAAAACTGTGGGGAAGAGGTGACCTGGTGAAAAGGTAGCCATAAAACTGTGGGGAAGAGGTGACCTAGTGAAAAGGTAGCCATAAAACTGTGGGGAAGAGGTGACCTAGTGAAAAGGTAGCCATAAAACTGTGGGGAAGAGGTGACCAGGTGAAAAGGTAGCCATAAAACTGTGGGGAAGAGGTGACCTAGTGAAAAGGTAGCCATAAAACTGTGGGGAAGTGGTGACCAAGTGGAGAGTACATCAATGTCAAGACTGTGATGCACTCAAAAGTATGAAATAAGGACAGAAGTTTTTAGGAAGGTGTTCCATCGATGGATTAAAATGACCAGTATCAGAGTGTCAAAAATGCATTGAACATGCTTGTGATCACTTTGAGAGTCGCCCTGTTGAAAGTATTCCTGTCAGTCAGACAGTTTGTCCATTCACTCATACTGCATCTATATTTTTCTTGTTTGATGTGATATATCACATGAAATTATATCCTGAAAATTGATTTATAGGCTAAAATTTGAAAAATCTGCATTTCTTTCATTTTGCACTAGTTTGAACAAGATTAAGTGGGACAATTATCTTAAAGGCCAAGCATGAGATTTGGGTGTATTATTTCTTTGTTGAATAATTGTAATGTACTTACTCTGATACAGATGTGTAATATGATGAAAACACAATATTTTTCTGTGTTTTATTCAGATTGAATTTACTGGCAGCGTAATAATATCCTTTTCTTTTTCAATGAATTATATAATCATTTTAAAATGAACACAAATTAAATGCAGCAAAAAATATCTATGACATGGTGTAATGACTGCAAGATATTTCACAAGCTGCATTAGTCTGATGGAACAAAAATAACTAAATCCCCAGAGGCTGTTCACCCCAAGACTGCAGAGTAGATGTATAAATGTTTACCTGGAAGGTGATTGGTCTATATCAAAAGTGAAATTATTTGCAATTGAAAAATACATTTAATTATCATGATGAGAAATTTTTGACAAAAAAATGTGAAATGACAGAGGGAATTATCATGGTTGGGGTATGTTTGAAATATTTAATTATTCACTGCAGATTAATGTTGTTGAAGTATGTGTACAGTTATGACCTATAAAACAATAGGACCCTATATAATTTTTATGGTTTTGTCATAGCATTTGAAGTGAACTTTCAAATCTTGGTGGGCATTTGTCTAAAATGAATATAGTTAATTAAAGAGAGGGCTAAAGGTTTGCATTGAGGTTGACAGGAAATTAATTGGTACTCCTTTCCCTATTATGATAATTGCAGTGTTACCTTCCACTCTGTACAGAGAACATTCTGCATTAGTCTGATGATAATGGCTGTGTTACATTCAGATCTGATGAGGGAATGCACATGTCTGACATGCACCCTACAGAAAAATGTCAGCAAGATTTATGTATATTGTATGCTGCATATAATTTTTATGTAAACCAAACTAAGCACTTGGTGCAACGAAGGTGTGAGTATATCTAAATGTAAATGCACTATCAGTTAGATAGACCTTGAATTTAATGAGTGGAATCAAAATCACTTGTTACAACCTTTAGCGGTTACAGAGTTTGATAATGTGAATGCTGCAGGAGTTTTCTTTCCTGCAACATTTTTCTTAACATTTGTATAATGAAACGATTTCAATCGTATTTGTGCTGATTTTAATCATACAAAGATTAAGTGGATGATGTCCATTAGTTTATAATGACAAAGAAAAGTATGCTTATCTTTTAGAAGTGATAGGTAAAATTAGGCACTACTGGGATTAGTGAGGCAAAGTTGGGATTACACAGGAACTACAGTCAAGTTAATCCCACATTGTTTGAGAGTTCTCTCACACAAATATTTGAAAGGTGCACCTTATTTATATATATATATATATATATATATATATATATATATATATATATATATATATCTCGGTGTTGATTTGTTTAAGCTAAATCACTTGATCAGATTGGATTGGTGGGGACTTAAGTTGACACAATCCTGATGTCAATCAGATTGAAAACAGGTGAAATTGTTGGAGGTTTTGTGGTGAAGTCTATCGTTCTTTTCTCTGTTTTTTTGGAACACAGTCAAATTGCCAATATAGCTCCTTGTTTTACTGCAACATGTGGTCCTGTTAACAATGAATTACATGGCCAATGTAGTGCTGTAGACCTACTAAGGCTTCCCCTACCAGCATTTTAATGTCGTAATTTTGATGTAATTAAACAGAGGAAGTAGATTGATACCAACCTATTTCATCTTCTCATATTGGCTTCATGAGTGAGATCCCTGTGATGATAACTCATTGTCTTGTAACTGTGAGTGTGATTCCTGTGATAACTCAGTGTCTTAAAACTTTTGGCCAGTGTGGTGGGTTTTTTTTCTTCATATATTGATGTCTTATAATTAAAGTGGAGTATTCTCTGATCCTCCATCTAGTGAGTGGAGTGACACTGAAATTTGTTGTAAGGATGTTTAATTGATGATAAATGTGATGACAAGTGATGGTTTTGTGTTGATGATGTAGGAGATGATTGTTGTGATGATGTAGATGAATCTTTATATTGATGGCTTATCTGTGGCAGAAGATGTTTAAACAGTGGAAGCAGTCCAAGTAAGTCTGTCCTATATAGTGCACAGGAAAGATAATAATGCCTAGCACTGTGTAGTATGTACTGTGTATGGTATTATTAGTGCACCAAAGACTATATGACTGACATGTATAGCATTGTCTGCACTACCTTATGGCATCTGAGTATTAAGATACAGGCCGTGTCAATGAAACTTGTACAGTATTGTGATTTAAAAAATTTTTTGACACAATGAAAAATTTTGAACATTTTCCAAAATAAACAATAATATGCTTCTATGACAAGAATTTATTTTATTACTGTACATGGATTAGCAGAGTATTAAGCTACCAGGAGAGTGCTGAACTCAGAATTCTGCTAAATTGTATTTATGTGTAAAGTGGCAGTTCATTTTAGATATACTAGGTTCAGAATGTGTTTGCCTGTATGTGCACAGGCAGAATTAAGTCAGAGAAATGCAGCAGTATTCTAATCTAGTCACATTCTGTTATGTAGGTTTGAATATCTCTACTCATGTTAGGGAAGTCACTTTTGATTAAGGTTATTTAACCAGCAGTTTCCTCATGGTGTTACATTTAATCCTTTAAAGAATTCTTGTTTACTTAAAATTTTATTTCAATAGCGGGTCTGTCTGTCAGTTCTGAGGCCAATTGCAAGCACTTTTGATTCAAGAGGGAAACATTTATTTTGCTCGTTAAATCATCTGATTTGTAGCCAAATAATCTCACTACTGGTTTGTGAACTGTTGGTATCATGTTAGATATGTCTGTGGCCAGAAACTGAATCAATAGGCTGTGAAGGATATATATTGGGGAATCAACAGTTCCCAGCTTTTCCATTTTATAAAGAAGGATTCCGAAGTTGCAGGATTTGTTGAGGAATTATTGACCAGCAGTAATGATTAGTGATATTGTATATCTCGCAGAGTAAGTATCAGTGAAACTACTGATTTACATGTAAAAATTTTCATTGTCGTGTAATGTGTAGTCTTTTGTCAAAATTCAGATTAGGATGGTGTCTCAAATTTTATATTGCACACGTACATATCATTTATAATTTCATTATGTTTTGCTGTATGGATGTTGGTATTATACACACATTTGACTTAACATTTTAAGATTGTAGTTTTTTATTCAGACTGGACCATATATATGTACATGCACCTAGTGCATAGCACCATGTTAGAGGACTTGGACCATATTCTTAATGCATACTAATGGGTGGCAAATTTTAGGTGCAGAAGCATATTTTTGTATTTTTCATTTAGCAGTACATTTATATTTAACATAATGCATGCTTTCCAATGCTCAATAAGGATGATTTTTTTTAAAATTTCCATTCAGTTCATGAAGAAAAAAAATCAAACCTATTCCAGTTTTTTTCCCTTACAGGAATAAAATTGCATATTCAGAATTTTCTACAATAGTTAAAAATTGGAATTATTATTCTGGAACATCCAAATGTATAGGCGGTGTATCACATCATAAAGTGGACAACATACATTTATATTCCTCATTCTGTAAGTACAGTGTATCATATTCATATGCTGTCATCAATGATCAGAAATATTGAAAAATTACAGGCCTGGTCAAGATTGAGGGTCAGTAAATCAGACTCCTAACAGTTATACAATCCCTGTGTGCAGGATCTGTATCTGGGACAATTAGTACCCCTTTATCTGGCAGTGATGTGGAATGGCAGCCTTGTTTTAGATGTTTGGTAGAGTAGATCAGAAGCCTGCCTGTCATGTTAAAGAAAGAAATTTATAAAGGAACTAATGCAGTGAGACGTGTAATGTAATGACGAACTAAACTAACTTTTTTGTATTTTATCTCACTTTCACAGACAATGGATCTATTCAGAAAGCATTACAGATTTATTGCCTGTATGGTTTAATTCCTCCATCATTTCCACTGGCATTTCTTATGCTGTTTTCTTTGAAGGAACAAATTGCAAGATACATTTCATATGAGTATGAAAGGCATCAATTGGATCCTTCAATTTTTCAAGAAGATATGGCATATATCTCACAATAAAAAACATGCTAAGAAAAAAACTAATAAACTCAAAACGTCCCTTATGCTTTTGATGAATTGCAGTCATATTTTAGTAATTGGCAGATTAAACAACCAATGAATGTAAATATCAAATACACTGAAGAGAATTCATGCTGTGTATATCAGCTAACTGTAAAATATGCAGAGGTCAATATTGTGTAAAAATTCTTGAAAAAAAAGAACCAAAAACTGTGTACTAGTTAAAGTTTGGATAGGCATCCACATCTGTCAGTTGTGGGCTTTGAAAATGAAACATCACAAAGAATCTTAATGACCTCTATATTTCAAGGTCATGGGATGTAAAGTTGACAAGGTCAAAATTCTATCCTGAAACTATGTATTTGTAATGACACAATGCACCATTCATTCATTGTATAAGAAATGTTAAACATTTTTTGACAATTGCAGTACTTATTAGTGCAATGTCAATCCATGGGGGTAGAATGATAGTGCAAATGTTGTTACGCAATGCATTATCCGTTGAATGGTTAGATAGAAATGCATATTCAAAATGTTTAAGTTGTCATTGTGTAATTTGTTCTTTGAAAAGTACAAAAGTAAATCCATCATGCTCTATTAACCTTTGACATTGAATCCTCCTGGTTTGTAATCATTGTTTACACAACTCAAAAAGTGCTGCATGTAACATGTCATCATTTGTTCAGCATAAATTCAAATTTGTAAGCTATAGTTTCTCAATATGACAGAAGGCATGTGAGGTATAAGGGATGAACTATAACCTTTTGCAGCTCCTCTAGGCTTGAGCTTGATCGAGTATTGTACACTTTAAAAGGATTTTCCATGTGCTGCAGGTCTGAGGTATACTGCAGCAGCAGTTAACACTTTCTGTTCCAGGACACAAGAGACTGTATTGTATGGCATCAATATTTTCATACTGAAAGGTAGAAGATATAGGAAAAATAATCGATTTTTGCATCTCAATTTAATATCAGATAAAGTGTTAATCAGGGTTGGACATATGTATTTTGTGATTTATGTAATTTATAGGTAACGATATTCAATTTATTCATGAAAAAAGAAATTGATATCTTCGTCTTTCTTCATGAAAACTTTTCTGAAACACAAGCCATACTGCCTAGTTAATATGACATATTTACTAGATCAATGTCATTATGATTTATTTTTTTTTAGCTCATAATTAAAACATAACTGTTGAAGGCATAAATCATTAGGGTGAATTTAAAGCACACAGATATTTTAAATGCATTGTAATGTTGATTCAAACTCAGATCAGACTCTGATGCAGAAAAACTCTGTCATGGATTTTTTTTTAAATCCAAGCAATCTATTGATCTATTATTTTACACTAGACAGACAATTTGGTGCTGAGACATTTCCTACAAGTCAGTAGTCTCGGGGAAGTAGGATTAGTGAATTTTGATGAAGAGTGTTACATTATATCTGCATAAATTTATCATTTATATCTCTTATCAGCATTAAAGTTTTCTCTTAACTTCCTCGACAAACACATTCATGTTATAGAGCCTCTGTGGCCAAGTGGTTAGAGCACTGCACTCAAAATCAAAAGGCCTTTCACCTCTAGTCGGCGCGGGTTCAATTCTTGCTCGTGGCGATATATGTGAGAAAGTTTGCCAGTTTACTTTCGGAAGGTCGGTGGTCTCTTCCCGGGTACATTGTATCTGGGTTCTCTCCTCCACCAATAAAAACTGGATGCCACCAGATAACTGAAAAATTGTTGAGTGTGGTGTAAAACAACAATCAATCAATCAATACTTGCAAGTTTTAAGATCTTTTGAGATGATCAGCTGCTACTTTTAAAATATTTTTTTATGTTCTGCTGCACTTCTAACTGGACAAACCCAAATGAAACCTGAATCAGCATAAAAACACTGATGAAAAATTCTGATTTGAAAAAATAATATTTTATGATATTCTTTTTTAAAACAAAGCATGCAGATACTTTATGAATTGATCTACATTATTTATTTTATTTACATACATGTACTCCATAAAAATAAACTTTAAGGGGTCAGAGGTGCCAGGCTCTCTACTCTTCCTGATTTATGATTTTGAAGCTTAGCAAAATTACCTCTTAGATATCTTTTCTTTTTTTTTTTTTTGCTATAATTTTAAATAAGCTTTTCTTCCAACTACTCCCTCTTCCAAAAGTGATGCTGCATACTTGCACTGTTAGATATATAATTTCAAGTATCATCAATATGTTTTAAATTTCACCATGATTTATGATCATTGAATCTTGAGCATGCAACTACTGGTAAGCCTAGAGGAGCTCCAAAAGGTTATAGTGCATTTCTAATACACCACGTGCCCCCTGTCGTTATAATGAGGCTAACAAATGTTGAATTTACATTGAACATATGATAAACAGAGGTGTTATGTAAGCAGCACTTTTTGAGTTGTGTAAACATTGATAACAAACAATCAGTTTCAAACGTTAATAGAAAAAATGATGGATTTACCTATACCACAAATTCTGCATTTAATATACTTTAATTTTCAAAGAACTTGTAAATTAGACAATACAATAACCTAAAAGTTTGGAATATGTATTTCTATTTAAACATTGAATGGATAATGCATTGTGTAACAAAATTTATTCCAACCCACTGGATTGACATTGCACTTATTTGTTATTTTTGCAATTATCATGATATATACAATTAACATTTTTAAATTTACATTGAATGAATGGTGTATTGCACAGTTAAAAGTGCACAGTTACAGGGATACAATTTTGACCCCATTGGCTTTCCATACATGGAACCATAATTTGATGAAGAAACACTCCAAAAAAATCATACTGACTAAAAATCCTAATTATCCATGCCCTGCATCACACAATAATATACAGTTTTAAAAGAAAATGGCTCTCATACACTGTACCCTTGTGAAAGGCAAACAGACATAACCACTGCAATCTACACAGTATGTAATAGAGTTGATTATAGACATAACCAGCGTATGAACCAGAACTTGTCAAAAACAGACTGTTTCAGTCAGCTGCAGCTATAGCTGTCATGTGTTACAATTACATGGAATACTTATGACACTACTCACAGTAACCTGTCTACAGCACACCAAGACTGTGTAAGTAATGCAGACAAAATGATTACTTATGACAGTCACAGACCTTATGACAACTAGTGGGTCTTTTATTTTCTATAGGCCATTAGCTAGGTCTTCCCAGGATTTCCTGTGTAATTGTTTGATAGGTTTATGTGCATTCTTTTGAATATGATATTGAGAATAACTTACATGTGTATTGATTGATTGATTATATATTGTTTAACGTCCCGCTCAAGAATATTTCACTCATATGGAGACGACACCATTGCCGGTGAAGGGCTGCAAAATTTAGGCCTATGCTCGGTACTTATGGCTTTTGAGCAGGGAGGGATCTTTAATGTGCCACACCTGCAGTGACAAGGGGCCTCAGTTTTTGTGGTCTCATACGAAGGACTACCCCATTTAGTTTGCCTCTTACAACAAGCCAGGGGTGCTGAGGATCTGTTCTAACAACCCGGATCCCCATGGGCTACATGTGTATTGATATGCATCAGTTTGACATGTGTATTGATATGCATCAGTTTGACATGTGTATTGATATGCATCAGTTTGACATGTGTATTGATATGCATCAGTTTGACTGTTGAATATCATATGCGTAGTTGTTACTAGAATAACTTGAGGGCCTCTGTGATTTTTAATGTAGCTGGTTGTTGCTAGAGAAACTTGAATGCCTCTTATTCTTAATTTTACTATGGGTAGTTGTTGCTAGAATAACTTTGATATTTCTGTTATTTTAGCTGTGACTAGTTGTTGCTGAAGTCATTATTTTCTGTACCAAGTTGTAGCAGTAAAGTAAATGCTTGGACAGTGTTATTGTCAGTGTCTAGTTGTTGCTGCAGTAATTTGAATGCTTCTAAAAGTGTTATTTTACTGTGGCTAGTTGTTCATACAATAAGGTGAATACTATTTTCACTGTGTCTTAAGTTGTTGCTGCAGTGCCTAGTTGTTGCTGCAGTACTTTGAATGTTTCTAACACTGTTATTTCATTGTCCAGTTCTTTGCTGTAAAAACTTGAATACTTATATTGGTAGCATTGTTATTTTTTCTGAAATTTTAAATAAAAAGTGTTCTTGGCCAATTAATCAAATGGAGTTTCCAAAGGACATTGGTGAGTGACAATTTAAATTATTTAATGCCATTGCATGGTTGCCAAAGTACATTTCCTATTTTCAGATACAGAAGATTCACATTAAAATGTGTTATTTTGGTCTGGGTTTATGTGTAGGTTCTGCAAAATCTCTAGGGAAATTGTGGTAAAACCATCTTCATAGATTTGCTCATCAAACAAGGCAGTTAGAGTTTTACTGTATCTTCACTTCATGGTTCTGCCAGACAAATGAGACAGTATATGTGGGCATCTTCATCCATATCACGAACAGTCATGTTGGAAACTATTTCTAGTTTTTGGCCTGTGATAGTATGAAGAAACAGTCTCCTACTGTAATATTTGAAATTAACCATGTCTTACACAGTAATTTGTCCTGCACTTAGTCCTGTTTGTACTACAACATGCACCAAACATACCACTAGGTTACATAGGGGCTGAATCAGTGCAATTACAAAGTAATTTTTTTTTAAAGATTTAACAATGTGAACATTTTGTTTGTAATTGATTGGGCTCTTGCTACAAGCAGCCATTTATATATGTTGTAATTTGGAAGCTTGGAATCACTGTGGATTTCAAGTCTGAAGGAAAGTTGAAATAATGTGAATTATTCATCAGAAAGCTTGCTGGAGGAGTATTTTATTACTTATCGCCTATGTCAAATTATTCGTTTATTTTTCAGATGTGACACAGCCCTGAGTCTCAAGAGTTACAAGTAAGTACTTAGATTTCTTTCCTTAGCAATTTACAGGTAGTATCTAATACTACTTATATATAAGTCAAACAGTCTGTCTGTCTGTCTGTTACAGTGGTTTTGATCTTGGTCCTAGTGACTCAAATTGGTGGTATAATTATTACTCTGATGTTGTTTATATCAATACCTCAGTTCAGTTCATTTATTCGCTCATTATTCATATGACATAAGAGGTACAATATATATATATATTCATAAAGACAACATAAATAAACCAATGTGACTGTAAGCAGAGATATTGTAAAATAATTGTTGACAAAAAATATAACTCTATGATTTCGCTCAGGTGAGAAAATGACAGCATACATTTTTATAATACATTATAATTGAGGAAATACTATAGTACATATAAATAAAATAATTGGATGTATTTTAAGGTGTCCACTTTGTGTGATATATATTTCATAAAAAGATATAAACATTAGACTTCAGAAGAGTTAATTAAGTCAAAGATTTTAGAAATAAAGATACAAAGTCTTTCTGAAGTGTATAATTAGTAGTTGACATTAAGTTACAAAATTTTCAGAGTATATGGTCTATTAAAACAATAGCTATCTGTTAAAATTTTTTTTCGCAGCTCAGTAAATGCTACACATTCCATTAAATATTGATACTCATCTCCTATTTTGTTGCAATTACAGAGATGGCATAGTCTTTCATTCCTAAAACACAGATCAAAATGCATTGTGTTGTTGATGAACAATGTATTTAATTAATAGCACCACTGGTATTGCTAAAATAACAAAAAAAGATAACAGAACAATAATAGTTTTTGCAAAATGAAGATATGTTTTTTATTATTACTGCATGTACATTCTTGAATAGGAAATTTAATGAAAATTACTCTGCTTTGTGTTTTCTGTTTCCAATTCTAGCAATTTAAAGTTTTTTGCTAGTTTGGAAATTACCACTTTTCTTATGCATGCAAAAAATGCCATCAATAATGTTGTGTTCATAACATATTTGTACTGAAGATGCCTGGAGAAACTGCTGAGACTTACAGTCTTTCAAAGTTTTTTTTTTGTTTTGGTTTTTTTGTGGGTTTTTTTAAATTTTATTTTCATAGTCCAGACAGTTTGGTTTTCTCACAGGTAAAAAAAAATGTCTGGTTGAGCTTTATTGCTGGAATTTCATAAATTTGTCTTTACTCTTCTGGCCAGTCATTTATTATTCTTATGAATATGAAAAGCATTATATGTTATTATTTTTTACTAACGGTACATGATAACAGACTTAAAATCTAATGGTTTCTCACCTCCAAATTTTCATTTCTATCTTTATCAATTCTGGATTGCTCCAGTTAATATTCTTTTTAACTGTGTGTTTATTGTTTATATGTTCAAAATACTTTATTTAATTGTCACCAGGGTCACTTCCCTTGGCTTATTTGGGAAATTAAAATTCAATTTTAGGAATTAAAAAAAAAATTGTTTTAAATGTTTAGTAGTGTTTTGGAATGTTTTATAGAATGTTAAAATGGGTTTTTTCTCAAGTGGAAATGAGATAAATTTGAGGGCAAGACAGTCTTATAGTAACAGGTTGATTCATGGATGCTCCAAGTCCATGCCTGCCATCTCAGTCATATAATTAACCACTAGGTACATGTGTATATCTATCACACACACAGAGAGAGAGAGAGAGAGAGAGAGAGAGAGAGAGAGAGAGAGAGAGAGAGAGAGAGAGAGAGAGAGAGAGAGAGAGAGAGAGAGAGAGAGAGAGAGAGAGAGAGAGAGAGAGAGTGTACTAAAATGATGATCAATGACATGGACAATATGGAATTGTTCCAATGAAAATTCCATATTGTTTGTGTCATTTTAGTGCTTTATATATCCTACAATGTAATATCTATCTATATTCAGATTTGATACTCTCAGTGTGAATATTGTTTGATTTTTAGTGCTTTATATATATATATATATATATAATCTTCTCATTTACAAGTTTGAATTCATTATGATTGTAACTTGCTTCCTGTCTAAAGTATTGGAAAAAGCAGTGGCAGCTCGACTCGAAAAACACTTAAATGCTTACCAGCTTCATGACCAAGTGCAATCTGCATACCGAAATTGTCACTCAACTGAAACTGCCCTTTTGCGGGTGCACCATGATATTACCTCTGCATTGGATAGGAATTCATGTGTTGCCCTCGTGATGCTTGATCTCTCGGCTGCATTTGATGTTATAGACCATAACATACTCATCGGGCGACTTTAGTACGCGTTTGGTATCACAGGGTCGGCTTTATCATGGATGAGGTCTTATCTGTCAGGTAGAAGTCAACAAATTGCTGTTGGAACTGCGCTGTCCAAAGAGTTCTTACTCCACTTTGGTGTCCCACAGGGTTCTGTCCTGGGACCTCGTCTATATTGTATGTTCTCCAAACCAATCGGAGAGATTTGCAGGAGGCATAATATGTGTTATCACTGCTATGCGGATGACACTCAGGTATACCTGATCATAAATCCGAAGGAAAACTGGGACAACATTGCAGATAGACTTGAAAGCTGTCTTTCGGATGTAGAAAACTGGATGAGAAACAACATACTAAAGCTGAACCAGGAAAAGACAGAACTAATCATCTTTTCCCCAAAACGTAAGGCAAATGAATTTTCAGGATGTCAACTTGGCTTTGGGGGATCTGTCATCACTAATGCTTTCTGTGTCAAAAATCTTGGGGTACTTTTCGATAGTGAACTTAGCATGGATTCTCAAGTTAATTCAGTGTCTAGATCCTGTTATTTCCATCTTCGTAACATCGGTAGGATAAGATCCCTCATAACTGAGGATGCATGCAGGACAATCGTAAGATCACTCGTTACATCTAAACTAGATTATGGCAATGCTCTTCTTTATGGTGTGAAGGCCACGTCCATGCAGAAATTGCAGAAAGTTCAAAACACCGCTGCCAGGCTAGTGACACGTTTAAGGAAATATGAGCATATTACACCGATTCTCATATCCCTTCACTGGCTACCTGTGGCATATCGAACAACTTATAAAATCCTTTTGTATGCCTTCAAAGCACTGCATCAAAAAGCCCCAGCATACATCCAGGAACTGGTTCAGGTGTACCGCCCACAACGTACACTCCGGTCTGGAGATTCATTGTGCCTTCTAAAGCCACGCACTCACAGCAGGGTGTATGGTGATAGAAGGTTCGATGTGTCCTCGGCCACCCTGTGGAACTGCCTCCCGCTGAACCTTCATTGTGAACAATCACTTGCTGTTTTTAAACAAAAGCTAAAAACACATCTTTTTAAACTTGCTTTTGATTTATAATGTATCCAGTTATTTTCTGTTTTAACAAAAATGATAATACAAAAAAAAAAAAAAAAAAAAAAAAAGAAAAAAAGAAATTACTAATACCTCCCATTTCGAATTTAGATGATTATAATTTTTGTGACCTTTCAATTTATATAATGTTCGTTTTTATATTGCCCTTGTTTTACATGTTAAGCGCTTTAGAGTAATTATATAATTAGATAAGGCGCTATATAAAAATAGTATAATAATAATAATAATAATTATTACCATGTAAAAAACTATATAGCATAAAGACATATTAGCCATTATCAGAGTATGTTGTATATCAAATTGGTTTTTAATCATGCTTAAATATCGAAATATGGAGATGTTATCATGCTGGTAAAATTCAAATAAACTGAAGATAAGTGAGTTTGAATGTGTTTAGATTTCTCTGATTGCTGGGTCTTCTAATGAATCAAAGAATGCCTGATCTCCAATTTGTCACAGTTGCTGTTTTCTTTCCTTCAATTACACCAAGATATTACCAGTTATTTTTTCTTCATGACAGAGAAAGTATTATAAATTTGACCTTGTGGGGAAGAGGTCATTAATCTGTCCAACTATTCATTCCTGCTAGTGTCAAAGAGATATTGCTTAGATAGTCAATGTCAATCAGCAGACAGAAACAACATATCATACCTGATGTATCAATCCTTTGATATCATGCTCACAAGTTTTTTTCTTACTTCATTAATGAAGTGTACAGCATGGTTCTTGAAATTACATTGCTATCTGTTTTTGAGTTCTGTACTTTTATGTTTTCTTTGAAAAAAAGAAATTTATCACACAAAAACTGCAAACAAAGGGGATGGAGTGTCTATGAGCCTGAACATTACATTTTTCAGTGTTGTAAGGTGAGAGCAGTACAAGCTTTCTGTGGGATGGTTCCCAGATTGCTCTAATTAACTTCTATGAGGCATTCCCAATCACAGGTGGTGCTGGTTGGACTTCCTGATGCCACATGGTAGTAGAACAGCCCACGGAGTTCATCCAGTCGGTGACCTCAGAGGTCATGGTTAGATGCTTAGAATGTGTGGTTTTTAATTTTCTTTTGAGGAGGGTTTAATTTATGGCCCCAATGTAAGATTATACAAATCTCTCTTCAATGTGATGAAGTTAATAGAGATATAAAGATATTCATTTGATGGCTAGATTGTCTGTAATCAGTCTAATGGAGAGATCTGATGGAATAAGATGATGTACAGCAGGGTGACTGTTCCCATACAGCTCGTTGCTGGAGAGGTAGAGATGTCATTAGACTTCCTGTTGTATGTTTTCTGATTTCAGGTATGTCAGCATGATGTGGCCACATAATTTGTCATGTGTACCAATGAGAATTGAAATATATTTGATTTTGTGATACGAGTTCAATTCTGTCCTTCTCACACAAAATGATTTTGGTATTATTGTCACATCAATCTCACTTAATGTATGTGCATGGATTATTACACATCGCAGTAAATCAAATTTGCGTCATAGTGCAGAATTCATGCATTAAAACTTCCTGAGAGACCTTCATACATTTCAAATATATGATTGATTTTTATCATTTTTCAAGGAAATAGAATTTATTTAAAGGATTTTGTTGGGGAAATTGGTATAAGACATTGCAACAGACTGATAAGACTTTGTAGTGTGAATTATTTTACACAAGGTACAGCTGGAATTGTCCATGTGGAGTTGATGATCTTAGATTTAAGTGGAAGGAGCATGTATACATGTGTAAACTATGGGAGACTCAGTTTAAGATTCACTAAAATAATATTTCTCCAATTTATGCATCACCAGCTTGTTAATAAATTACATGGAGATGACCACCTCTAAATCTGCTTGGCTGTGCACATATTTTCAAAATGGAATTTGAAATTAAATCAATTTGAAACATTTTTATATTAGAAATTCAAAGTTTTATGGCATGATTATTGAATTTTGTTCTATCCAGTTGGTATATGTGTGATGTTTAAAATCGTTTCAGCATCTTAACTGACAGAAATCCATCACAAGAGGCATGCAATTTTTTTTATCCAGCTTTTCATAGACTGCTAAAAGACATATAAAAGATATAATGGGGAAATATTGCTTTACTTTAGAAACAATTATCCACTGCATGGTTTGGTGGAAAGTGGTCACTCTGATAAACAATCAAAACAACTGTTCCATTTGTTGCTGAATTCATCATGTCCAGATCATATTGCATTTGTTTTCTTTCTGGTGATAAATGCATTGTCTTATTTACTCAAACATAATTTCTATATCTTATTGTTCTGTACATGAAACTGAAGAAATTTTGCTGGGGTGCCAAATATTTTACAGTGAAACCTGCCTGATCTGGCATGAATGGTAGGAAAGTTTGTTTCAAATTGGACAGGGTGTCGGATTGCATAGTGAGAAAGAGGAAATCAAGGTTCAAAGTTGAAAGTGAAACCGATTACACAGGTCATATGAAACAGTTTTAACTGTCATGCCATTATTATATCTGCAGGCATTATAAATCAATCAGCTCATATATGCATTTTCAAATTTTGGTAAATATTTTATTCGGTAGTGCAATAATATTTAAATTTATTTTTTTAGATATATATTTAAATAACTAGGTATGATTTGTTCTATGGAGTTTATCCAAAATTTTTGAAATAAAGGGATTTGGTTTTTACTTTTCTAACCAGTTGCATTATAACATAATGTCATCATTCATGTTTTCTGAATTCTCGTGGGATGCTCATGGCTCTTGGTTGTGTTGCTGGGCTATTACATATGTATATCGTCCACATTTTGTGCACTATTTTGGTGGCGATGAATTCCCTGTGGATTCCATGATCGTGCTGGATTTGTGACGTCCTGTCCCTAGTCCGTCACATCTTAATGATGAATTGTCAACAGTGGTCAGTGTTTTATGAAGTAACCCTGTAAATCTGTGTCCTCTCACTAAATGTCACAATTTATGTAAGATCTTAATGATCTGTATGATATTTTAGTTATCATTCATATCTTTGTATGATGTGCTTTGAATTTCTAGCACACATTTAGTTCTGTAACAATAACCAGAAATGGAATTGAAATATTTTTGAGTGATCTTTTATTTACATCAGTATTCCTTTACAAATTTAACCAATGAAAAGAAACTGATCAACTTAGAAAAAATTGATTTATTGGTTTTCCAAGGGAAAGGAAATTGGAAAAATATTTATCCTGATTTCTGCATGTTGGAATTTGTACGGAAACAAGTGAAAGCCTTGATCATCTGAGCGCTCTCTTGTGAGGTCTTGGATGAAAATTGGATTGGAAAGGAGATAAATTGCAATAGCTAGAAATGTCATTGCAGATTCTGATATTCCGCCCTAACCTGTAGGGTTTGAGATGCTTCTGCGAAAAAGAAAACAAAATTTAAATCTGATCATGTGTTAGTGAAGGAGAGTAAAACAAATTGTACAACATTTACGTAAGGTAAAATTTCTTTGTTTAAATTTGACAATTGTCAGTTGGATTGATCATTATAATCAGACTAGTATATATTGTCAATTTTCTTTTCCATTTTATTTCAGTCTTTTTACTGAAACATTTAAAAATTGTAGTTGTCAATTTTGATATTGTTCAAAATAACTTAGAGATGATATGTTAAGTGATTGCTACTCATAGTGATTGATATGTATCACTGTCAAGGCAAACACTAATACCTGAAAAAACACAGATATGTAATAAGTGATGAATGAAGATGAATAATATGGGCTCTCAGGTGAGAGTGGGTTTCACCTGTAAAACTGCTGAGTAACAGTCTATCAGTCCCGTCTGAAGAGCGCGTCCCCTCAAACCCACTTCATTCATTGATTTTTTAAGATTTCCATTTATTTTATGACTCATATTGATTTTATGTCCCCAAAAAAATCATACAAAAGTTTGACTGACTTTAAAATCACAAAATTAAAATCCTGCACCAGTCAGAGGGTTGTTACTATTATCAACACCATGTTTCAGTCGGATTTATGATTCAGACATGGATTTTTAATTGGCAAGAATATGAATTGAAGTTTTTTATTTCTACAGATAAGGAATAATTGTGACAATTTTAAAGGTTAATGTGAAACTATTTTGCAGTGAATTAAACAGATCAACGTTTTGGAAGTTTATGATTTTGAAATATTCTGCCATTTGAATATAGTATGCGTGACCGAAGAGGTTGTATGGGCCTCTGGTCATAAGTCCACCAGCTGTTAGTGTGATAAATATTTCTGGTTCAAACTGAGGTGGATGTTGAAATATTGTGGATTATTTGTTGGATTATAATGTCAAAATTTTGAAATGTTGTGTTGGTCTGGAAAAGCCAGAAAAAGACCAAGGTAGGTGCAGTGAAAAACAATTTAAAATAAAAAAAACTATAAAAAGGAAGGAAAACCATTGACGATTTTGTCTGAAAGGATTAGTCATGCAAATGTATTAAATTACTCAAATATATCTTAAATTTGCGTAGCTGATCAGCTTACCTGTTTGAGATGAATTATACACTAATTACATATATGCAAGTATCAGATGTCTAAAACGGCACCAATTCTTTCAGTCCACTTGCTTTGTGTCAGCTTAAAATATTTTTTTTCTGTTGCATACACTTTGTTTGCATAGATAACATGCTTGGACATAACCCTGATGATAAATTGCCTTTACATTGTTTTACACTGGGATTAAAGTCTTGCAGGAGAAATCAAGGACCTGAAGTGTGTTTAATTGATGTGTAACATGCAATTTGATAAAGCACACTGAAATGTAATCCCCTTGTGAGTGAGAGCTGGAGGGAGTAAGAGCCCCTGTCTTATAGACTGTGACTTCATTGCCACACCATCTACTTTTATTTTTGGATGATGGTTAATGGAGAAAAGCCATAAAACTATCAGTTTACCAAATTACTTTCCCATGACATTTCAAACTTTTTTAAAACTATAATTCATTTTTTGAGAAATCATCCATTACTTCATATGTCAATATTATTAGTCATCTCAGTATCACTAACAGGTCTGTTTATTAAAAATTGTTTTACATGGTACTTTAATTTGCTAAAATGTGTGTTTTGAACAATGCCTATGTCCAAATAACCTTTGTAAGTTTTATTCTGTATTGTACACTGCTTACCAGACCATTTTTGACTATTAAGTGGGAAGATGGGGCAAGATTTTCCACTTCACCTGGAGATTAATTGATCAAAATGAAAGTGTGGTCCAAGATCATGAACTCTGATAGTCATCAGTGGCTGGTCAGTTTGATGTGGAAGCTTTTGACCCAAGGGGAGACAAATCCAAAATTGCTTGGTTGTACCATAATAGAATGGCCTCAGAAGGTAGTTCGTTTTATACATAGATCTTGCTTAAGAGAATTCTGAAGCCTATAGTTAACCATTGATTTGAGAGTATATTACATACAATGTAATTAACAACATATCTTGTATTTTCATTGGAGCCAAATAATTCCCAATTTATGGGTATTAGTTGGTTTTCAGGAAGGTGAGATGTTTTCTTCAAGTGTTGACCCTGACTAATTTACATGTTTTGATTGTATCAGTGCTAATGCTGGGTATGATCTGGAGAGATACAGAAATCTGAGTGTAGGGTCTCCTTAATTGGTATTGTATCTCAGAGCAGATCCAGATATGGGTAAAGGGAGAATTGTAAAATTGTATGATACTTCAGAGTACTGATGGCATTTCAATGTTTTTTCAATATGTATGAAATCTCAGTGCTGGTGGCAAGTTTTGGTTTCAGTCATCTGTAACATATATTAATCAGTACCTCATGTGGGTATGAGGAGTGGGATACAGTGATATGTTCCTTGGTATTAAAGACAGGGTGTCGGAGCTGTTGGCAGATGTGGGGAGAAATACTGTATAATAAGTATTTTCTGCAGTTGTCCATTTTTGCAAATTTTTTGTGAATGAGAAAAATCTGCATTAATTACAATCACAAAATATATAACATACATCTGTAAATTTTGATAAACTTTTGGCAATTGTTATGATTTTTGTGTATTCAACTAGATCTCTAAAATTAACACATTTTGGACTTATTTGTGCAGTTTTTTTATTGCTCACTATATCCTTTCTATAGCCTTAGAATAAAAATGCTAATGACCAAATATAGAGAGTGACCTCTCCCCCCCCCCCCCCCCCCCCCCTGTGCTGGGCCAAGGGGAGGATATAATAAGGTATTTGGATTGGATCATAAGAGGAAGTTGAATCCTAAATTTACAACAGTCTACTTTTATTGACTGCCCAATTTTATAGATGATTAAATATGGAACAAGTATACGAGTTTCATAAAAGCATTTTTCTGATTTCCATACCCTCCAAACTTTGGCCAGTATGGATTCTATTTAATAGGAACACACATGACTAAGATGTAGAAAGAAATAGAAAACTCAAATGAAGGTGACAAAAGAAAAGGTAGAAAAATGAAAAAAATTACACCCTAACCCCCCCCCTCCAAAAAAAGTCTTGTGCATACCTCTTGTCAGAGTGACCTCAGCGCCATTGCCTTTAGGCTCAATTTGTAGAATATTAAACATACTTTTTCTTGATACAGAGTATGCATTTATACAAAGGTTCATATATTTTGAATGATTTTTTTTTTCATACTCCTTCAAAATCTCTGGCTGTCAAAAGTATAAAATAGGCATGTAAAGGTATAAGGTAAGTCCAGAAATTAGAAATGCAGAATACAATTTGCTATCTTTAAGGGATCAAATCACAAATATTTCCACCAGCAGAAATATCCATTTTTACAGTATTAGCATTTATGAATTTGAGCCACTTTGATTTGTATATTATCTCAGTATTGATGGTAGGATCTCACAATTGGTGGCAGGTTTGAGGAGCAATACAGCATTTCAATTTTATCTCAGTGATGGCAGCAGGAGTTTGTAAGGAACACATTGATATTAAGATCAGAGATGCCACTTAGGCTAGGTATGATACAAGGAAGATGACTAGGGCCAGGTTTTACGGCTGGAATATTAAATCCTCCTTATTGTTAGTAACAATTTACAAATCTTCCTTCTTTCAAATTGAAATCTGACACCATACAATCTATTCCTTTATGTATGGCAGTTTATGAGTTTATTCTCATTAAGGGACACATAACATTAATTGATAGCGTATTATACCTGATTAATGGACAAAATCGACAATATTTACACACTGAACAACAAGGAATAAAGTTTTGTCAGTAAATAGAGATAGGGGGATGGTTTTATGCTTTAATTGCAGTTCAACTTCTGTATAGACAGAGCCTTAAGGTATCAGCACATCCTGTAATAAGTGATGTGTAGTGTTTTCCCACTGTTATCTAATAAGAATGTGGCTTTTGTTTCCTGAGGTGTGACAGAGCATTGTCACCTGTTAATATTAAGTCTTTGAAAGTGTTGTGTCTTATTTATTGTGTTTAAGTCAAAATATTTGGCCAGACTTTATACAGTGAGCTCATACATCTCTAAATGCTTGTGTATATCCCTCCAGGCTAGCTTGGCCTCTCCTATTAAAGAGAAAAAAACACACCACACACTCACATATTTAAAAGGTGGAAAATTTTCATAGAGCCTCGGACCATGTACATGTATGAAAGGATACCAAAATTATTCATACAAGTCATTTTCCAGAATTCAGAGGCCATGGATATTCCTGCAAGATGGCTGACTGTTGGACATTAAATTTACATGTACTGGTATGTCTTTAAACAGTTAGCCTCTAGTGATGCTACAGTCCCTTCATGATGTTGATTTGTAAGCATTTTGATATTTACCCAAACATCTATTTTCTATCCTCCTGTCAATGTGAAATGATACTATGCATCTGTTGTATACAGTATTCAATACAAACAGGACATGAGGTCCCACTTGTTGCATGTCTGAGGACATAGTTTATATGCCTAATTAGCTCTCTCCTAGCTTCATTGAGATCCAAGAAACCACTCTCAAGTGTTGGCCATTCCCCGAACAATATAGAAATCTTATTTTCCACTTGAAAATGGCAATGTTAGTTTGTCCGTGCTTTCCACTAGTTATCACAGGCTTTCTGTTTTCTTATCATTTGACAATTTGCACAGGATATGGAATCTGGAATCAGGTGACAGATGGGTATGGCAATCATCTTGGTATTTATCAAGGAAAACTCTCAGAATAGCACTCAGCTAAAACTTCTATTTAGAAAATGACATTGATTTTTTTGGATAGCTTTGTCAAAAGAAAGGGGAAAAATGAATTGAAGTAGGAGAAAAGTGTATTCAAGGTAACAAGTTTTGGATGCATGAGGTAATTGAGATATTGAGAGACCAGCTGCACTGCTAGAGTACTAAAAGGTTCTACAACAAGAAAGTGTGTGTATGTGGAGATTCAGAGCTTTATGATTGTCTGATGCTGAGGTATACAAGGCTAGTGGTGTGGTGCAGGTGGCTAACGAACCCTTTTTTTAATTAAAAGAGATGAAGACTGCAGGTGTGAATCATAAAGAACTTAATGCCCCTTTATCTAGTCAAAATTTTAAACAAACCTTTGTGGATTAGCATGTGTGGTAAGTTGTAGATTTGGCTTAAAATTTGGAGTTGTTTGCAGAAAGAGCTTAAAGTTAATGTTTCATAGTCAAATATAGGGAGAATTCTGTTAACAACTAGGAATATTCTAAATGGAAGTAAAATGTAAATATCAAAAAATAAATTTCATTTTTGAAAATAAATGAACAGCATTACTTCATGCCAGCATACTTATCATAAAGTGCTTACACACTTCATGAAGTAGCATCACAGTTCATGCTCTTATGTATTTTCAAAAATGAAATTTATTTCTTAATATGAAATGCAACCAAATTAAAGTTAGGCATTCAGGTGTGTACAGCAGATTTTTAAAGAAAGAGTGAGAGGTTTGCATTACTAAGTTTTGTTATGTCTATGGAGAGATTGTCACATTTTATGCAATTTTTTTTTTGAAAAAGACTGATTTTTAATTTAGCTAATTTTGATTATAATGTCATCTTATACACACTGAATGTCAATTTATTACATCATATAAATCAGATACTGACCCAAGGCTAAATGTGAATCATTTATAAAAAGACGTATTCAGAATGTAGATAGCTATATAAGACATGTAATCATTTTCTGAGTCAACTGTAAGAAAGCTTATTATATTAATATGATTTCAAATTTAGGGCAGAATATTAGACTTAATTTTGTTAATTGTTTATTTAAGTAAGACAGAGTTTTTAATAATGATCCTTGAAAATAACACATAAAACAAGCCCCCTATTCTTAGTAATGCAACAAGTGATTATTATGTACAGTTAGTGTTATTATGCTCTATTAATGCATCTTATGTGGTTATTTACATATGGTGGTAATAATCAGATGTACTACCAGTACTTGTGACCCTGAGAGGGATGTAAATAAGGTCATTTGACATGGTTTTATTGAACATTTAATTGTCTTGAGTGTTTTCAATATAAAGGTGGGGCATCTGAAGTATTTATTTGCCTAGCTGGTTTTATGTTGTAGTCACCAAGTCATTGTGGTTATAGTGTGAGGGTACATCTCAGAAAAATGTAATGTGCTAGTGACATTGAAAATAATAATAATAACATTTTACTTAACTTGGGATTAAAGTATGATAAAATTTTACTTCAATTGTATAATTTTGGGGAATCATAAAAAAACCCCTCAATTTATGTTTCATCTGCAGGCAAAATATTTAGCATAAGAACATATTTTTATTATTTCAGAAGAGTTTTTAAATTAGTTTTAAAATTCATGTGAACAAGTTTAATTTTCTATTTCATGTTTTAAGTATTCAGTCAAACACCTTCCTTGTCCATTGTGAAATCAATGCATTATTGAATCATACTATTTTGTGAGAGTGCAGTCAAAGATTTTAAGTTTTGAGATGTTCCTGTAGATTTGGGAGATTAGCCTGGTACTCATGTGTGAGAACTTCAACGGATGACATTTGGTACACTACTAATTCAAGGCTCAAGAGTTAGTATAAAACCATAATCAGTGATAGGAGGGGGAAATAGTGACGGATGTTTGACATGATGCGTCATCCGTCAGCAACTTGGACATCTCTGTGTACCCTCTGAAGGGGAACAGGAATGCAGAAAAATGTCAAATGTGCTTGTTTTCCAAGTTTTTGTACTTTCAAAAGGGAGATGTAGCCTCTGCTGATAAATACAACTTCAATTGATTTTTTATTGAACTTATGAGAGACAGCTAACCTCCATGAATATCTCTGTGTGACAGGTGTTTTTTTTCCCCCATTTGTTCACAAGAATGGATATTTTGGACCATTTTATTCGCAGGAGTAAACAGCATTCTGAAAATCTGCAAACATTCATCAAAGATCATATGTAAGTAAATGCAGATTTTTTTAACCTGATTAGGAACATGTTGGTGGTAAAACTCTGACTCAAACTATGTAATCACACACACACACACACACACACATGTACCATTATTGCACATGAACATCATACTAGGATGCTTGCTATATTACATGTATGTATTGTGCACATATTTAAAGACTTGGGAGTTAGTTACAAGTTCATATGTTACAGAAAAAGTGGAAATACTGAACATCCCCAGTATATAAGCATCGAGTCACAGGAGCAGTAGTGATAGAAAGGAGTCTAAATGATACAGAGGTTTAAATAGATGGATAATAAATTGGTAGATGAAGATACTGTGCATAATACAGTTAAACTTTGATATCTTGAACACTGATATCTCGAATATTATGGATATGTCGAAGTGATTTGGAAGTCCCAACGACTTATTCTTTAAGTATTTTACCTTTGATATCTTGAATACTCAGATATCTCGAAGATTTTCTCAGTCCCATCAAGTACGAGATAGCGAGGTTGGACTGTATATCATTTGCCAGTAGTATCATGAGCTTGTTTAGAAACTCTGCTATCTCTTGCTGATTTTGTTTACTTGAAGTCAGAAATTGTCGTATAAGTTGTCATCTCCTGTATAGACCCCAGAATGTCCAAAGTTGTGGCCCCTGAAGCTGATTGATTTATAATATGTCACATCTCAATGTTTCATTGAGATATCAGTGACTCTGTACTTACAATATCAAGACATTGTCAATTCCTCATTCATTCCTCTGTTTAAAGTATCAGTGAATTGTCAGTTTTTGTAATGTATTTCTTTGTTTACAGTACTAGGAATGTTTACAATATTATGAATGTTTACAGTAAGAGGACGTTGTCAATTTCTCATTCAGATTCCATGATATAATATGGTATGTGTTATGACTGTTGATAAAGAATGTCTCCAGCATCTTGTGATGTAATATTTAGGTTATTTTGTTTTAATTAATGTTGTACATCCTACTTCAAGTGCCTTTATTTGCAAAGATTTTAGATTATCTCTACTTTCTATGATCTATTGAGTCTACTAATCTTTATGGACTCATCTCTACTCATTGTGGTTTAGTAGTCTTGTCTGTACTCACTGTGGTTTAGTAGTCTTGTCTCCACTTACTGTGATCTAGTAGATTCATCTGGTCACTATGGTTTAGTGAGTTTACAGTGTCCTCGCTGTGGTTTAGTGAGTTTACAGTGTACTTTCTGTAGTTTAGTGAGTTTACTGTACTCACTTTGGTATAGTGAGTTTACTGTACTCACTATGGTTTAGTGAATTTATTGTACTCACTGTAGTTTAGTGAGTTTACAGTGTCCTCACTGTGGTTTAGTGAGTTTACAGTGTACTTACTGTGGTATAGTGAGTTTACTGTACTCACTGTGGTTTAGTGAATTTATTGTACTCACTGTGGTTTAGTGAGTTTACAATATCTTTGCTGTGGTTTAGTGAGTTTACAGTGTCCTCACTGTGGTTTAGTGAGTTTACAGTGTCCTCACTGTGGTTTAGTGAGTTTACAGTGTCCTCGCTGTGGTTTAGTGAGTTTACAGTGTCCTCACTGTGGTATGGTGAGTTTACTGTACTCACTGTGGTTTAGTGAATTTATTGTACTCACTATGTTTTAGTGAGTTTACAGTGTTCTTGCTGTGGTTTAGTGAGTTTACAGTGTCCTCACTGTGGTTTAGTGAGTTTACAGTGGTCTTGCTGTGGTTTAGTGAATTTGCAGTGTTCTTGCTGTGGTTTAGCGAGTTTACAGTGTTCTTGCTGTGGTTTAGTGAGTTTATAGTGTTCTTGCTGTGGTTTAGTGAGTTTACAGTGTCCTCGCTGTGGTTTAGTGAGTTTACAGGGTCCTCGCTATGGTTTATTGAGTTTACAGTGTCCTCGCTGTGGTTTAGTGAGTTTACAGTGGTCTTGCTGTGGTTTTTTGAGTTTACAGTGTTCTTGCTGTGGTTTAGTGAGTTTACAGTGTCCTCGCTGTGGTTTAGTGAGTTTACAGTGTCCTCGCTGTGGTTTAGTGAGTTTACAGTGTCCTCGCTGTGGTTTAGTGAGTTTACAGTGTTCTTGCTGTGGTTTAGTGAGTTTATAGTGTTCTTGCTGTGGTTTAGTGAGTTTACAGTGTCCTCGCTGTGGTTTAGTGAGTTTACAGTGTCCTCGCTGTGGTTTAGTGAGTTTACAGTGTCCTCGGTGTGGTTTAGTGAGTTTACAGTGGTCTTTATACAATTGTTGTATATCCTGAACCTGCTGTCCTCACCATTATTTGATAGGCAATGTTTACTTTCTGATCAGTAATTAAATGTTGTATATGTATAAAATTTAGCTTTTTAATCAACAGCAAATTATTGTTTATTGCATTCTTATCATCTGTTTCTGGTGTCTTAACATCTGAAAACAATATCAAAGGGCCTGACATTTTCAGGTCTATAAACTTCAAATGCCAAACCAGTTATTTTTCAAGATGTCTTATTTTTTAGTGAGACAGTTAAATATCAGTCTACTGGCGTAATGACCCGATTGTTCTGATAAAGAAATATATTTGTACAAGTTATTAAACGTTGTCACAGGCTGTGAATGTTTGATTAGTGGGTCTGAAACTTGAGAAATGTGTCAATATTTTCTTGCTTTTAAGAAGATAAAAGTAATAGGAGGACATCAGCTATTTATTATTAGATGTGAAGCAGTTAGGATAGTTTGATGACATGTATTACAATCGAGAAAAGGTAAGAGATGCAAATTTTGTTGCAGTATTAAAGAGAGCAGTGACTAGTAGATTGATATCAAAATATTGCATTTGTATTTGTTTGAATCGATGCACAAAAACTTGGTATCAAGATGATGTGTTATAAAATTGTGTGACACATTAAAGATTTGGAAATTGGATAACATGTAGTAAGCTTCGGCAACACTGAGGTCATTGACATAGGTTTACTCAATGGTCAGTCACCTTTAAATTTTATGTTGCACGGTGTCAAATTCTGACCTAGTATCATTTCTCATGCATGCTGTGGAAGGAGATATATTCATACTTCTTATCCGGCTGTACTGTACTTTAGAGGAAATGTTCCCCATACAGAAGTATGCTCTTCCTCAGGGCAAAGGAAGGAAACAATTTATATAAAATTCCGATTATCCAGATTCAATAGAAGGCAGTATAGGGTCTCAGAATGCTGCATATTAACGCATTTCATTAATATGAGCTTGATTTATTAGCAAGTTTCTCGTTACATTTATTGGAATTAAGCATAGTTACTGACAAAGTGGTTCTGCTGCTGAACATCTTACAGTTGTTTAGTTAATAAGTCCTGAATATCGTGATATTGACTGGTGTCTTGTCACAGAGGACTTATGAAATCTGATTTTGTTGCAAAGCTTACACTTTTGTTCACATGGTTAAGGTAAGAAAAATTTATCTTGTAAAATTTATGTCCTTTGCTGACGTCTCAGTTGTTAAGGTGCAATTATGTGATTTATGCTTCTGTTATTGAACCACTTAATCCAGTTAATCAATAAGTATTTGTTTTGCTATCAGTTGTGTTTCCTCAATATAATGTCAGTCCTTCCCTTTCATTCATAATCCAACATAATAAATCTCATATCCTTATCGCCCAGGGTACACTGCAGTAAAAATAACAATTTCCGTTCCTAATTAGCATAGGCTAAGTCACTAAAACCTCATGTTCATTCATAAATTCATCTCTTAATTAATTGGGATGAGTCATTTTTAAATAGAAATGACAACAGACAATTATGTCCCAGGTGAGGGCAATTTTAGTTCCTTCTTTCATGTGGAAGACAGTAGTCAAAAGAATTGGATCATTACAATTTTGGAATTGAAATTTTGGCCAATTCAAAGTTCAGGGATAATTAAAGAATGAGTTGGCTGTGTTAATTCATTCCTGTGACAAAAAGGAAATTTGTACGGAAAAGTGTGTCATTTTTGTACCTGGTGTTAGTGAGTCAATGCATCAAAAGATTTCAACAGATTCTGAAATAGAGTTTTTTCTGTTCAGTTGATTGAATAATGAGTAATAGGTGGAGTAAAGATGTTGGGTATGGCACTGTACGTATGTCTAAATTAATGAACATCTGGAAAAATTTCATCAGTCGGAATCAGTATGAAGTCCATACAACTAGAGTTCAGTAAGTCAATTTACAAATTTTTAAGATTGTGTATTTGTATTGTGTATTTGCTTCAGGTCATTATTTTCAAGCGTTTCATTTGAAACTTGTTAAAAAACATATATGTAAATTGAAGTTACCATAAAAAGATAATCATTAATTCTTTTAAAGAAGTGTGTTACTGATAAAAGTTTAAAGAAAATATTAAGTTTTTATTTAATCTGAACCCGTTATTTTTGTTTTAATAATACAATGATGATATAAAATAATTTGTAAGCAAACTATTTTTTATGCTTTTATTTAATGAAGAGTGGAAAAGCTTAGAATATTGTCATGGTTATCTGTACAAGACCTACATCCATTATATTTCAGGTATTGATCAGTAAGTTTATAGTCCATTAGTTGTCCACTGGTAGTTTTACTGGTCAGTTGTATCAATCTGGTCACAGTAAATGTCACTGGGAATTAATGGACTGTTCAGTTACGAATTCCACTGACCAATGTAATCTGATAAGACTTGTTTAGTCCTTGATGTCTGACTTTTTAGAGCTCATACAATATAAGTTTACCACTGTCATTTGGTGTGAATCGGAAGTGGATACAATATTCCGGGAATATGGAACTGGGATGTTGTTTTAGGACATTGAGGACTTTTCCTTTGTTTTGAAATATGACACCTATATGTTCTTAACTTTTTGTGGTTACAGAATATTTAACATCAGATTGTGAGACATAGTGTGTGCAAAATGTGATAAAGTTGCATGTGTGAATTGTCATAGTGGGAAGGTCTGAAACACAGGATCAATGGAGATGACACAGAGCAATCATTTATTTATATCAATGGTGAAATTATAAAACTCAATAACCTGATGCTTTTTCAAGTACTGGTACGTCATTTTGAAATGTAAATTTTCACTTTATGATGTGAATTTCATACGAAAAGGCATTTAGATAAAGAAGCTGGATGGTAAGAAATCATGCAGGAGTGTTAATTTGTTTTATTTGATGTAAACAGTTGTGAGGGTTTGTCATTTTTAAAACAAACCATATTTTCTCTAAGTCATTTCATCTGATGATCATGATTAGAAATTCATTTAGCCAATTTTCAAGTATTCTTTCAATTATAACCTTGAAATTTGTGTATTGTGGTTCTTTGGGATCGTGGGAAATCAGAAATATGTTGTACGACGTTGGTTTTAATTAGATGATTTTTCTATTGAGAAGTCATTGTAAGCATTTGTCTGTTGTTTTTTTTTTTTAGCAAATCATTCTTCATAGCCTTAATTTGCATTGTGTGTGTAGGAGAAAGGTAATGATTTGTCAAATTTCACTGTAAGGAACACATTGTTTTCCTATGTTTAAATCTGTACAATTGCCGTTTTCTAGTGTCACTTATTTCACTTCAATTTGAATATCTCTAGATCTTTCTTGTGATTTGTACCAAATCTACCTCCGGTTTTGTTCCACTTTCTCTGATGGCCTAATTGGATAACAGCATATAATTATACTGGACTATAGCAAACAGTTAGGTTGCTCTCTTAACAAGGTAACTAGTTATTATCTTGTTCAGTAATCAATGACCATACAGTGGATAATACCCTCCTTTTGTAACAGTAAGGAACAAAATGTATTGTTGAGTTTGGAAAATTAGGATAATTATTAAATATTTATTTGGATAGATGGATTATTGTTATTATTCTGAATAATACCATCACTTGTCACAGGTGGGAGGCTGTAGGCAGCTAGAAATGTTAACGTCAGATTTTGTGAACTTTAATATGTATACCATCAGTTTAATATCATCAATCAGAAATGTCATATAGTTCATATAGGCTGCTCTCTGTAATTAAAGGTGCTGGACATGTAAGTAACAAGATGATTTAGATCACCTTTTACACTTGACACTTGTGTTCAAAATATTTGTTCATATTGTCCAAATTTAAATTTGCTATCATCTTTATTATGTAAATAATGTTCACTGAGTGTTTTAACATGTAATGAAAAAATTTATATACAAATTATACTTTTATTTTAGATTATGAATTAATTAAACCTTCAAACAGACAATTTGACAATATCTATTTTTGAAGTTTTGTCATCATGTACTACTTAAGATTTGTTTTCCTCTACATGACCCTCATTGAGTGTAGTTGTTTGTACTTTATGGTCTTTGTTGATGGCATACTGATTAGGCGGTGCCTCTATGAATGTAAGTTAAGTCTGACAGGAAGTTCATCTCAATTTCCATTTTTCTTATCATCCCTTACCAACAAACAGGCATGTAGGAGGACATGAAAGTAATTGTTTAAATTTTTATAACTGATGACAAAACTAGTTTTTACTGGTGATTACATAAAAGTCTTAAAATAGAATAGCAAAGAGTTGATTGATCAATCATAAGAACCTTGTGTGGAAACCTGAAAATTAGCAAAGTCAAAACTGAGTGAAAGAACTGGATATGTCCTAAAACATCCGAGTGACATTTGTACGTTTCCCAGATGTCTCCTGTTTGTCTGTCTGTGACATTATAAAGAATTATATGTTGTATCCTGTACATGCACACCTGTAAAAATGTTCAATTATAATTTGATATGACATTGTACCTTTGGTGTTTGATTGCTTGACCATTGACATATGGACAATTTAGTTCAAACTAAAGTATTCATAAGTATGTTTGAGTCCAGAGACTGTGTTTATTTACAGAGGCAAGGACATGTAGATTGCATTAACAAAACCTTGTAGTGATAAATATACAAAGGTATAAGTTCATATCTTAAGTTGATAGGTCAGTGAAATTGATAGGACTGACATGGTATCTTATACAAGAGCCATGGAAGGCCAAGCTACTCACAAACATCATTTACTGCATTTAAGAAATGACAGGGCAGTGATGGACCATCATGATTTTCTCCAACATCATCCTCAATTGATGAAAATCCTCTTCCTTTTCAGAAAGCAGAATAACATGGAGGGGAATTTGTACTGTGATAATCATATCCCAGCCATGACTAAACCACCCCAGACAATAGGGAAATCTCGGATCCCCTCCTCTCCAGATGATCAAGAGGTAAGTTGCATGTAAAGTTTAAGGCATTCCATCAAAGCATGTGATATTACCAGTCCATAAGCTAGTAATATTTTATCTAAAATAATCATGGTTTTCTAGTGTTATTAGTTTTGAAATTATATGATAATTTCCCATATATGTGAAATATGTGAGAGAGGTTACATATTAAATATCTGTGCTGGTGGCCTGATGTTTACAGATATTAATGTCACATCTATGTTGTACAATACTGTCCTTCAGTGCAGTAAACTCTGCAACAAACACAGATGTAGAAACCAAAGTAAACTCACAATGGAATTCTAAATGGATTTTATAAACTAAAGTCATAAAGAAGTCAATATTGTTAGACCTTTGAGGTTCCAGAAAAATCTTGTTTTACTGTAAATAAATAAAAATCAAAGCATACTGCTCCTGTAGTTTTTTGTTAATTCACTTGTTTTTATTTTTATTCAGTTGCAAGCATTTGAAATGTTGATAAACTACCAGGAGCGAAGTCGTATCGATGATCAGAGATGTGATATCACTTCATTCATACCAAAGGTAAAACTAGTCTTCATCTTAACTATCATGACTCAGTGACATATCAAAGCACTTGTCTGTATCAGAGACAATGGGTAAGCGAGTAACATATCAGGACACTTGACTGTATCAGGGACAATGGGTTAGCGAGTAACATGTCAGGGCACTTGTCTGTATCAGAGACAATAGGTAAGCAAGTAACATATCAGGGCACTTGTCTGTATCAGAGACAATGGGTAAGCGAGTAACATATTAGGGCACTTGTCTGTATCAGAGACAATGGGTTAGCGAGTAACATATCAGGGCACTTGTCTGTATCAGAGACAATGGGTAAGCGAGTAACATATCAGAACATTTGTCTATATTAGTGCCAACAGGCAAATGGTGTGTGCTTCAGTTGATGGACACAAATTTAAACTGCCCCTGAAATAGTTGTGATGTATCTGGATCATAAAGGCAAACATTACTCCTTTAATCACCCATATTCTTTATAACAAGCCATTCAAACTTAACAATGAATTTCCAAGTAATCCCAATTCAGTGACAGTTTTTACTAACATGCTTGTTCCACAGTTTAATACATCTTTATGGTTTGGTGCTTGCCACTGTGTACATGTTATGGTGTACATCTGTTGATAGGAGAATGATACGATATTGTAGGGGGCCTCTGCTGAGTTTTACGAGTATGTCCTGAATTTCCAAAGTCGTGGACGCCTGGAAGACCAGCGATGTGCAATGCCTGACAACCCGAAGGTTGGGGGTTCAAAATCCAGTATAATCCCTTCTGTTGTCTGCTTACTTTCAGATATATATATACATGTATAATGATTTTGTGTCATTGTTTTACAGAATGTTTTTGTGTTTCATAAAAACTCTCTCACTCTCTCTCTCTCTCTGCATCCCAACTAAACATCTAATGATTGTATTGTTTTGTACCTATACAAAATTCCTGTCAATTAAACCCATACAGATATGGCCGACACCAGTAATTTTTATTCCATTTTACCATCATATGCATATTTCTGCCTAATTTATCAGAACATATGGGCCTCAATTTTCAGATGTCATGTATGCCCATACTCTTTGTGGATAATATACCAATTATGCATGCTTTTCCCAATTTTAGGGTGAAAAACTTTAGTTAAAGTTTCCTGTAGTACTTCCTGCATGTTATGTTAGTACTCATGTGTAGCGTCCCTTCTTGGAGTGAAGAGGGATATTGTGGTATGGCATGGTAATCAGCCATACACCAACATGATTGCTTTTTACTTCATTTTGTAACCAAGTCTGAGATGTTTAGAAGATCTTGCGATTGTTTCCAATTTTTCTATACTAAGATGTTTCAATAGTTAGGTTATTATGATCTTAGATGTACCAAGATTATAATTAAAATGAGGCATTCCTTTGATTTTATACATGTCTTCATGAATTAATCAATTTGCAGAATAATCCATATGCCTTATTGGTGGTATGTGCATTGATTAAACTGCCTTTGGATTTGATCTACTGCTAATTGGTTGAAGGCATTCCATCTACATTCAACCATTGTATAGGCTAAGGTTATGGTCTTAGGTGCTCTATAATAACCCCATAGCTTCAATATGACCTACCCACCAATCAGTGACCTTTACATGCTGGCAAATTTGCATTCGGCATTGGCAAATTCAGATATTGGTTTTTGTGTGTGCTGTGTCATTAGTTTGTGCCTGTATGTGTTTGTGCTGGGGCTGTCGTCAGGCTTAGAAAGGCACAGTGTTCAGAGGACCAAGGACAAAATAACATGTTAGAAGTTTTCATTTCAGGCACCCCTCACTCCTACACAGATAGAACAGAGGAAAACCATGGAGCAAATGGAACAGGTAATAGTACATTTATTTACACACACACACACACACACACACGCACGCACGCACGCATGCATGTACCCATATATATACTCACACACAGCAAATCCAGGTAGATTCTGTAGCATTGATTTGTACAAAATCTTTGCAAATATATTTCTTTATACATAAATAGGTAATATCAACCATTAGTGTCCCTATGATAATGACTTTGATAAATTTTCAGATCCTCAAGGACCCTGCACCGTATCCCATGATTTATCTCCCCTCGAATGTGGGATACTGGGAAGAGAGCTCGGAGACTATCACAACAGAATCTCATGATAAACTCCTTCAGGAGTCTAGAAATGTCTACATAGATCAGGGAGCGACAGCCTACAGAAAGCACTTCCTGGGTCAAGTGAGGGTTATTTTGAGATTATGCTACATTGAATAACACAGCTTTATTTATGTGTTAAATAAACATTTAACATTTAAAACCCCCTTCCCCCCCAAAAAAAAGAAAAAAGAATTTTTTTAAAAATATGTAAATAAGATCAAGGGAAATAACTCATTACTCTGTTATCCCTTTTGCCTTAATATTTTGAACATTGTATATGGTCATTTCTGCATTCCAGATTTGAGATATATTCTTCAAATCTGCTTTATCTTTAAAAACACTTCTCACTTTAAATAATAGCTCATACTCCTGATCTAGGACAGTATGGAACACAAAAATTAAAAAATTCAATACCTGGTGAATTCTGTTTTTTCTTAGGATCAGTTGGGAGTTTGCCCTATAATTGTCCTTCTGACAGTTTGGCAAGTAAATGTCAAAGAACATTGGGATTTACAGATATACTTCAGTATGCACTGAATTAGAGGTAGTCATCTGCCCTCCTCTGTAATATCTGTATGGCTGGATTTTTTTCTCCACAGGAACACTTTAACTATTATGGACAGGATGCTTCTCTGGGTCCTCTTGTACTCTCCATAAAAGAGGAGGTGACAGAAAATAATGAAGAAATGATCCGATGTGTCCTCAGGTAGGCAGTCTGTTAGACAGGTGTTGTAAGGTAACAGAAAGGAAAGAAAATTGATATACAAATGTATGCAGGTGTGCATTTGACATTGAAAGTTATCCTAAGTTTTACTGAGAATTTCTTCAAGGTTCCTTTATGTAACATCTGTTACAGCATTAGATTAATACTTTGCTCTTTTACCACTATAGAACAAAGACTTCCTCCCAACACAAAGTAATTCCTTATGAACAGCTGGACAACATTCCAAATCCTGTCAAAATAGCAAAGGTAACCAAAGGGAAGTTAATTTATTATTCGGTTCAAAAGTCACATATTTACTTGTTATTCCTAACAGTTATACTGTATTTTCCTGTCATTTCTTACAGTGTTGTTGTGAAGAGATTACTTGTGAGAAGTTTGACCCAGTGCTAACAACCAAAGGCTCCAGTTTAATTGTTCAGTTTGATGAACACAATCTCACCAACCTGTACAAGTTTGGAGTCATTTGCCAGAAATTTAGACAGGTAAAACAAAATTACTGGTATCCTATAGATCAGAGGCCAGAGAGAAGTTTATATACTAAAATTAAATATTGATGGACATTTTGGAGAATATCCATCATCATTGCATGAAATGTAGATCAAGAAAGTTTTGTGTAACTTTTGATCAGTTTGCATGATCAACTTTGTTGACATTTTGGGGAGAAAATCTTTTGGCAAGTGGTCGATGTAATGCTACTAAATTACTATGAAAATTTGGTTTTCATATGTGTGCGATTCTTGCAAAATTATGCAACACATCAAAAAGGGAAATAATGACCTACAGAATGTGCTGATTGTCAGAAACAGATTTTTACTTAATGTGAATTGCCTTTCAGACAAAGGAGGAGCAGTTGTTTGGTAACAGAAATCACAATGATACTATGGATGAGTTCCTAAGCCTCATTGGAGACAGGGTCCCTCTAAAGGACTTCCAGGGGTGAGAACTGGTCTGCTTGTTGTGTAATGCTAAAATAAAGATTTTTTGTTATCCTATGGTATCCCTTTTTTTATTATTATTGTAACTAATACATTGTCTCTATTTCAGGTACCGAGGGGGATTAGACACTATCCATGGGCAGACTGGACAGGATTCAGTGTATACTAATTATCAAGGAAGAGAAATCATGTTTCATGTGTCTACACTCCTTCCCTATACAGATGGGGACCCACAGCAGGTGAATTATACACTCACCTCAGTATATCTAGGTGTACAGTATCTATTGCTGCATATATATGAGAAAATGAGAATACTAAATCTCAATATTTTCAGATAATTATGAATATCATATATTATTATGGTGACTTTTGATTTTGATTGTCACAAGGTCATAGGTTAAATAATATAATGGAAAAGCCTGCTCATTATCTTTTAAGCTCAATAATCCAAAGACTTTAGTTAGCTATGCTGATTAAAAAAAAGATCAGTTGTCTGTCATTGTTGTCATAAACTCTAGAACGCCATAAAGTGGCTGTCCTGACCAGTAGATGACTCTTATTTTCACTTTCATTATAGACATTCTAAATTTAAAGTTGACCTTTTTAAATATTGCCTTGTATTATATTTCAAAACTTTTCTTGTTGCCAAAAGTATTCCAGTGAATCATTAACTACATGTAAAATAAAACCCTAAGCATGTGTGTGTAACAATTCAAACTTTTCCCATCCAGCTCCAGAGGAAGCGACACATAGGGAATGACATTGTGGCCATAGTGTTCCAGGAAGAAAATACTCCATTTGTGCCAAACATGATTGCCTCTCATTTCTTACATGCCTACATTGTTGTTCAGCCAATTGTTGGAGAAGATGGAAATACAAAATACAAGGCATGTTCTCTTTCATCTCTTCATTACTGAGTTTAGAATGTCTTGCACTTTGTTCTGAGGGTTGTTGTATAAATTCAGATAATAGTAATGTCAACCTTTTTATGTTCACCAGGTTTCTGTGGCAGCACGTAGTGATGTTCCAAGGTTTGGTCCACCATTACCTCATTCTGCAGTGTTTGAAAAGGTACATTTTTTTTCATTTAAGAAGCTTGAAATTTGTATACATGTATGTGACAAGTAGAACAGAGGAAAAAGTTTAATGCTTATTTGAATAATGCAGTGTGTTCTGAATTCTGTTTGCAGGGGCCAGAATTTAGAGACTTCATTCTAACAAAGCTTATCAATGCAGAAACAGCATGCTATAAGGCAGAACAATTTGCAAAACTAGAGGTAAATTGAACATAATGTCCAGAAATCTGAGTTCACTCCTTTACAGAAGACTTCATTTTAGCAAACATTTTGAAAATTTGATAAACTGTTGAACTAGGTTTTGAGAATATCCCTCTGTAATTTAATTATATATTCCTTGGTCAAACAATCTTCCTTCTTTACCAGGAGAGGACCCGAACTGCTCTGCTGGAGGTTCTGCTACAAGATCTGACAAGGAAGACTAACGAACTGTTTGGAACAAGTTCACCCAACCCTAACTCTGTGAAAGACAGTCGTAACTTCATGGACAACATTAAACGAGCCCTCAGCAAGAAAGAGGCCCGTTCATCTGAGTCCAGTATGATGTCCAGCAACAGGAAATCCAATGGGTCTGCCTCACTAGCCCCGGTTGGAGAGGACGACAAGTTATCTAGTGTAAGTAGAAATTTACATTTTATCTAGTGTAAAATCACCTTGTCATGGGTCAAGTTATTTGTATAAGTAATCCAAATCAAGGTTCTCATACTAAAGTTCTCAAGTGTTAGGACACTACAGGACAAATCCACACATTATGTCATCTAGGACATTAAATCAAAGACAAAGTTACCTATTGTAAGGAAATTTAATTGAGGACAATAAAACCGTTGTTTAGTGCGAGGACACTAAGAGAAAAGTCAAAAACACATGTTAATTTCATGTCAATGATGGTGAATAATTTTGATATGATATATAGCTTGTTGAATAATTCTTGCAGCCAAGGAAATCCCCAAATTTCAACAAGAAGAGTGGCCGTCAGAGTCTGGAGAGACGCTCTGTGGAGAAAAACCAGTAAGATTTCACTGTATATCTTATATTTATCTTGTCACAGAATCATATAGCAATATAGCCATTATATGTGTACTATCATACTGTGATTGATTTTTTTGTTTGTTTTATGTCCCATCTCATACCGTGAAGGTACTATATCCCCCCCCCCCCCCCAAAAAAAAAATATAATATATATATATATATATATATATATATATATATATATATATATTTGGTTACATTAGCCTTGACAAGATAGTACTTGATAAATCATATGCATGCATCAATTTAACCTGGTTCATGGAGATGTATTGAATAGCCTCCCTTGATTTATGCATGCTACACTAGCTGATGTTTCAGATTTCAGCGCTTTGACAGCCACAGCACTCAGTCCTCATACAAAACCTGTAGTGCATCCAACAGTCCCCAGTCCAGCCCTGGCTCCACTGCTTCAGCGTCAAGGTACATAACTCCTTGTTGTCATTGTAGGGACTAAACGTTTTGTGGTTTTGTTTTCATGTGTTTTAATTCCTATTTAGTTTTCCTAAAAATTTTCAAGTATTAGAATTTTGGATGTAAAGCCAATTTAAACTTTCTTAATTGAGGTAGGATTTTAAAATTTGATGAGTATAAAACAGCAATCATAAAACCTATTAAAACCATATTCTGTATATGTTTTTAGGAGTCATTTACATGCACTGGGGTACCACTCATCACCCATCCCCCCCCCCCCCCCCAAATGAACTCTGACATTAAACTCATCAATTCAATATCTATGATACCTCTGAATTTGACATTATATATACAGGAAATTTGGATTCGCTCATCACCCTGATATAAATGTAATAATAAATGGTTTGAGGCAAATTTAGAATAGGACAAAAATTTTTTTCAATGTGTTTGGGCAAAACTAATATGAGATGAAATTTTCTCAGCATACAGTAATGAATCTGTACAGGATCTTCACCTTTTTTGTGTAATAGTAATATGCATTGATTTATACAAGTATGCATGTTGCTTTTATTATTATCATTTTTTTTTTTTTTGCATGAAACTAAATTATTTATAATGCCATATTAATAAGTTACAATGGACAGTTAATCCCACTAATCAAATATCAAAATGCAAATTAGAAAAGTGTTAATGATTTTAAATGGACTCTTTTAGAATAAAAAACTTAAATAGGCGGTGCTCACTATTATTCACCTTTTCGAATGGAAATATTTTTTTTATAATGAGTCAAGGGATGGGATATTGAAGGTGCAATAATGACAATAATTATACAGTCAGGGGATGGGATATTGAAGGTGCAGAAATGTAATAGTCAAGGGAAGGGATACTGAAGGTGCAATAATTAATAGTAAAGGGATGGGATATTGAAGGTGCAGAAATGTAATAGTCAAGGGAAGGGATACTGAAGGTGCAATAATTAATAGTAAAGGGATGGGATATTGAAGGTGCAGAAATGTAATAGTCAAGGGAAGGGATACTGAAGGTGCAATAATTAATAGTAAAGGGATGGGATATTGAAGGTGCAGAAATGTAATAGTCAAGGGATGGGATACTGAAGGTGCAGAAATATAATAGTAAAGGGATGGGATACTGAAGGTGCAGAAATGATATAGTCAAGGGATGAGATACTGAAGGTGCAGAAATATAATAGTAAAGGGATGGGATACTGAAGGTGCAGAAATGAAATAGTCAAGGGATGAGATACTGAAGGTGCAGAAATGTAATAGTCAAGGGAAGGGATACTGAAGGTGCAATAATTAATACAGTCAAGGGATGGGATGCTGATTAAGGCAATTGTTTTCATTTTTAGGATGAACAACTTTCAGCAGTTGTCTCCCTCTAACTCAGAGAGCTCTTTTAACAGTATTGAGGATTTCTCTAATGGTCCGAGTGGTCATCAGAATCATGAGGATTCTGACACAGGCATGGTGAGTAGAACTTGAAACAGTATACATACTATTATGCTTTTCTTTTTAATCTATCATACTGTGTGGTGATATCTTAGATATTGGTTACAATTCCAGTACCTTGACAACTCAGCTACTGAAAATGATTTCTTGTTAAAATATTCAGATCTGTTTACTCTTTTGATTTTTCTGAAATTTTTTATGAAGTTGCAATAATGATGTCTTATAAATTGAAACCATAATCATATTTGAATTGGATGTCAGTATTTTCATTTTTGATGTTTAGCAGAGTGTTTAATTTATAAACCTTTTAAGAAATGCAATGGATTTTTATATACCTTACATACAAAGTTAGTGGTGGGGGATATACTGCAATCAACATGTCCATCTGTTTGTCTGTAGGTGTGATTTTGTCTGGACATGTTCTGAAACTCTAGAGTTTGGAGATTTGAACACTTTATTCACCATATAAAAATATGCATCTGATATTTTCCCCATGATTGGACAATTTTTCATCATTTTACAGGGTTTTTTTTTCAACTTTGTGGACTTTGTTTTAGATTTTAACAAAATATTCCCTCACAGACTAGTTCAGGACAGTGTGTCATGAAATCATTGTGTCTTATCGTCTGTCTGTGGACTTGATTTGTTTGGACATTTATTTAAGAGACTTGTGCATGGATTTTCCTGAAAATCTACACACTCTTTATTACATCAAGATTACTGGTAAATAATGAGGTCAAGGGAATTTAGTGTATCCAGTAACTTGTATTCAGGTGAAACATGAATGTTGAAAATGATATCTTTCTGGTCTTCATCAGTACAATATATCAAAAATGCCTCAACATTATGGGTGAGGACCCCCCCCCCCCCCCCCCCCCCCCCAAGCTATGTTTTCCTCCCAAATCATAGAAATTTAAATATTGATAAGCATTATACTTAATACCAAGAAATTGAGTCATCAGGCCTGAAATCTGATGAAATCCCATAAGAACTTAAAGAGTAGTAATTAATAGCATTTGTAGTTTGAATATTGCAAACAAGGGCCATTACTCTGTCATGTGTGTATTGTATATTGTCTATCACCAGGAGAGTATGTCCTCAGCTGGAACTCCGTGTAACACTCACATGAAGGCATCCATCTCCAACAGCCTAAGTGATGACAGCTGTGGTTGTGTATTTGTGCCCCTCGAAGTGGAAGGTAAAAATGCTGCTTTCTACTTCTTTTAAAAGGACTGGAAAACACTGCCTCAGAACTTTACTTACATACCAGTGACACTAGCAATGGCATGCCTTAAATAATGATTTTCTGGATACATTTTCAGGCTATGAGAATATCAACAGACATACAGAACATCTCAGTGCTGAAATTCAGAAACTCAAAAAGGAAAAGAAGGTATGTCAGTTTGTCTTTGCCAAAATATGAATCTCTATAAAAAATAATAACTATACATTCAGTTTGTTGTATCAGAAAGCAAATTAAAGTTTAATTAAAGGTATATAAAAGTTGTAAGATAAAACTGTGCATGAGGGCAGATCTTGAATCACTACAAGCAACTGTTCTGTTCTTCAGGCAAATCATAGGGAGATTCAATCTTTGAAGGATCGAGAGACTCAGATGATGCATGAACTTCGCAGTGCTCAACAGGAAATCCAGAAACTCAAACTCAATCTTATTGCCGGGGTCAGTAATTATGAGGCTACAGTTTGATCCACCCATTGATTCTGTTAAATCTTATTGCCGGGGTCAGTCCTTATGAGGCTATGGTTTGATCCACCTGTTATATAGGAAGTCATGTGATGCGTCTCCTGTGTACAGAGATGACTGGTGTGGGATATCCAGTATTTAAATAACTGAAACAGATTTCCTAAACAGAAGTCAGAATGTGGCCATGATTTGTGTACAGTGAAGTGTGCAGAATACCCCAGTACAGAACTTACTACAGGCAGTAAGCCGTTTCTTTCTCAGCAGAACGGAGGTGCAGAGAATGTGGCCTGGAGAATCATTGTGATCTTAGCTCACTAATACTCCCAAACAGACTGACACACAGACACAGCTTGCATATCGTAGTGATGTCAACTGCCTGGATACATGACACAAACTGAAATATAGGGCTGATCATCATACCATTACAAACTGTGCTCAACCATCAAGATCATTCAACACTCAGACATACCAAGTCTAGGATCATTATTAAACTTAAGAGATGTTGTGTATTTCTAGTCATAAATGTATGTATAAGAAATATTTTAGTTCAAATCCCCAATCATGTTCTAACCAGCATTAAATTTTTGATGATCAGCTTATAAACACTTTATGCTGTTGATTTTTGACAATCAAATAACTGTGACATATTCCTGCTCACTTACTGATACAATGCTTTGGTTGATGCTATGGTTAACGATGCCCTTCCAAGATGCTACATGCTTGTGGCTCATAGCTACATATAGGAATGGTTGTTTTGATGTATATAGATTTCATATTTTTTATACAAGCATCGTTTTTGCAAAAACGGCAGATCTAGACATATAAATTGTACTCAACATAATCTAACTTCCGTACAAATTTTATTTTAAATTTCAGAAGATATTTAATAACATTGCAAGTCGTATTAATAGGAAACTAAATGCTTTTCTTTTGGAAACATGCTGCTAGTGAAATGAAAGTTTTGTTGAATGAAGTTTTGTGTGCAAGATGCAACTCTCAATTTATTAGAAGTGAAAGAAAAATCAAATTACAAAGGTATGTTTGTACCTGATGTGTTCGTCAGTCTGTGATATAAAAGTTTGTAAGCGAGTCGTTTTCTGATCATGAATATCTGGTGCTACTCGCTCTGTTAAGTTTGTGCAATATTTTGTATATAAAATTCTATTTAATGTCAATAATGTGTTCAATGACCCAGATTCCACATTTACCAATCTAATGGTAAATAAAATTATATCAACTCATTGTTTTTGTTTTTTTGTTTATTAGGAATATTGTATATGACATGTACGACTAACCTCTGAAAATTGTAATCCTCCACTTTTAGAGGGGAACTATGAAACCTGGATTGTCATAATGTGCATGTTCTTACAAGTTTGATTGGACAAGAGACATGGCGTAGAGGTTATAAGACTTTTTGAGTATGTACTCCGTACGCAAACTCATACTCTGTAATCCAAACATACACCTACTCAAAATCCCACTTTGTAATATAACTTTTGAGTATGAGTATGACATTGGAGCAAGGACTTTGAGCTTGAGTACAGAGTACATAGTCAAAAAGTTTTATAACCTTCAGGCCAGACAGGTTTGTTATTCTTATAGCTTGTATTAGTAGTCCATTATATCGATTCATAGTGTTAAGAGCTGTCTATTATATTGATTGTCAGAGTAGTCTATTGGACTGCACCATGTTGTGTCATAGTTGTTTATTGGACTGCACCATGCTGTGTCATAGTTGTCTATTGGACTGCACCATGCTGTGTCAGAGTTGTCTGTTGGACGGCACCATGCTGTGTCATAGCAGTCTATTGGACTGCACCATGCTGTGTCATAGTTGTCTATTGGACTGCACCATGCTGTGTCCGAATAGTCTATTGGACTGCACCATGCTGTGTCAGAGTTGTCTGTTGGACTGCACCATGCTGTGTCATAGCAGTCTATTGGACTGCACCATGCTGTGTCATAGTTGTCTATTGGACTGCACCATGCTGTGTCAGAATAGTCTATTGAACTTCATCTTTCCTTCTAATGTAATTGCATGGGAATTGTACATATATTTAGAGAGATCATAGAGCCATGGACAAAAGACTCCAGAATGAGGCTTAAATGCAGATACAAGACTCCCTGTCAGGGTACTGGTACTCCAGTGAATGTTAAGACCTGTGGGCCTCTTGTTTTAAGCTCATTATAACCATTCTATAATTTTTACATCATCAGTATTTATCTTGACTGGTGCAATTCTGTTCGGTTTGATAATTAGTACCCTCCCGGGAGGTTTACCTGTATTCAACAGCCAGGAAAGGGTCCACAGCAAGTAGTTCATGCACATAATTTGGTTTTTCTACACATTCAAAATATCTTATACATATTTCAAGACTTGTGCTAAATGGATTACTGATGTCAGTCTTTTGGAAATTTAGTGAGGACCTGTTTATGGGCATGATAGAAAAGACTGTGTTTTCTAGATATTATTTCTGCTAACAAAGACTGCTTGGATGACCAACAGAAACACGACTCAAACATGCTGGTAGAGTGATATAAATCTGTCTCCATGTCTTTTGAACGTATATCAAATATTGAATTAGATTTATGGGTGTGTAACTTTGTGAACAAAACCTGAAAACAAGACAGCAAGAACTTAAATTCTACTATTTTAATGAAATGTTAGTAATGGGGGCATAAGAGAGATATTGGAGAGAGAGAGAAAGAGTACCCTAAATAAACTTGAAGTACAGATTTATATCACTTTATCAGCATTGCTAATCTGTTTATGTTGGTTGCCCAGCTACCCAAACATTTACTGTGATATTTAACATTCCAAGTTTTACATCAACTCTGTTGACTGTGTTCAGTCTCAGAGCATGACACCCTGTTTTTGTATATAAATTTATCAATCATTGATAATTATTGGTTTAATAATCATAATACAATTGTTTGAGATGTGAAACACACACATTCATGCATGGTACAAGGTTTATGCATGGCGAAGAGAGGATTCATGATTCAAGTTTTTCAAAAATTGAAGAGGCAATTTTTCTCAAATTTCACAAAACTACTTCTAAATTAAACAATTTGTTAGCAAAATGGTAATGGATAACTGCATAACTTTCTTACATAAGAAGAAATAGTCTAATTATGGACCTACGTTTTTTGGGTTTTTTTGTAAAACAAATCATTTTGGTTTGTTGTTTGTTTTATCTCTTGTTGTGAATTTTCCACTCATCTTGAGAATCACCTGTTGAAGGTAAAATACCACAAATTTAGAGCTATGCTTAACACTTAAGCCATAGCAGTGAGGGTTCTTTAAAGCAATACAAGCTGTAACTGATGGAAAATTACAGCTTGTATTGCTTTGATGTGTCAATGCCAGTCACGAATGGGATCTCCATTTTTAAGGTCATATTCGAAAGACCCTTGACTCTCACTTCTAAAAGTCGAACATTTGGCATAGGAGCAATCAATACCCATGTTTCAATTTTAGGTTTGTTTGTAGCATTTCACCTTAGGAACAAGCTAATATTCATCTTCAGATAACATAAAATATATTGAGATATTCCATTTTCACAAAATCTCATATTTGTAAAATTTTATTTTCAAAGATGACACTTGGTGATAAATAGTAATATTTAAGACATCCAAGCATTTCCCTATACATTAAAACAATATTCCATATTCATAAATAATTGTCACAATATTTTATGTTTGATGAGTAGTTCCCCTTGGTAACTAATTGCCCTCTCAATCCTATTACTCTCCTGTCTTTCACCCAGGATGAATTGTCCATGCACACAGTACATCAGGAATAAATGATAGATGAAGGCGAAGGACTATTCACAAGTCAGGAACTCCCATCCATGTGGGAGTTTCCTGTTTTATGGGAAAATGTTATTTCCACTTTTTCCACAAACTGATACATGTCCACAAAATAAAATGGATCTGCAATTCAGATTTTTAATCCTCCAAAAGGTCTTCATCCAAATTTATGTCCTGAAAATAAATATGAATATTTATTTCAAAGACAGATATAGTTTCTACATTAATCTGTAAAGTAGTAAACTCTGTACATTTCAGAAATCACAAATATGTTCAAGGTAACATCATAATAATTATGTCCTCATTCAGCGTTAAACGCCATTACTGGTAACTATTACATGTAATGGTCAAACACCACTACCGGTAACTGTATTACATGTAATGGTCAAACACCACTACCGGTAACTATTACATGTAATGGTCAAACACCACTACCGGTAACTGTATTACATGTAATGGTCAAACACCACTATTGGTAACTATTACATGTAATGGTCAAACACCACTACCGGTAACTGTATTACATGTAATGGTCAAACACCACTACCGGTAACTGTATTACATGTAATGGTCAAACACCACTACCGGTAACTGTATTACATGTAATGGTCAAACACCACTACCGGTAACTGTATTACATGTAATGGTCAAACACCACTATTGGTAACTATTACATGTAATGGTCAAACACCACTACCGGTAACTGTATTACATGTAATGGTCAAACACCACTACCTGTAACTGTATTACATGTAATGGTCAAACACCACTACCTGTAACTGTATTACATGTAATGGTCAAACACCACTACCGGTAACTGTATTACATGTAATGGTCAAACACCACTACCGGTAACTGTATTACATGTAATGGTCAAACACCATTACCAGTAACTGTATTCATGTAATGGTCAAGCACTACTACCAGTAACTGTATTAATACCATGCAAAATGCAAAGTACAGCTTCCATATGAAGTCAAAGTCCTGAATGCTTTTTTTCATTCATCAATACAACTGATATTACTAGCAATACATTAAAAAGTAATTATAATGCAGTTATAAAATGAATGTTGTTAATATCTACTCTACAGGCAGCCAACACCACAGTCAAAGATCAGACTTGTGTTTCTAAGACTCTTTCAGGAAACTGCCATCTTGTGAAGTAACAAACTTGCAAGCATACAGATTTTGTGAATGTTAACTTATTAAAACAGTAACATGTTATCAAAACATAGGAGGGATTAAGCATATAAAGGACTGGCAATTTGTCATACTGTCTCAAAATCAATATTTCATACTGTCCCACAGATCAATATTTCATACTGACCCACAGATCAATATTTCATACTATCACACAGGTCAATATTTCTCTGTAAATGTTTAAAGTTGTCATATCTTACACAAACAGCTCATCTGTAGCAAGAAAAACTGGACTTTGCTGCTATAAACACCCTGTTTTACTGGAATTCCTTGAATTATTCTGTAGTCAAAATCAAAATTCCAAATCATAACAATTCAATCTTCTAAGACTGAAGTATTCCTGGATTTTTTGTCAAAAGAGTAATACAAGATTCATTTCAAATCATGGAAATTTCGTTTTGTCATAAATGTACCTTGTATTAATTTCAATAATTTCTTTTATGAACAAATTGTGAAAATGTACTAGACCACTTTGATATACAGTTCATAAACAGCTGATCAATTTCAATACTGAAGTACATTCATAACAAATAAATTTAAAGGTCAGTGTCAAAAGGTCATCAAACTAGAAATATCCACAACCAAAGGGCACATTCAAAATAACAATTTTGTTGTAAGTCATGCAAAAAAAATTCTTCCACAATACCTAGTCCCTTATCAACATCTCACTGACCTAGACCTTTTCCAAATGACCTTTTATGAGTACCATGAAACACCCTCTGGTCATATCCAGTCATTTCTGTAAAGTATGAACTCTATAATCTCTTCAGCAGAAAGTCCTGTCTCAGATCAAAACTTTATACTGCCAACCTCTACAACTAAGACTTCATCTAACTGTCATTGATTTAGTCATGAAACACTTGTGACACATAGACTGGTTCCTAAATACAACCTCTGATTTTGATTGACTAAAATAAAATGTCAACACAGTAGTCTAGTTACCTGGTCCTCAGTAGGGTCCTACAAGACACAGAAGTAAACCAGGTCAAGATCTCATATTCCTTTGTCAAGGTAAATGTATATGTGTATAAACACAAACAGGGCCTATTGCTTCAGTACAACACACTTACCGATGTGTCCACATTATCAATGTTCATATTCTCTAGATCTAGTTCTAATTCTTTCTCTAGGTCGTCCATTTCTATTTTACTAGGTGTTGGTTCTGGGGGTGGAGCCTCAGATTTCTGTGGAGGTGTTGGTTCCTGACAAAAAAACCAAAAAAAAAAACAGTGATGCATAATCATATAAAGTCCTCTATCAATGAAATATAACTCTAGATGTATTTCTACAGTTAAGACATATGAAAGAGTCTGGTTAACTGGACAGCTACATGTGACAAGTGACCTACCTTGACATTCTGTTGTGTGGTCTCTGGGGCTTGTTCAAATTCCTCCTCTCCATCCTCAGGACCTTGGACAAATGTGAAAGACCCCTGCTCCTCTGCCTGTTTCATTTCCTCAACTGGGGTCCTCTCATGGTTTGGCTGGAAATAGATCACAGGAGTTCTTACTACATAAAAATAGTGCATCTTAGATAAAATACACTTGTGTGCCAAAATATTAAACTTCCAATTTTCAGTAATACTGTATTTTCATTATTCATTTAAATATATTGAAAATTAATAATAATAAAATCTAATAGATGATATGCATCTAATCTTTTGGATTATTGGGTTATAAAGAATTTATAGTTAGCCATCATCACTCTGACAAAACATTTCAAGGCTGAAGAGGCAGTAGCCATTAAAATTTTGCTACTTCAATAACAAGTACACCCTGTTAACATTTGTTGCTGCTTGAATTTTTCAATGAGCAGAGTTTGTCACACAGTTTATTTGTGCGATAAGGATATTTCCGCTACTCTTACAAAAAGCCCCCAGCAAAGTGGGTCTAGTCTCTGGTGGATTTCTGCATGTTCAAACGCATCAATCTAGCATGTCCCACACATGCTCTACTGTTGAGAGATAAGGACTGTATGGGAGCCAAGGTAATGTGTCAACATCGTTTTGATGAATACTGTCCACTGCACATCGTACAACATGACACAGAGCATTGTCTTGTTTAAAATGAAGTGCTGGCAGACAAAGAGCATGACTACAGTTTGCAGAACAATGTCAAATTGCCCTCAATTATGACCAAGTGGGTATTGCTGCCTCTATAGATCCCAACCCACACCATAACACTACTACCACCAAATCTGTCGCATTCCACCATTTAGTTATTGAAATAACGTTCAATGTAATGTTGAAAAAATTGCTGATTTGAGTTGCAAAGTGTGAATCTTGATTTGTAAGAGAAGAGAACACAGTGCCATCTGTACAGAGTTTACACAGAGTTTGGACAATATCATCACTACCATTGTAGTCTGAAGTCACATCAATGAGTCTGTGATGATATAGGGGCATTCCCACTGCAATGCAGCTTGCTGTCATACAAGTCTCCATGTCTCAACATCATATCTTGGCTTATTCTTGGAGTAAGTGCCTTTGGTGTCTCATTTTGCAATTTTTATTTTTTTATTTTGTGCAGTTCTAAACTGGTTGTGCAAGTACTGCAACTTCATGAAATGATCCTCACAAGGTATTGTAATCTTCAGTTAGACACCACAGCATTATGGATGTTTCCAGCCAACAGTAGCTGCACTGTTCTGTTATAACATTGTAAGGTAACAAAGACATTTTATATATATATCATGAGACACATGAAATTCTGTTGTATCTGTGCATGTGCTACTCAGGGTATGTATTGATGACCCTCCGACACAAGAACATGTAGTGTGAACAAGTTCAACCAAATGTCAATTGCTTGGGAATGTGTGTGATATGCAATTCAAAATTGTTTACAATTAGTAATATTGAAAATTATCAATGTTTAATTGGGGTTGTGTTTCTTTTGTGTGTCAGTTACTCAAACCAGCTTGAGGTCAGCGGCAACGCTTTTATTCTATGTCATCATGTATTTTGGTTTTATTTTCATCTCATTTCATTTAGTGTTTTCCCCCTTAAAAATATGGTACTAATAAACGGTATCATTCCCAATGCCAAATACAACTGATTTTTACCAATTTTGAGGCTAAAAAAAGGCCAAGTAACAAACTGCTGAGTCTTCATGATTTGTAGCTTGTAGTAAGCTTTGTATGAAATGTTGTACAAGTTGGTATGTAAGAAAATTCCTAATTTGTTCTATTTTGATGCTATTTTAATAATAATAATAATGCACTTATATAGCGCCTTATCTAAACACTCTAAAGCGCTTTACACTATACTAAAACGCAAATCAAAATTATACAGAATACATATTTTCCCCCAAATGAATGGGTATCAGTATTATTCCCATATTGTAGAAAATAAAAAACCCTGCTGTTTCAACTACATTTTACATTGTATTATCACATAACCTCTAGCATCCATTGTAAATATTCTCGCTGACGAAACAAATCCCTTGTTCAATGAAACTTTCTACTCGTTCCACTATCATAAGAGGTTCACTAATTCATGTTTCATCTTTTTCAACTTAATCTGACCCAGTCACTTGTGACATAAATCATTATATGATAAAATATAAAATAGACTGACTACTTTTCATTTCCTCAGATCTGACTTACAGGTACACGTGGAAATTTGTCTGCAGGAATTGCACGCTGCCTCTGGGGTTTCAAGAAAGTCTCCGTCTTAAGGGCATTCTTCCAATCTGGAAACAAATTCTCATATTCCTGTGGGTCAGCCAGTGAGTTGGCTGCTTTCTTATTGACTTTTCCTAAGTGTTCCCTCCACAATTCAACGACCCTGATTGGTAAACAATAACAGTTCTATATGAGCAAGATAATCATCTCCTGCGTACCTAATAGTCTCTATGAATGTTACCATCAGTACATTTTGCTCATTGACACATGCCAGTTTTTTACTGAACTTACCTTGAAACCTGACTAGGTAGGTAAGTTCTGGCGAAGAAAGCAGCTTCAGGTAGTCGTCCTGTGTTTATCAGGACTTCCAAACACTCCTCCAACCTGTGACATGAAGCAAGTACTTTTCAATCAACATTTACTTTGCATTCTCACTATTCTTTCATTGTTCAACTTAGGTCACAGAACAACTATTGTTTTCATCACATTCTCTATTTTCTTTTTTTCTGTAATATACTACTCAAAGTTTGATAAGGATCATATTTTTCAGCACTTGTAAAACTTTCAACAAAGGTGAATGACAACCAACACAGAGTGATTTATGTTCAGAAATGTTTACTTCAAGAAATTGTGACAGAAAAATTTGGCAAACATGACATTTCATCGCATACTCCTAAGGTAAAGGGAGAGTACCCTGAAAAGCATGGTAATTTCATGATCACGGAATTGTTTAAACTCTGCACATTCCATTTCACACTGCACAAACAAGTGTCAATAGCGGGTATGGCCTCCGTTAGCTCCAATGACAGCTTGGCAACGTCGTCTCATGCTTCCAACGAGGTTTTGAATGGACGCAAGAGAGATATTGTTCCATTCTTGGATCAGAACATTTTCAAGTTCCTGGAGGGTGGCTGGTTGTACAGGACGACGTGAAATCGCTACCTGAAGCATATTCCAGACATGCTCGATAAAGTTGAGGTCTGGAGAACGAGCTGGCCAGTCCATACGAACAATTGTCTCACGTTCCAGGTACTCGTCCACCACCCTAGCACGATGTGGACGTGCATTATCGTCCATGAGGATGAAGTCAGGACCAACAGCACCAGCATATGGTCTCACGTACACATCCAGGACTTCATCCCTGTAGCGCACTCCGGTCATCGTGCCTCGCCTTAGGACATGGAGATCAGTTTGTACAGCTCGACTGATTCCTCCCCAAATCATCAACGACCCACCACCATATCTGTCATGTTCAGCAACATTAGCGTCCTGATATCGTTCTCCTGCCCTTCTCCACACTCGTGCACGACGATCTGTGAAGTCAACACAAAACCTCGACTCGTCTGTGAAAAGTACAGGGGCCCAATCAGCAACCCTCCAATTCACATGAGCCCTGGCCCAATTCAAACGATCTTGTCTGTGTCGCTGAGTAAGAGGGATGCGAATACAGGCTCTCCGGGAACGAAGACCACCTTCATGAAGACGATTACGCACAGTTTGCGTGGAAAATGTTAACTCCAGTTGCATTCAGAAGATCATTTCTAAGCACAGTCGCCGTTGCAAACCGATGACGTCGTGCTGAAATCAAGAGAAAACGGTCATCTTGCTGCGTGGTGGACCTTTCTCTGCCGCCTCCATGTCGATGAGAAGCTGAACCATGAGCTTGATACCGGTTCCAAGCTCTGCAAACAACGCTCTGACTGACACCCAATAGCTCTGCAACGTGACGTTGTCTTGCACCATTTTCGAGCATTACTATGCATCTGGCCAATTCTTCAATAGTCAAACGACGTCTTTGACGTTGTGGAGGCATTTTCATAGAGTAACAGTGACTTAAACGAGGTCAGATGTAAAGACAATGGCCAAATTCAAATCAACGACAAGCACTCAGAAATGTGAATAATGTGGGTACCATGCTTCACGTGCTACTCATGATCACTGCAGCATGCATTTCCCTACCTAACCTGTGTTTTGAGGCTCAAGAGGGGTCAGTCCAACACTATGATGAAATTTGCGTGTCTTATCAATTCATATATTGATTTTATAATGTAAGAACTATATGATCCTTATCAAACTTTGAGTAGTATAGTTCAAATACTGAATTTAGATTGGAGATACTTAAAATATTTCTCTTCCAAAACTGCAATACTTCTGTCGATTTGGGTCAGTATATTTTCTTGGTCAAGAAAACAATCTTGCAAAACAAGCTTAAATGACCATTACTCAGAAGTTTTTTGTAACAACTGCATCAGTGATACATGTAAAACATACCCACGCATGACTGAATACTCTTTATTTTACAATACCACTGTAAGGAATGCATAACCAGTCTATATCAAGACTGCATAGCATGATACAAAACTTAACTTGTCAATGTACAAGCACCATTGAAAATTTTCACACTGGAATACGCTAACCACATTCAATATTACTGTGGAATCAATTAAACTTGAGGATGCCAGTTTTCATGGATTGTCAAGATTTACAGTTTTGTAGGTATATAATTTCATGGATATAATTTCTGTATGTTGAAACGTTAATTATGTTATTCATCATGGTTTGAAATTTATGGAATACATTCTACAAAATTTGAGCACCTATAAAATTTTATGATTTCAAAGTATATTTCCCCTCTAATCACTCAAAGGAGAAAACTAGTTCAATTCAGTTTAAACACAAATCTTGTCGATGTACAAACAATTTCAGAGTCCACAATCATTTTTTAAAAAACAATATACAAAATACAGAGAGGGCCCAAAACTTACCTTCCAAGAACAAAGTGGGAGATGAAGGCAACATTGTTTTGACCAGCTTTCTCAGCAGTGTCTCCTAGCTTGGCCACCATTTGGGCATTTCCAGCAGAACTGGCCAGCAACAGAAGACCCCCAAAGTCATTAGCCTGGTGGAGACACTCTTGGGCCAGACCAAACTCACACTTGCTGATGGCTAGCTCTGCCAACTGCTTCCACTTCTGTTCCGACTGTCAGTGACAAAATAATTGAAACAAAATAAGGTCTCTTGGATTACCTCTTCTAGAGTACTATGAACATATTACTATACATTCATATATATGAAAAGCACTTTCTAAAGAGGAAAAAAAAACTTCATCATAGTCCTATATAATTTTGTGCTTGGGTTTAAGAGATAATTCAAATGAGTATGTGCTTTCTGACGAATTGTTATTTTAAAAATAACTTTATGGTCACAACCATTATATGGATGGTTTAAAGCACATGTAAAATGAAAGCAATATTGACTGAGCTCAGGGTAATCAATCAATTTTCATTTTCACTTTAATTTACATGCAATTGATATTTGGATAGTCGGTCTTGACACTTCCAACTCTTTCCTAAAACTTTAATGGGCATTTTAGAACCACTTTGTCCTCTAAAGCCTGTCCCTTGACCCACCTCTGCTTCCTTGGCAATCTGGTAGCAGGTCTTCAGATCTCCTAACTGTAATGCCAACTCAAACTTGTGTTCAGGATCACAGGTCACTGCCAAAGCTTGGGATTTAAATCCCTACAGAGAAATTCAATAACAAAATATTTATAATACAACAATGGATAAGAGCAGGGGGGAAGTAACTTTCAGATTTTTTTCATTTGGGGATCTACTTCATGAAAAAAGTCAAAAGGAAAAATCAACTCTGTCCCATACCTGTTTTTCCAAGAAATGTGCAACCCTTGACCTGTGCTCCCTAGGAATCATGGGTAATATTTTATCAGCTGTTTCAAAGTCCCTTCTCATCACTGCTGTTTGGTATTCTAGTACTGACACAAGGAGAGAGTAACTGACAATGTTAAGTTCCTTGTCACCAAGATACAAACGATTGTCCTTTGGAATGTAGCCCAGCAAATACATCAACCTTAAAAATAGTATTTTAATGTACAGGATCTGCATACCATTGAGTCAAAGCAATACCAAACATAGCAATGATTTTTTTTTTCAAATGCAGTGGCACGTTATTCTTTTCTAAACCTTACCTGTCCAGGTGAGCAATGGTGACAATTTCCCCTCCTACATAATAGTTGAGACGATTGACACTGTTGGTGTATATGAAGCAGTCCCCTACCCACACCCCTGTCTTAACTGTTTCCTCAATTTCTCCAACAACATCAAAGGCTTCCTCAATTCCATCCTCTCCCACATCTTCCCTGTTTTCCCTGGCTTTTTCTACTGCCTCAGCATTGTACTTCAGAACAAAGAAGGATTCATCTGTCGTAATACAACACAGCTCGCCGTTCTCACTCCAGTACACCTACAATCAAGATCATATTGTAACAAAAACAGCAAAAATCCATACAGACCTGAATACTTCTTGTTAAATGTTCATACCACTACAGTCATAAACATTTTATCTTACAAACATGTATGGACTGAAGATACGCTACACAGTTCTTTACTGTGAAATATGACTTACATTTTTGGGTGTAATTTCTATTCGTCTGACCAGTTCTGTTGATTCCCAGTCGTAGAAGGCCAGACCACTCACTGACCGAGTCCCCAACATATATCCTCCATAAATACCTATCCAAACAACACATCAGAATGAATAACCCAGAAAAATTTATACACACTGCCAATTCTAAAATAATACATTAGAAGACCTTGCAAATTGAATCAAAATACATTATTTTCCATCCTCTGTACAATTTGCAGTACAGTTTTTCAGTTAATTTTAGCAAGTATGACCACTAACTATCTTTACCTTCAGCTCCAAATTCAGGTTTAAATGCTTTTTGTTCTTTGAAGTTCTTGAATATTTTAACAGAGCTTGTCGATTCTCGTATGGCATACACTGAGGAATCACTGCTCCAGACAAATTCCTGGGCAGATCCAAAACTTTTGTTCCTAAGAGCCATGGCTGTGTATATAATGTACTCTCCATCTCCACACACTACCACAAACCTGTAACAGGAGACAGAACCTTTGATCAATCTGCCTTTGCAACTATAAACTATAGGATAATATAATGCTATAAAATCTGTTGAAGTTCAGTTCTTGATGCCCTTAGTTAAGAAAAATGAAAGAAACTAAAATTGTGTACTTTATGTTGTTTTTCTTAAGAAAACCAAAGGATGACATGACATAAATTAAGTTAGACATAATTATTGTTGCACTCTTGATTTGAAAGGTTAAATACCCAAAGAGTACACTGTCATGAGTTGATGAAAATAATTTCATAGAAAAATCAAAATATTTGAGTGTCTTTGCAAGTTTTAAGAGCAAAGTTGAATTTTATTAAAAGTCAAGACACATGTAGTTTTGGAGAGATATAATTAAAAAGAAAATCTCTGTGAACAAATGAAATTTATTTACTCACAAACATGAGTTATAGTCTGAGATAATAAAATGACCTGCTGGGGTTGTGAGCTATGGACCAAGATTACGGACCTACTTTCTGCTGGGTTTATGAGCTATGGACTTTGATACTGAACTAACCTTCTGATGGGATTGTGAGCTATGAACTGAGATAATGACTGACCTGCTGGGGTTGTGAGCTATGAACTGAGATACTGAACTGTCCTTCTACTGGGACTGTGAGCTATGAACTGAGATAATGACTGACCTGCTGGGGTTGTGAGCTATGGACTGAGATACTGAACTGACCTTCTGCTGGGACTGTGAGCTATGGACTGAGATAATGACAGACCTTCTGCTGGGACTGTGAGATATGGACTGAAATAATGACTGACCTTCCATTGGGATTGTGAGCGATGGTTTGGGGATAGATTTCACAGCTGCCCATGTCCTTCACAGCTAGAGGAAGCCTCTCCCCATCTTTAATGTCTTGATCCCCGATAGCTTTAATGTTAGCTTGCTGGACTTCAGAGTGTTTGGCCCAGATAATCTTTCCACTGCTGTCCATGGACATGGCTGGTTCCTCACGACCAAGCTGTTTATGAAAAGAAACCAAAAAAAGCAATACACTATGGGTTTCCAGTAACAATGTATTTTTTTTGTTTGTAACTGTGAGCAATATTATTAATTACATAAAGTACTTTTTTGAAATGTTCTAATGCTTAGATAGTTTTTTATAATACAGAAATAATATCCTCTTTGTGATAATATTCCTTTCGTCAACTCAGAGAATACCAGTAATTTCAGTAAAACATGGTCCGCAGGCCTCGGGGTGATTACCTTAATGATGATGCTTCCTTCATCATATCCTAAGGCAACGTTGTTGGATCCCTTCTGAGCTGCAATGGTCCACACTCTCTCAAGTCCATAATTCAGTGTGCTCTCAAGTCTGTAGGTATTGGCATGCCAGATTCTTACTGTGCCTAAACAGCAAAACAATATCAACATATGAATGATGAGAAATCATAACTTAAAGAGGAATCTAGAGTTAAAACTGCCATTGTAACCCACTGTCCTAAATGACTCACTGTTGTATGTAACCACCAAATCCCTCATCCCTAGTTGTTACCCTATTTATTAATTCTGTAGCAACCAATAACAAGATGCAACATTACTCTAAAGTCACCTATAAAAAAATAATTAACACTCCCTTGAGACTTTAACAAAATACAGATTAGCAGAATGAACATTTAGCCACAGAGCTAACTGGCTAGGCAATAAAATTTTAAAGGACAAGAACATACTACCAATATTTACTTTTCATTTGTGTTTTTGAAAGGAAATTGGCCCTCACAACAAGGTGTTATTCCTCTTTATGCCCTATTCTATTACTGCAACAGTAAATATACACTATACAATCATTACACAGATTCTATGTCACAAACCCCAATGAATATCCTCAGTCATTCTGCTAAACAAATTCTGCACATATATTTCCTATGTGTGTCTACTTGACATCAAAGTTTGTGAGATCTATTAGTGCATACTACTTTGTATTCATGAGAACTCTATGTTCACATAAATTAGCATACCTTTCTTGACATGAAAATTAGGAATTTGGGAACAAGTATGAAGAAGTGAAGAAACTGAATGTTCATGAGACTTGCAATGTACATCTTGTTCATAAATCAGACAAAGCAAGATCACAGAAATAACCTCTTACAAAATACAAGTGATTTACAGTAATATTTTAATAACTGAAAAACTCCAATAAAAAAATATGAACTTTTAGGAGACAGCAAATTTTTGTCAGTTTATGAGAACAATGATCATTATGCTTTAATGGGAGTTAGTTCTACAGCTCACATCATCCAATGAATTATTAAACCCTCTGTTTACACTTAGTTCGACGGTCCACACTGTCCTAAGAATTAGCAAACCCCTTGTTTATACAAAAAAAAATGTACTTAGTTCAACAGCTCACACCATCCTAAGAATTAGCAAACCCCTTGTTTATACTTAGTTCACCAGCTCACACCGTCCTAAGAATTAGCAAACCCCTTGTTTATACTTAGTTTGACAGTCCACACCATCCTAAGAATTAGCAAACTCTCTGTTTATACTTAGTTTGACAGCCCACACCATCCTAAGAATTAGCAAACTCTCTGTTTATACTTAGTTTGACAGCCCACATGCCATGTGAATAATCTTTGTCCTTGTACTTACCATCTTCTGACCCAGTCATTATAATGGGGAGCTCAGGGTGGAACGCCACAGCAGAAATGTTCTGGGCATGTCCTTCTAAAGTCTGAACACATGTCTTGTTCTGTAAGTAAATTGGTGGCACTCAATACATTGTAAAAGTGGAAAACTGCTGCTTCAAACTGCAATTGTTATATTTTACATTCATCTTCCAACTTTCCCAATTTTCATTTAACTAATTATCTGACTGATTAAATGTAGCACTGAAATTGGACCATGTAAGATAACCCTTTTTACCTGGTAGTCCCAGATTTTAATCAGTCTGTCATCAGCTCCTGAGATCAGGTATGGTTTATCTCCCCCTGAATAGTAGTCTACACAATTTACTCCCTTCTCATGCCCCTCAAGGGTGAAGTTAGGAGTATTGGACCCAAGCTGCCAGACCTAAAACCATACCACTGTACCATTTTAGCAATGTTGTGAAAACAAAATGTATGACAACCCTAAAGACTAACTTCACATAGCTTGAATCTTTTTCTTTTTTATTTCAGAGTCTCACTGATCAATACATAATGCCATTGCCATTTCATAAATTCTTCTGTCTATAAACAATGCCATTGCTGTTTTACAGATTCTCATAGAGTTAATACACAATGTCATTGCATTTGCAGATAAATAGTCAATAAACAACGACATTGCTGTTTTATAGATTCTCACTGAATCAAAACATAACATAATTAATGTTTTATAAACTCTCATTGAATTAAACACAATGTCATTGCTGTTCTATAGATTCTTGAATCAATACAAAATGTCACTGATGTTTTATAGATTCTTGAGTCTATACACAATGTCAATGCCATTTCATTTTATCTTGTTAATACACCACTCTTAATGTTCATAAGCAAGTGGATGTTACATTTAATAATATCAATGTTTAAATTTAAGTTGCAGTTCCAACAGTGTTTACATGTTTGTTGCTGTTCTATCTGATGATACTAGTGTTTACATGTTTGTTGCTGTTCTGTCTGATGATACTAATGTTTACATGAGTGTGGCTGTTCTGTCTGATGATACTAGTGTTTACACATGTGTGGCTGTTCTGTCTGATGATATTAGTGTTTACATGTGTGTGGCTGTTCTGTCTGATGATACTTGTGTTTAAATGTATGTGTCTGTTCTGTCTGATGATACTAGTGTTTACACATGTGTGGCTGTTCTATTTGATGATACTAGTGTTTACATGTGTGTAGCTGTTCTGTCTGATGATACTAGTGTTTACATGTGTGTGGCTGTTCTATCTGATGATACTAATGTTTACATGAGTGTGGCTGTTCTGTCTGATGATACTAGTGTTTAAATGTTTGTGGCTGTTCTGTCTGATGATACTAGTGTTTACACATGTGTGGCTGTTCTGTCTGATGATACTAGTGTTTACATGTGTGTGGCTGTTCTGTCTGATGATACTTGTGTTTAAATGTATGTGTCTGTTCTGTCTGATGATACTAGTGTTTAAATGTATGTGGCTGTTCTGTCTGATGATACTAGTGTTTACACATGTGTGGCTGTTCTGTCTGATGATACTAGTGTTTACATGTGTGTGGCTGTTCTGTCTGATGATACTAGTGTTTACACGTGTGTGGTTGTTCTGTCTGATGATACTAGTGTTTAAATGTATGTGGCTGTTCTGTCTGATGATACTAGTGTTTAAATGTATGTGGCTGTTCTGTCTGATGATACTAGTGTTTAAATGTATGTGGCTGTTCTGTCTGATGATACTAGTGTTTACATGTATGTGGCTGTTCTGTCTGATGATACTAATGTTTACATGTGTGTGGCTGTTCTGTCTGATGATACTAGTGTTTACATGAGTGTGGCTGTTCTGTCTGATGATACTAGTGTTTAAATGTTTGTGGCTGTTCTGTCTGATGATACTAGTGTTTACACATGTGTGGCTGTTCTGTCTGATGATACTAGTGTTTACATGTGTGTGGCTGTTCTGTCTGATGATATTTGTGTTTAAATGTATGTGTCTGTTCTGTCTGATGATACTAGTGTTTAAATGTATGTGGCTGTTCTGTCTGATGATACTAGTGTTTACAAATGTGTGGCTGTTCTGTCTGATGATACTAGTGTTTACATGTGTGTGGCTGTTCTGTCTGATGATACTAGTGTTTACACGTGTGTGGTTGTTCTGTCTGATGATACTAGTGTTTAAATGTATGTGGCTGTTCTGTCTGATGATACTAGTGTTTAAATGTATGTGGCTGTTCTGTCTGATGATACTAGTGTTTAAATGTATGTGGCTGTTCTGTCTGATGATACTAGTGTTTACATGTATGTGGCTGTTCTGTCTGATGATACTAATGTTTACATGTGTGTGGCTGTTCTGTCTGATGATACTAGTGTTTACATGAGTGTGGCTGTTCTGTCTGATGATACTAGTGTTTAAATGTATGTGGCTCTATCATTAAACAAAATTATTGTGTATAAGTATATGGTCATTCCATTTCATGGGATCAGTGTTTACTTGTACAAAACTGTTCCTCGTGATGGAGTCAGTGATTTTAATACTACCTTGACAGTTCTGTCCAGAGATGCACTAGCAAAGGTGTTGTTGTCCTTTGGGTTGATCACAATCTGCATTACATAGTGGGAGTGGCCCTCAAACACCTGTGTACAGGTCCACTTCTTCTCCCAGTCCCAAAGCTTGATCAGCATGTCATCTACAGAAAACAAAACATATAGATACACTCATCCCATGAAAAATGCTGACCTCATATTGTGGCCACAGCCTAGTCCCAAAGGATCACAACATAAATGAAAATGAATTCACATAACACAAGATGCCTCAAAACAAATCTTGCTGTTCTGGATAAAAACCAAGGTCACATGGTCATAAAACATGGTAAGAAATGCAAGATCTTGACACAATAAAACTATATAGAAAATATGAACACGATCTTAAATAGTTCAAGAGACATTGAATGGGTCATATTTTTATTAAAACTAGGTCAATCTTCCAAGTCAAGGTCACAATGTGAAAAGTTTATGGACTATCAGATGGAAAGACAAAAGGTGATCAGAAAAGCTCAGTTTAGTTTTCAGCTCAGGTGAGCTATAAAAGTTGTTACGTTCTGACAAAATTAATACTAAATGCAGAAGGGTAGTAAAATTTTACTAGTTCAGTGAACTTTACTAAACTTAAGAACTGTCCATACCACTGCTGCTGAGGATGAATGGCTGAGTAGGGTGAACAGCTATGCTTCTGATATAATCAGAGTGAGCCTCAAATTGGTTGACTCGTTCCAATGTGTTGTAGTTAAACACTCTGATCTGCATGTCATCCTGTTAGCAGAAAGAGGAAATTGAAGATTCATTTGCTTTATGTTTTCTATTTGAACAAGACCGATTACATGTCTGGACCTGTGTCAGTGTCATATATTCATTAACACTACCTATTAATCAGCATTATCTTCAGATGCAGACATCTCAGATAAAAGTACACTAAGTATATGCACTCTAGATTCCACATTTCATAAAAAGTTGAATATGATAAAGAAAAATTTTAATAGCATATATTGCAAAAACTTGGCTAAGTTGAATATGCTTAAAACACAGTAAAATTTGTCAACTTTCAGCATAATAGAGATACATATCTTTAATATGTATATAAACATTGTGCAAAGTTTGAATAATTTGCACAAAAATGCATTGTTAAAAGTATAAATTGCAAAAAGAGGGCCAAGTTGAACATGCGATTTTTTCTTTCTTTCTTTTTTTTTTTGAGGGGGGGGGGGGGGGGGGGCATGACAGTGTTCCATGTGTAAAATGAAATATCCATAACTTCATTGTATGTTAAAGAATCTCAATAAAAATGACAGATGCACATCTTCATTATATACATAATATATACACAGTCTTCATTGGTTTTTTAAGATATCCTCTGGACAAGGACAAAATTCCTCAAAATGGAAAAATTATCCATAACTTTCTGGAATGTTAAAAAAATAATCCCAATCAAAATAGCAGGTTCACAACTTTCATTATTCATATACACAGTTTTAATCAAATCTTATCACCAGTTTTAAAGATACTCTGGACAAATTATGTTTACGGACAGACAGGCAAGATTATTCTAGTATATCCCTGTTAAACTTTATATGCAGGGGATATAACTATATGAATATGGGTTTCTATTACTCACTGATCCAGTAATAACCCAATTTTTCCTGGGAACAAATCTGGAACTCCTAACAGGTAAATCACACACCTCAAAGGATTTGATAAGTTGCTGAAATAAAAATCAGATATGATATTTAACAGCAAAACTGCAAGTTCCAAAATACATAATGAATCTGGAGGCCAACAATATTACCCCTCATAAAGCATAATACATAGTGCATGTTACAATTTCTTAACATAAACAATAAATTACAATACTATAGTCAACAAAGATTCATGCATGATAAAATTATTTTATCAAAATTCAAAACTACATCCACAATTAATACTCTGGGAATGAAGAATGATACAGCCCAAGGATAAATACCTTTTTTTTATTTTAAAAAATGCATGTATCCACTAAGAAAAAAAAACAAAACAAAAACAAAAAACAAGAGGCCCATGGGCCAAATTGCTCACCTGAGTCACACTGGTCCTGGTGTTGTGAATTTTTAAAGATTTTTTTTCAACCTTATCTTCATGAAAAATTTTGATCCAATAGTGTGGCCCCAATGTAGTCCAAAAGGGTCATGGCATAATGAACTTGAATTCATACAATATGGCTAATATGACTTAGCTGTTCTAGAGATCAAGGTCAGAAGGTCAAAGATCATAGAACAAAATTAACAGTCTTGCCATACAAAATCTATATACAAACTATGAAAGCTTCACCTTAAATAGCTCAGGGGGTAATGAATACGTTAGATTTTCTTAAAAGTAGGTCAAACTCCATGGTCAACCTCACAAAGTTGAAATCTTAGATACCATAAAAAAGGACTTGTCACAAGGAATGCACAAATGAAATATGAGAACCCTATTAACTCACCATTAATAGTTATAAGCAATGTGAAAGTTTCAGGCAAACAGACAGGCAGGACAAAAACAATATGCCTCTCAGCTATAATAGCAGGGTCATAAAAAAAACCAAACTTGAATCCATACAACTTAGGAACATCTGCATTTCAATATAATTTAGTTGGCACTGATACTCTTGACAAGAATTTGTTCCAATTTCCTGTATACTCTGATCTCCTATTGTGGCCCCTCTCTACTCCAAAGGAAGGGCTAGAAATAGTGGTTACTTGGGCTATCAACTTAAATTTTTACTGGTCAATTGACAACTTTTACTGTCCCTTCAGAATGCTGAATATGAAAACTACCAGTCCAAATTCCATTTTCAATAATAATGAAGCATTTTCTTGGTTAGGACTAGTATCTTGTTTATTCAAAAAAGCATCAACACAGGTTTGAAAATGTCCTAATCTTACTGTTTTTGTCCACGTTTTTCACTTAACCTTCGCGTCATCTTTATTTTTGTCATTTGCACATGTCTAGTGTCACAGGATTAAGACTGATTGTTTTTGGTTTTTACCCTGTTTTGACAATATTTCAGTCATTTTACAGCGGAACAAGATTATGAAGGAATTGCAAATTAGACAGCTCAATCTAAGAAATGTGCAGCTGAAGATGCATGTTCTTAGATATACTCACTCTAAATTCCTCCTATAGTTTGTACCTTTGTGTAAAGGGATCATCCAACGATTGTCAATTGAATACTCTGCTTAAGACAACTCATTCTTAAAAATATCTGTCAATTTATTTACATTGTGTTACTTCACAGTACAACTTTACAAAAGTGTTTTGTATGCAATAAAACCCTGGACTCATATATATCTAATATTTACTAGCCTGATCATTGAGGAATTTTGATAAATATTTAAGTTAACTAGCTCCAAGGGTGCATTCTCTTTGCAAAGCACAAGCCCAAATCCATAATTTACTGACCCCAGACCATTGGGCCATCAATTATTTTCAGCCCTGCAAGAGGCCATGATTTGAACAAACAAAAATATCTATACAATGTCAGGAAGCATTCACTTCTGGCCTGGTGGTTGTGAGAAGATTTTTAAATGGCTCCAACCTATTCTTTGCTTTTCTTGATTATCTCTCCCTTAGAGGGAACATGGGCCTTCTTTTGAACAAACTTGAATCCCCTTCACCCAAAGAATATTTGTGTGCAAAGTTTGATTGAATTGGGCCAGTGGTTCATAAGAAGATTTTTAAAAGGTGTCACAAAATTTTCACTAATTCTTAGCTATCTCCACTTCAGAAAGCATGTGACACTGTATTTCCTCTTTACCCAAGCATGCTTTGTGGCAAGTTTGGTTGAAATTAGTCCTGTGGTTCTGTAGAAGTTGAAAATATTACAGGTTGATGAAAGGACAGATGGATGCTTGACAAAAGGTGATCAGAAAAGCTCACTTCAGCTTTTTGCTCAGATGAGCTAAAAATGCATACAAATTACCATTTGCCTCCACCATGCATGCTGATCTATTCAACTAGCTTGATAAAAATCACCTTTACCAACACCATTATTTTATATGCAACAAGCACACTGACAAACCAACATGCAAAACAGTTTAAATTTGAAAGCAGTTACTCAAGGGGCATGCAGACAAACATTTCAGTTACCTGAGACTCATGGTTCCATACATGGACATTTCCATTATACAAACTAGCTAACATCCATGGTTCAGTAGGGTGTAAATCAACACACTTGACACGGTCTGATCGTGCCGATAGTTTTCGCTTGATATCAAGTCGAAGAGGCTGAAAGAGAATAAGAATATCATCACTGTTACCTGTGATTCACTATTCCAAACATGAACCTGCCCGTTGAATAGACTGACTAGCATCCATGGTTCTTTTGGATGCAGTTCACTACTTTTAACTCGGTCTGATCGTGCTGAAAGAACTCGCTTTACACCTAGTCGCAGCGGCTGAAAGTCACATGGCAAATTTACTTGAATGGCATTTCAACCCTCAGGGTTAAAACTAAATGGAACTGAGGAAGTTTATTCAGAGAGCTCTGCAGAGAACCACTTGCTCTTGCAAGTATTTTTACAGTGTGTGACCAAAAGACTGATTAGTAATCACCCATATGGTAAGTAAATATTTAGACCTTGAGCTTGAGAAGTATAATGCTAACAAGTTATTTTCAAAAACAACTCGAGAAGCCAAATAAAATTGAAATTATGGTTCCCAGACCCGCGCACATCCACTTTGAGGTTGCCGAAATGCTAATTTTATCGAATTTTCATAAAAATAAAAAGTTGGTAATGTTCTTATTTATCCAGGGAAAAAAATTTGCATTTATTTTGAATTTCCCACTTTGAAATTCTCTTGCATCTTTGTTAATTCCAAATGAATCAGTTACTATAGTCTACTTAGCAGGGTTCAATACTAGCAGTGAACCAGAGATCCAAGACCACCAAATAATTGGAAGTTCTACCGAAAATTTTAGTATGGTGGACTGTCAAATTCAAATTGATTACTGTATTTGAAAAAACCCAAATCATGTGGCCCAATTGCCCATCCCCCCCCCCACTCTAATAAATCATTTAGCAGCAATATCATCATAATTCAGTTTTAAAAACACTCAAAAAACAATGCAAACTTTTCATAAATCTGAATTTCCTCCACTTTTTTTTTTAAAATAAAAATACATCTTATATTTATAATGTAGATTCACTTACTATACCCACTTCCTAAATCAATTAGAGAGTTTTTAGGTAAGGATAGTGAATTTATTCTAATAGACATTGAAGCTGTACGCTTTGTTTTGGGAGTCTAATCACCAGAAATTGGGTTATTGTATTATGGGATATTAAGATATTTCATTTAGATAAAATCTAGTTTATTTTTATAATTATTATTGACACATATATTTAAAGATAGTTTACATTTTAATTTACTTCACAAAGAATTTTATGGAATAAAAATTTACTTAATATTCATGTAAAAAAATGTCCCTGCTTGGATCTGGGTGTCAGAAGTCTGGTGCTTTATTTCACTGAGCTAAAGTAACACAAAAGTCTCTTTTATACTATAATAGTTTCACAGGGGTTTAAATAAATTACTATGTTGACTAAATGTGTTTATGTTTCAGTTGTAGAACTTTTATGTTTAAAGTTTCTTTTTTGATAAGTTCAGGATTTAAAAAAAGCCCCCCCTCATTTATTTTATTGCTCATAAAAATAATAATAATAAAAAAGCCTCCCTCCTCCATATTTGAGAAAATTGGCCTGAAAACCAGAGAAGTAATTTTATGTGGTACGTCAAGTTAGTTTTGCGTCACAATGAGTTATCTCTCTTTGCCTTCATTTGATCTGTCATTCACCAATGTTACTTTTTCCTTCATTAATAACACTAACCGGTTATTTTTAGTTAACTTGTTTATGTTATTTTGTGTCAACCCTCCTCACTTCACACCAAATGCACCAGATTTTCACTGGTGCTCCAAAATGAAAACAAATATTTGTTTTATTCAAAAGTTTGCTTAATCGAGAAAAGTATTCCGAGTCTTTGGAAAAGTGTGGAAAATTGTTCATTTGTTGATAAATATTTCACCCAAAAATGTAAATCTGCCTCAAAGTAACAAGTAAAATACTACTAGTCTACACCTGCTACATGTTCACATCATGGAATCCCAAAATGCAATATATGTTGAAGGGAAATACAAGAGACTGAACATTTCTGATGAAATCAATGACCCTGTAAGATCCCAAAATAATGTTAATGTGATATTAAAATACATGTATGTTTATTTAGAATAACTTGTGTGCATTATTTTTCAAACGACATGTTTGCATTATGTCCCAACTGTATTATTATCTGGTATCTGTCAAAGATTCATAATAATATACATATACTTTAAAGAGTTTGTCTCTGCATTTTAATCTAAGATATGTCAGCATAGTTTAACTAAATCTTGCAAGTTGCCTGGGTCTTTAATATTGCAAATCATATTTTTCAACAAAATTGCAGTCATATTTTTTTCTTCATTAAAATGTATTCTTATCAGGCACATAGTGACATACATGAGGTCATGAGGTGAGAACCTCGTAAGTTGTTAGAATTTGCGTTCTAACATTTTGAACATGTACTTGTACAATAAAATATATTCAAACCCAAATACACTGAACATTGCCAGCAGTTGTGACTTGGAATATAGACAATCTACTACAGTAAAATGAAACTTTTCCCCCCCACCCCCAAAACAATCTAACATATTTTGTGTTTCAATAATGTGTGTAATTGGTCGCAGTAACTCGGTGGTTAGAGCATTTACTTCGTAACAGGGAGGTTGTGAATTCAAGTCCTGCTCGTGGCTGGGCCACATCAAACTTAAGACATAATCAAAGGCCTGAAGGGCCACAAAGGCATCAAGTGCAATGTCATATACATCAGGGTTCTAAATAAATTTAGAGGCAGGTGAAATTAGAGAAAGTAGAAGAAATGTTTGAGTGCCGCAGTAGGTATTTCCTTATTTTTAGGTACATACATAAAGCATTAAAATCATGTGCAAAATGTCAACAAAATGTGTTTATTTATTTGAAAATAAAAATAGAGATCTTGGGATGAAGTTGCTTATCCTAACAAATACATACAACCCCCACGCCCCTCTTCCTATATAGCATCCCTTCAAGACTAGTTAATTTACAATAGCTATAATCATTACCTTCAAACTGCAGACGAAAAATGCTGAAAAGAATATCACTTTTTCTAAGTGAGACTACTTGTTCATAAAAGTTATATCATCTGTTCATGTATGATGTAACAATTATACAGTATTAACTCTCTGTTTTCAATAATGCCTAACAATTCAAAAGTACAACATAATACGAGGGACACTTTTTAAGTTTTTAGAGTAAGCCTATAACTTTTCAACACGATTATGAAGTTGCACGATTTTTTACACAGAACTTGCGTAATCATTCCTCTCTCGAATGGTATCACGGTATGCGGCGCACGAGGTCCATGGGTATTTTCAACACGTGGTTTTATACACTATAGTAAAATATAGCGTTCAATATGGATGGAAAAATCTCTGAACAGAGGGAATATTGTAAGATTCAAACACACCGTCAACGGAAATTCATGCTGATTTGCAAAAGGTTAATGGGAATGGTGCTTTAAATATGCTACTGTTTGCAAGTGGGTATGTTGTTTTAATGATGGTCGGGAGTCAATTGAAAATGACCCTCAAGTGGGTGGACCAGTTTCCATTTTGACATAAATGAACATTGCTACTGTGAAAACGTTAATTGAGGAAAATGCACGTTATACCGTGCAAGAGATAGAAGAATTAAGTGGCATCATTTGTCAAGTGTTTTGAAGATCTTATGTGAACAACTTGGGCTACGTAAGATCTGCGTGCACTGGGTGCCCCATTTGCTAATTGACGAGCAGAAATAAAGTCAGGTTAGACTTGCAACGCAAGTTATAAAAAATATGATAAATGTAACCCACGTCGTTTGGAAGAGAGAGTTACAGGTGATGAAACCTGGATCTATCATTTTCAACCAGATTCTAAGGCTAAAAATAAGGTTTGGGTTTCATCTGAGGGCGACAGACCTGTCATTGCACTCCGTTGCAAAACATCAAATCGCATGTTGTATGCGATATTCTTTGATTCGAAAGGTCCAGTCCTTCAAATTCCAGTCCCAAAAGGTAGTTCTGTTACTGGAAAGTTTTACAGAGAAAGTGTTCTTACTCAACTTGTTGATTTCTATCAGAAACGTAAACCATGCACCGGTGTCCATGGCATCAAATTACTCCATGATAATGCACTGGCCCATAAATCCGCTACGGTACAGGAATATCTGAAAGAATCTGGGCTCGATGTCTTAGATCATCCCCCATACAGCCCTGTCCTGTCCCCGTGATTTTTGGTTGTTCCCAAGACTAACGGAAATGCTGGCAGGACACCGTTTTGAATCCTGTTGTCATATAGGCAGTGCGGTTTACCAGTGTCTACAACATATACCTAAAGGGGAGTACCGGGCGGCGTTCCGGAAATGGGTAGATTGGTGTAAAATGTGTGTTGAGGCAACAGGGGCATATTTTGAAGGTCTTAGATAAATAAAATTTTGATATTTCAAGCGGTTTTAAAAAGAACGCCCTACTCTACGAACTTAAAAAGTGTCCCTCGTATGTAGAAAGGTTAAAGGAATTCTGAACAAGATTTAATTCCCAATGAATGCTACCTAGCCTGGGTTTCTTTACAAAACAGCCTGTTATTTTCTTCGCCAAGCACACACTACTTTCGTTTTGCTTAATAGAAAATCAGGGTCGGGATTACCAAAAACAAAACCGGAAATAATCTGTGGTTTTGGAATAACCAACCAAACTGTGAAAATGCATAATTTTACCACTATAGTAATTATCTGTGCTGATCTGAAATAGGATTCTTGATGAAACTACGAGACACTAGATATAATTGAAAACCAAATTTGAGCAGGTTATTTTGTAATATTTAATGATATCATACGGCACAAATTTCGAGGGAAAAATCTGTTTCATAGTAAATCCATACGCAAATAATGAACTTCTCTTACCAAACAATCATTATTTAACTATAGGGAATGATGAATGATATAATAACAAACAACGACAACAATGGAAATGTTATTCTGCTTTTCAAATATTAATTAAATTCCATGTTTCAAAGTCTTGAATCTTAATAAATGCTCAAAAACCAATTGGCACTATTTCAATTTTGCTCATTGAGATTTTCTGAAATGCGGTGTAGAGGCAAAATCTGCATGATTGCTAGAAGGCTCTCAAGCAAGCTCGACACCTTAAAAATAGGTAGTGATTGCTCTTTCCCAAAATTGTGACAAGGAGTTCATGTGTTTGAGCAACTGGACATGTCAATCCTAAGACGTGAACAGTAAGTTTACGTGAGTAAAGATAACTCCTTTGCCAAATGCTTGGCATTTAGAAATAAGAACCACCAAGTTTTCTGAATTGACCTTAAAAATGATGCTCCTGTGTCATGGTAAGCATTGGCATGTTGAAGAACCCTTATGGCTTTGAGTGCTAAGTACGGTCTAAATTCGTGGAAGTTCACCTACAACTGAACTGGTGACATCTCAGTATGTGTAAAAAATTCCTGAAGGGACGTAAAACAAACAAATCAGTAGGTCTAATGTACGTAATTTGGGTCCCTTAAATCAGAACCCACGTTCCCCATCTTTCCATACGTTACCTATCATATTTCTCCAAATTCAAAGTCGTAGATTTTATATTGGAATAACACAAATCCCATAGGGTACGAACACATAAAAAAAATGATTATATTCATGAAGCATTATTTTGTACAAAAACGTATTTATTCTAGTTGCTGATAAGAACCTCAATCAGCTCCATTACGAACTGGAAATTTAACCATTTCTCTTTTTATGGCGTTAAAATGAGACAAACTATACCATTCTGACGTTCAGCCGGCTTCGACTTCCCAAATTTCACGATGTTATTCCACAATACGTGGCCCTGTATATTGCGCATGCGAAACCGGAAAAGATAAATCGGAAGTTTTACTTTGTTTATAAATGGCCGCCAAACATGCACAGACAAAATGGTTTTCCAGTGAAAATTTTATGTGTATTATGTTTCCGTGATGCGTATCGGCTTTAATCCATCTCTTTCTGATTTGATAAATACTTTTCAAAGAAATTGTAACCATATTTATTTATTTGAACATCAAAATCTGTAATTCAAAACAATCGCATTGCCAAAAATCTTCCCCTGCAAACTACAACAATGAGGATCAGTGGTATTGTTCCTGCACGATTCCTCACTATCGTCGCTCATGTGATCATACTCATCATACTCTTTTGGGCGAAGGTATATCTCAATTTTGTGTCATACATATTCAAATTAATTTATTAACAATAAGTCTTATAGTTGAGTTGGTGAAATATTTAGAATGGTTTTCAAACTCAAGAGTGAACCTGCACTCTTCAGAGTGAATACAGATGTATGGTACGTAATTTACCATTAATTCTATGTATAATCCCCTTTTGATTGTGATATTGCAGGATGACAATATCAAAGAGTGCTTACCTACAACATATACCCAATCAGAATATGATTCCAAAGATTTAGAGTAAGCCAAACTCTTACTACTATATGATCTATATAATCCTGAGTGAATCATAGTATACTGCATATTTTTCTATCTATCAGATTTAATATCAAAGATTTATCTTTACAGAATGATCATTGGTCTCTCAGTTGGCCTTGGTCTAATGTTTATTGAGCTGATTGGTTTCGTGGGCGGAATCTCCATGTTTATGCCATTCCAAAGTATGCTGTGTATCCTTTATTAATTGGAGAAAAGTGAAAAAGTATCAATTTGGTCACCCATTAATCAAAATGTGAGCAATCTAAAAAAAAATTTTAAGTATCATAATTTTGTCAAGTCATGATGGTCTGGGGCCAGTAAATTACAGCTTTGTCAAGAGCATGTGTCCTTAGTAAATATTAGATGAGTGTGTGTGTCCATGCTTTCATCACATGAAAAATATATTGAGTCTTGATTTTACTTTTGCTAAATTGTACTGTAAAGTAAAATAATGTAGATAAATTCACAAATATTTCCAAGAACAAATTGTCTGAAGCAGAGTATACAATCAACAATCTTCAGATGATCCCTCTACATTTTACATACAAGTCACAGGAGTTCAAACCTAATATCTAAGAATGTGCGTCACTTCAGTTGCAAGTTTCTTAGAATGCGATGTTTTAAAATTTGCAACATTTTCGTAATCCAGTGACATTACACTTTCAGAAATGACAATTAAGAAAGGTGAAGATGTCATTTAAGTGAAAAACATGGATATGAATAGTAAACCCACTGTTGATGCTACATGAAAATGTTTCATCATTTTTTAATATGAAATTTAGGCCAGTTGTTTTCCTATCCACTGGTCTGAAGAACAGTAAATTATCAGTTGACATTCAAAAATTTAAGTTGATAGTCCAAGTGACCAGTGAATGAAAATTATTTCTAGCCCTGACATAAAATTACCATCACATGCTAATGTATTTTGTTACTGAGAACACAAATAAGCTTCACAATCAAGATACTTGAACATGAATTAATAGAAAATATTTCCCATCAGCAGGATTGAAAAGTTGCTGAAATTTTCAGGGGCCACATGCCCCCCCCCTCCCCCCCCCCCCCCCCCCCCCCCCCCCCCCCAAAGTGTAAAATCTTAGATGCCCATATTGAAAATAATTGGTTCACATCCAAATTTACAAATTTTTTTTTCAAAATATCATGTGTTACATACATACTATACAAGAATTATGGACTCACTTTTTTTTTTGTCCTTTAATGCCTGCTAATCAGAAGAGAGCTTTCATTTTCTTTTAATATAAAAAACATTGTACCTTATTGTTCTTTTCAAATTTAAACCTACTTTTTATTTGTTAAGGTTAATTAATTAATAAACTGGCAAAAATAACAAAACTGTTCAGAAGTTTAAACCAAGATTACTTGACTTTTATGATTAATATTATAAGAAACCATCTAAATGTATGTTCACATTATAATGTATTCAGAATAAGAAATAAATTAGTCTCATCTTATGAAGCCTATACATGCATATCTTTTGCAAACTGTTACTGATGGCTGTTATTTTAAAACAAATGTCAGACACTTCTGTAGATAGAATTCCATTATATTTCTTATGCTATTTATTACTATTAGATAGCATAACTTATGAACTCTATGAAACTAGCCTATGTCATAATCCCCCTTTAACACATTTTGGTGTAATGATCTTTGGAGACATCATATTTATGCATTATATTCAATTAATGCTTCAAAACTCAAAGTCTGATTTTTACTTCCAAATTCACTATAATTATCTTAAATCCACCTGTGCATGCACAGTTTAATGTGCTTTAGATTAAACACTATGTAAATTAACTTGTATCCCCTGGATACCACCAATTTATAACCAGTGTATAACATCATTTTCTTAACAATATTCTGGACCTTGGATGAGTCTTATACATTATAGTTCTTAGGGATGGCTCGACTCAGCTTTGTCAGTGTTGCACTTAATGATTTTTATTTCCATATGTCGACAAAAATCATCTTTTGGCTTCTTTTTTTATTTATTTTTTTATTTGGTGCCTACATTTGTTTTATCAAAACTGACCAAAAATTGAATGCACATCTCTAGTTACTGATCTGTCAGTCAACAGGTACAGTTTAGTGTGTTGGCACATTCTGTATATGAAACCATATTTCAAAGAAATGTTACAATTTAGAAATGTTTTAGGTAAAATCAGTCTAAAAACTGGATATAGAAGGTGAAGGTTTAGTAGCTTTGAGTAGTGTATGCATATTAGCTTAGTCTAAAAGTTCATAATAACAGCAGCATCTGATTTACTTCAATAAAATAAGACTCAGATGTGAAAGAGGGAAAATTACAATAAGATGTTACAATTGCAAAGTGGGCAATCAGAATTAGATTTTTACATGGAGGAGCCCACAAAGACTTTTTAGTTGCATTGGCAATTTTAAAAGTGGGCAGATGCTTTTTTTCATCCCTAATCAGTTCATTAAATGTGTCACTCAGGAGTGCATGGGTATAAAGCTATTTTGAACTTTTATCTTATTCAGTTCAAAATGAAATTGTCTACTCTGACTTTGCTTCAACAAATATTTGTCCTTGACCTTGAGTAGCTATTTCTGCTCACTGTGGTGCTTGTGTTTCATTAGCCTATTTTATTTTATGGGAAATGCCATGTCACCGATATTGGTATATCTTTGGATTTTCTACAGCATTCCCAGCTATGACTGAAATCATCACATTTATACAGATAGTGTGCTTAAGAAATGGACAACTCTAGAGAAACTCTTAAGAAATATAAAATAGTGCAACAGTTAAAAGTTATTCCAATGAATTTGGCTATTGACCTTGACTAGTAACCAGCTGTTGCCTGTCATGCAGGAGCAGTGTTAGCACTGTTCTTCTTCCTATTTGAGTTTTGGCCATGTACATACTACTGGTACATATTTGGATTCTGCAGTGCATTGCCAGCAGTGACTGAGATCATGGTGTGGCTGGGAGTTGAATTCTTTAGGAAAGGACTATAATATGATATCATAGTTTATAAGAAATTTTTTTTATCATCTAAAAGCATTCATAAATGCATATTTTATCTTTTGCCATATGAATCAATGAGAACCTTTTAGTATCTGTGCACCTGTTCTATATCATCAAATGTAAACATTTGGAAAAGTTACGCTTTTGTACAACACATGAAGAAATCTCAAATTAGTGTTGTACTGGTATGAGTGACTCATCTGCATCCCAAAATTTTGACATTGTTATCCCTTTGTAATTGGGTTCAGATCACTTGTTGAAAATTCAATTTATTTTTTTAAATTCTTTTTTGATTCTTGGAAAACTAGCAAACAAATCATGCAGAATTTAAGAACCAATAAACACTAATGAGACATTGTAACATTCATGTCTCGTCTGCTTGATAAGAAGTTCAGACCACAGAGATGCACTACACTTACGTAACATTTATTTAAATACCTAGAGTCTATATATCATTGGCGTTGACTTTGCAAAAATAAATATTGCATGATACTAATGTGACAATTTATGTCCATGTTTTCTTGTTTACATCAATTTGGTTCAATTTTCATTGCATGTTACGTTTTATACATTGAATTAAATCAGTGATGAATGAATTAGATTCAGGTATGTATTGCATAGGTTGACATGTAGTGAATGGTTGTAAAATGCTAGATAAGTTGTGATAATTTTTTCCCCCCAAAACAGAGCAAATTAATGTACATTCATAAATGTGTATTAATTCAGTGACTGAATAAATGAATACAAGTAATTTTAAAGCATGTTTGTCTTTTATTCTAATACAGGATTAATGTACATCATGTATTAGCAATATGGATTGAGTTAGAGTGTGCTTTGGACATGTATTAAAATTACAAAAACTGAGTTGCATTTTAAAATGCATGTGCATTATACATTTTTATCTGATTGATGTTGACTATCTAATGTATAATAAAGAAAAAAAAAATTATAGCATATACAAAGGAGCATTCATTCTTGGTTTGATATCAAGACTAGTAGTAAATGATTCAATTTTAGAGAGATTTGTTGATGTTTATGAGATCAATGTAAAGTTTTATTGGATGACTAAAATTTTTGTTTCCTGATTGGCTGAAAAACTGATAGAAAATGCAGTATTCACCACTCAATTGAACACTGTGAACCCTTATTATAGGTAGAAGAGAGACATCTGAGGTCAATCTTGACTTATCCACCCAGGGAGGTGATATTAACAAAGCCTGAAGCCTTGATTTATCCACCCAGGGAGGTGATATCATAAGAGGGCAACAGCTTCCATAGATATCACTTCCTTGGGTACACTTGGATAAAATAAGGTGTCAACAACATGAAAATTTCTTAATTTTATGTTAATAGCTATCCAGGCCTTGTAGAAGAATATTCACTTGGCTATCCTGCAAAAATCTTTGCCACCAGTCCATTGTAGACAAAAGTGTATTCTGTTATGATAATCTGATCGAGTGACAAAAATGGCACTAAAAGTATTTTCTCAAAAATGTTTATAAAGGTCAACATCATTAGAGGGAATAGTTTTATATACCCTTTTACTAATGATATTAGCAATGTGTATGGAGTGCCAAATTAACATAAACTCAAATAATTGAAGATATCTATAATATCTATAATTATTTCAAAATATCATCAATTTTATTACACATAATAAATGATTTGAAGCACACATTGATTCAGTTGATGAGAGCAAGAATTTATTTGATGCATGCATCAATTCAGTTATTGCACTCATCATTTCAGTTGATGAGTGCATCATTGTGGTGGAATTATTGCTTGCACAAATTAATTTAGAGCTTTGTATAAATGATTTAATGACCTCCTTAATTCTAGTAAAGATATCTTTAATTATTTACAATGATTTTGTAAAATGAATTAATGCCCATATCAATTCTTTTAAAGAGAGCAACAATTAAATTAAAGAGATCATTAATTCAGTTGCACACTACAATTCAATTGAAGAGAGCAGTAATTTAATTATTGTATGCATTAAGTGATTTGATGTGCACATTGATTGAATATTGCTCTCTTCAATTAAATTATCCCAAGTCAAAGTGGAAGGCCTTCCCCAAGCAGTTTCTTAACCTTCACAGTTCACTTAAAATAAGCAGATCCTTAACCATCAACAAGCCTTATTAGTATGCATGTCTCATTTGCATAAGAGCATTCATCTATACAGAGTATACAGCATTCATCATTTCTTGGCAATTTCTTAGCCTTCACAGTTCGCTAGCAGTTTTCAGGCAGTTATTTTGGCCAAAAAATTTAAATTGGATACTTCTACAAGCCTTCAACCATAAATATTCATATGACCTGCTTAAAAAACTGCTAAGGAGCTGCTTACTTTAACCTTTGACCCTATTCACTGTACCATATATGGAATAGAAAACTGCTTATTTTTGTCAAAGTGCAAAACATATTACTAAACTGCTTATCACACTGCTTACAAATAACATTCACAATTAACAAAACAGCAAAATGAATAAGAATTAATTTCTTGAGATGAATAATTGTACAAGTTCAAGTAATTTATTTGAAACAAACTACCATCAATCTTTAGTTTACAAATTATAGGTAATAAACACATATGCTCAAAGTTTTAAATATTTATAATTGAATAAAAAAATGTCTTCCTGTAAAAAACTATTCACAAGGTAAGTCACACCGCCAATTTGGTTGTTATTGTTTACTAGCAGTATCGCTTGCAATTCTCTGCGAAAAGTTCAATATAATTTTATAATTACACTCCTACCATTTAGAAGCAACTCTGTCAAGGTCTTACCTTTCGCATCATCATGGTGAACTGGAAATGAAGTTCATTTATTTATTTTTTCTAAAAACAATATTTTTTTTTTTTTTTTAAATATTAGATATTTAAAACGTCAAGCGCCTTGGGTAGTAAACCTACTGTTGGTTATCTTGGACTTTTCATTCAATATCGTAATTCCTATAACAAATACAAATCAGAGAGATGGGCAAACACGGACCCCTGGACATACCAGAGGTGGAATCAGGTGCCTAAGAGGAGTAAGCATCCCCTGTTGACTGGTCACACCTGCCGTGAGGCCCACATCCCGATCAGGTAAACAGTAATCCGTAGTAAGAATCAGTGTGCTGAGAATGGCCTAACAATTGGTATGAAACATGTCAGACAGCATTTGACCAAATGGAAAATTTTACTGGCAAATTGGATCGACCATCAAATTTGCGAAATGCTGACTTTAGATGAGATTGTACAAACCCCTGTAACATCAACTTCTTTGTCAGTAACCTGCCTCAATTTAAAAACTGATCATATAAAGAACAACCTCTTGCATATTGAATCAGTTGGGAGATATAAATACCATATGCAGGTGATGAGGAATATTGCCACTTAGATAAGGGAAGTTGATGATGGAGAAATTGAAATCATCCCGTTTGTCATAAAGTTGAGTTCTTTGTTTGCCGCCAGCATCTATTTTCAGTAAAATATTTAAGTACGAAGCAGATGTAGAAGACTCTGTAGTGTCTTTTATATCAAATTCACTGGGATATATCGAAGTGACATATGGATGAAAATGATCATTGTTGATAGATAAAATGTCGATATATCTAAATGTCGAATTGAAGGCCACAGCAAGAGTTTTTTGCTTCTCATGTAGAAGCCTTTGAATAAATTCTGCTTCATAAGAATATAAAAACAGGTCAGCTAACAAAGGAGCACAATTCGTGCCAATGGGAATTCCAACAAACTGTTGGAAGATCCAATCACTAAAGACTACTTAGATATTGTCAATGAGGAACTTTAGCATCTTTTTAATAATTGTGCGTGGTGTCAGAGTGGTGTTTAACAAAATAATTTTTGGAATGACCGATCACTAGAATTGATAGTGAAATAAAATGATCAGCTGTCTATGGAGCACCAAATTAACATAAACTCAAATGAAGATATCATTATTCATTTGAAGATATCATCAATCCATTTGATTCGTGCAACAATTCAATTAAAGATCTCTTAAAATAATTAATGATATCGTCAATTTTGAACTATTGCGCGCATTAATTTAATTGATGATAGCATTAATTATTCTGCTAAATTGATGCGCACTTAACTGCAGAACTGTAGCGTTCTGCAGCTAATGCGAACTATAATTGAATTGTTGCTCCCTTCAAATTAATTGATGATATTATTAAATGAATTGATGCGTGTTACAATTCAGTTGAAGAGAGCGTTAAGTCAATTAATGGGAGCAATAATTGAATTATTGCTCTCTTCAATTAATGATAATATTAAATCAATTGATGCACGCAGTCATTGAATTAATGCTTTTAAATTGAATTAATGATATCGTTATTTCAATTGATGCGTGCAACAATTCTCTTTGAGAAAACAATTATATAATTAGAGATATCTGCAATTCAACATATTCACAACTGAATTAACGATCTCTTTAGAATGAATTGTTCTCTTTAAACGAATCGATGCTTGCATTAATTCCTAACACAAAAGTATTGTAAATAATTTAAGATATCATCAACCGAAATAATGAGATCATCAAATCATTTATACCGAGCTCTAAATTGATTCTTCCAACACATTGATGCTCTCACCATTTGAGTTGATGAAAGCAATAATTGAATTGATGCGCGGTTCAATTCAATTGTTGCTCTCATTGATTGAATTAATGCGCGTATCACTTCGATTGATGAGAGCAATGATTAAATTGATTATTTCTCCAAATAATCAAAGATAATTTTAATTATTTGTTGGTGCTCCATAGCTACCGATTTTGTTGTAGTATAAGCAAAACATAAATGTGTAAAAACGGGAGTTTGGATCGCGAAAAAGCAATAAATAAAATAGGTCTTCATGTAACAACTGTTTTAAGGCAATCCACAGTGTCTATCAGCTTGAAGACACTGGAATTGAATTGATATGGTCTCAATAAGTACTGCATTTTAAACCAATTATATCGATATATATTGTGAAAGTTTTTAAAAGATGTTTCGCCGTTCTGATTATCTATTGATTAGTCGGTATATATTGGGGAATAATGGATGCGGTTTTTCTTTGATCTCTGCAATTACTCATAGTTCTACATCTTGACATAACATATATATTAAATATATCATTTAAAATCAAAATCAATTGTAAAAATCTGATTTTCATTTGATTTTTTCTTGATTATTGCCGAAATATAGATTCGAATAATTCTATGATCTCGATCCCGATCCAAAATGAACACGAATATTATTTTTCGGCTGATTTATTCATTTATTTTCTTTCAAAAATCTCAAGATCCTAAAGTATCTGGGTTTTTTTGTTGACAAATAAATGTAATAGATATAGACTAAAAAATTATATATTGTGATCACCCATTAAAGAAATTTTCAGCACAGTTATAATTCATTTACAATACATATTTAATTTACTATTAAGCAGAATTCTTAGAAATAAATTAAAGAAGTTACGAAAGAGAACTTTTAATTTTTTTATTTCATAATTTTTTTTTTTTATAGTTTTTCCGCTTTTCTCTTTGGTTTTGATTAGGTTAAGCTTTGATAATTTATCTGCCGATATGTGAGCAAGGACAGATAATTAGTTCATGCACTTCAATATTTACCGTGACTCGCCGACATAAATTACGCTTTATTTTAAATAAACACAGCACAATTAAATTCTAATTCGCTGTGGTATAATTCAAAGATATGGATATTTTTAGACAAGATCACCAATTTGCTGAAAATATTTCTAAAGATTTTTGCAGACAATGTTTTTCTTGCTTGCAACATCAAAGAAAAAACTGCCATTATCGTCTCATCATCGAGCACATGAAAGAATCAGTAAGTATAAAAGTTCTTGATTTTTTCCCCGTTTTATCATTTTTTTTCTATGTAATTTAACGTTATAATTTACTTGGTTAAGCTGATTCTGCAATCATGAGGTAATTGTTGTTAATAAATAAAAAATGTGGGTTGAAATTATTTTTGTTTTATATCTTTGTACCAGAAACACGCAATTCGTAATCTTTTTGACTTTCATCTATATACCTATAAATGATTATTATAAATTATATTTAATCATAAAAATTAAAATTTATTTTAATAAAAAATATATGTGTCCATCTATATATAACTATCGTTTGCAATAACTTTAAAATGTTAATTCAAAATTTTACGAATTGCTCAGGTATAGTATAACATGTACGGATACCTGACGGTGACAACTAAGTACATGTCTTTATTTATTTTTACATGTAAATACACCTCCTTTCATATCTGTGTCTGAGTTCCTTCGGGAGCTTCTGGGAGGAGATAATGCTGGACATTCGGGGTTAACTGCAATATAACTGTATATGTTATATGAAGTTTTCACCCATTGCACATGTGTCCTAACTCCCAGCCGGGTATTACAAGGAAAGGAGACTAATGTGTTAGGCCCATTTACTAACTTGGGGATTTTTTTTAATGTATTTTTGTATCAAATTGATGTATGAATGTAATATTGTAAATATAAATCTTCACGACACTCCACTTACGATAAAACAGAGCAAAAAGCATATCAAGTTAATGTACGCGGATTGCTTATATAGTTAGAATATTTTTTTAGTTAGAATATTTTTTTTATTTTTATATAGACCATGAATTAGTAAAAGTAAATTTAAAAAAAAACAATACTAAATATTTTAAATATAGTATATATCATCTGCATCTTTTAAGCTGTTTTCACAATAGCGTAAAAAATATTCTAATATTTTCCAGTTCTTTTTATAATTAGATTGTCACTGCCTTGATTTCTTTTTGTTAAATATTTTCTATAACTGTGTAATATGCGATACTAAAGTTATCAGAAAGTGTTAACTGTTTTATGTGGAGAGAATCATTAATCATTAAATTGTATTTTCAAGAATTCGAATACTTTTTTTGTTTGTGGAGTTTCGCTGTGGATTTTATATTTACAACTGTTCAGGTCTCCGTGTGAAGAATTTTTAAACATGTGTTTGTAAAATACTGTGCATATATTTTATGACATGAATGTACATAAACCACATACACGGGTTGGGGGAGCTGTCGATTGCCTCAAAGGATGCACAACCTGAGACAGATCATCCAGTTAACGGGGCTTATACGATGACTTAGATTAGGACATCGTGTAAAGTGTACAACCTTAGACAGATCACTTTACACTTTGTATTTTATGTATAGTGTTAGGTCCTATATCAAATGGGGATGTGTTGTGTAGAATAGAAAAATTAGGAGAGTGAACTACCCTGGAAAGGCCTAACTTCGGGTTCCATGTTTCATGGATGGTAGCTGACTCTGATAGGAAATCATGCAGATGTGTACATACCCAAGACAGATCACATCTACATGATTTAAATATTTGTATAGTTAGTGTTAATACTTTATTTGTAAGGGTGATATAGAATATTCTCCGTTCTATATCTACTCAATTGTATGGAGAATCTTCACACGGAAACCTGAATATAATTATTGATTTTGATGCAAAAATTCTAATATTTTTCATTTATTTTTTCAGATTTCGCAAGAGACCCACCAAGACGTCGCCACCTACCCAGACGTCGCCACTTACCAAGACGTTGCCACCTACCCAGACGTCGCCACCTACCCAGACGTCGTCACTTACCCAGTCGTTGCCACCTACCCAGACGTCGCCACCTACCCAGACGTCGCCACCTACCCAGACGTCGCCACTTACCCAGTCGTTGCCACCTACCCAGACGTCGCCACCTACCCAGACGTCGTCACTTACCCAGTCGTTGCCACCTACCCAGTCGTTGCCACCTACCCAGACGTCGTCACTTACCCAGACGTCGCCACCTACCCAGACGTCGCCACCTACCCAGACGTCGTCACTTACCCAGTCGTTGCCACCTACCCAGACGTCGCCACCTACCCAGACGTCGCCACCTACAGATGTTGAATACCCCTGTGGCATCTGTAGTAAGGAATCTGAAGGCAAATGTTGTGTTGCCTGCGATATTTGCAATCTGTGGTTCCACATAGAGTGTGAAAAACTGCGTCCATCGGATTTCAAATTTTTGAAAACCAAGGACCTGCCCTACCATTGCAGCTTATGCACAGTGGGAAATGATGGACGATTTGACTTTAAATCCTCCCTACAAAGACTGGTTAAGCACAGACAAAGCGAGGCAGCTCTCTATAATGCAGCAAGACTAGAAACAATTTTTCTAAGAAGCGAACCCAAATTCCCTCAGCTTGAGTCTCAGCCTGTCACATTCAACAACTGGACTCTGAGCAGAGATATGATGGCTTCTTCTTTGTTAGGGAAAAACTGGAATGGACCCGTTCCTGTTCAGGTTAAAGGGGATGGAAACTGTCTGTACAATGCCGTTTCAGTAGCTATTTCTGGCCATGAAAATTATGCGACAGAACTCCGACTACGAACAGCATTAGAACTTATACCGAACAAGAAATTCTACGTAGATGAGAACAAAAGTTGCCATCTGCAGTTATGCAGTGAGAGTATTGAGGAAACTATTACAGACAGCCCTTTAAACGGCAATTTTTCTTCTCCGTGGTGTATGCATGCTGTCAGCACAGTGATACGGAAACCAGTGAAATCTGTATATCCAGTTGTAAATGGCCCAATGGACAAATGTCTTGTTCTACTAAACAGAACGTTCGACCCACGAGTAAAAGGACACAAGAATCCTATTTCAATCATGTGGAGTGGTCCACCACATCGATCAGGGACATGGACTCCGAACCATTTTGTTCCATTGCTTGACTCAATTCAGGAGACAACAGTGATCGATCTAGACAGTGAGGAAGATTTCCCCCCACTTCCTGTGCTGTCTTCCAGACCACAATCTGACTGTCATGATGATAATAGAGAAGACTGCTCTCAAGAGTCTGTTAAAGTGCAACTTTCCAACAAAGAAGATAAGCAGGAACCCAGTGAAGTCCCTCCAAATTACGATGAAGATGAAAGACACAGTCAAAGTATAGAGGACTTAAATGAGTCACAAGACGAAACTTTTGACTCAATGGATGTAACATCCTTGGAAGACGTAAAGCATCCTTACAGAAACCCAGAAGAGAATTCTTTACCAGGAAGATTTATGTCTTTGGATCAACAAATAGAGACAATCTGCAGTGAAGATGAAATGCCGACGATGAAAGAAATTCCAAAGGGAATCAAGGAAAATGTCTTCTTCATCCTAGACGACTCAGATAATGCAAAAAGAAGGTCGGAGGGGAAAAGTTCAGCATATCCAGACGACTGTGGTGTGTGGAAACAGGGCAAACATGTAACAAAAGCTGAATTCTTCCTGCGAACCCAGTTAGGGTATCAGAGTGTAAAGAAAGATAAAACTGGGACTTATTTCAGACAACAAAAGGGTAAAAAAGTTCCACTCTCCCCACAATCAAAAGAGGAACAAATTCTTGCACTTAAAAGGAAATACTCAACACTTGCTAGAGATGAACGTTACAGGAAAAGAGTGACTTGGTTTGAAAGTACTATGTACGAGGGAGTAGCAATTGTGGAATGTGTGGGCCCTTACCCAGTTGGTCAGAGTAGCATCCATGGGAATTCAAAAGTTAATAAACCGTATCATAGACTCAGTTCACGACAAAAGGAAATAATTAATGCAGGATTAGAAAAGGCGCAGGCACCAAGGCAAATCAAGAATGATGTTTATCGGGAGAATCCAGAAGATCCTATAACACTGAAAACAGCAAGAAACGCAAAATACAATTATGAGAAGAAAAAACACCCACACGACAAACAGAACCTGGCTGATGAAGTTATCAATATCTTGAACAAAAGCTACGAAGACAATTCATTCATTAAAGAGGTGGTAACTTCTTCAAGCAATAAGCCTCCGAATGTAATCGTTTATTCCGAGGAACAAATTGGCGCACTGAAAACTTCCATAGCAAACGGCTGCATCATTGGACTGGATAGAACTTTCATCGTTGGTTCATGCTGTCTCACACTTTCAACATTTAAAAATAAAAATATCGTAAAAACAGAAACCGGTCAGCAGCCAATAATGTTGGGACCAATGTATCTTCATTGGGATGGCACATTCCACACATATCAACCTTCCTGTCACATCTTCAGAGTGCATTGAATGGAGTTGACCAGTCCAAGATTGTTTTCGGGACAGACGGAGAAAAAGCCTTAATAAATGCTATTGAAACTTGCTTCCCAGCCGCAATCCACACTCTCTGTTCCAGGCATTTAAAAGAAAATCTTGTCCACAATTTGAAGAACAGTTTAACAAGTCCCGAAGTCAGCGAAATCGCCAACAAGATCTTCAATTCAACCTCAGGACTCATAGTCATGGAATGTGAAGCATCATATAACGAAAAAGAAAAAGAACTTCTAGAGATGAATGGCTTGCCATATTTACAAAACTTCCTGGTCAAAGTTAAAAAAGGTGTCTATGAACCGAGGAAGAAAACAACATTCAAGCTTCCAAAATTGTGGACAAATAATAACAACGAGTCCTACAACAACATCATAAAATTAGACACAGATTGGAGAATAATGAAGATGCCTTCTCTAGTAGATTTGTTGAAAAACTTGGATGCAACACAAACACAGAATCTCAGGGATTCATTGCATTACAGAGGAGATTTTCAAATAAATGGGCCTGCGGAAATTTTAAAAGTTTCAAATGAAGTATGGGTTAATATGACACCAGAGCAAAGGCAACGTCGGCTCTATCGGCTCCTGCATTTCACGTTACCTTCACAAACAGTTATCTCAACTGATGGGAGTCTGAAAATTCCAAAAGTGCCTAACATAGCAAAAAAGCCAGGACAACTCAAAAGGGTTAAATCATCTAAAACAAAGACCGTGACCAAAAAGGCCAGAGTTGACTAACGATGAAAAAAGAAGCCAACAGAAAGAAAACAATGATGTCAAATTATATTTCTGAAAAAGAACAGAAAAAAAAAATGAAAATGATGCATTGTATTTATTTATTCATTTAACAAAAAAAGAAAAAAAAGAAAATAAAAGAAAAAAAAAAAAATAAAAGAAAAAAAAAAAGAAAAGAAAAGAAAAAAGAAAATGAAAAAAAGAAAATGAAAAAAAAAAGAAAAGAAAAAAAAAACAAACAAGAAAATAAAGAAAAAATGAAAACAAATACAAAATTAAAAATGGATCCTGAAGTAGAACCACGTCCCCGTCGTAGGATCCGGTAACATTCATCTGATTGCTTTGCACCAGATTGAATGGCTAAGAGTTCTACGCTTATATGAAATAAATAAATAAACTTAAAACACTTGTAAGAATGAATTATTAGATACAAAATAACAAGTCTTCCATTCGATATTTGAAAACAAAACAATGGAAATAGAATCGGGATCGAGATTACCGAAATTGATTACCACTCGAAGTACTGTTTTCTCCTTAATTTTTTATAATAACTCTGGGAAATCATGGTTTTTATCAATGCTTTTAACAAAATAATATATATTTGATAATTTTTAACTGAATTATGCATAGTATTTGCTCAAATTTATTAAATATTGCTAGGGTTCTCTAGGGTTCTCTGTTTAGTAGTCCCCTCGGTTACTCGTACGATTTTCCGATCGAGTACCCGGGTACTCGGTCCTCTCGGGGGAAAGAACGTTAGCTAGCGTCGAGCCAAAACTGAGAATCGAAGATATTTCATGGAATTTTCCTTCCAACAGCTGATCGGACCTTGATTATCTATGTACATATTCAGCTATTCACGCAAGTATGCTGATACTTCAGATAACCCAGGTTTGTTGGCGGGCGGCCCACCGATCAGGTAATCGCCATGCATTGAGATTTGGCTTTTGGTGGCAAACACTCTTCCGGGGGTTCCTTAGTACTAGCAGGAATGGAAGACTCGAGAGAGTCGATGGAAAGTTTCTGTTGTCACCCCACCACCACCATCACCACCAATATACGTTAAGTTTACTTTCCATAACTGATATTTAACGTTTTTTGAATCTTTGAAGTGGAAGGGGGGGGGGGGATTGCTTCGTCTGTCCCATTTTGTTAGCATATACTAATAACTAACTAAATAATTTGAAACATAATCATGCCATAAACGATGTTCACTAGCAACAAATCATTAACGCAAGTATGAAATTGGGTACGGTAATTACACAGCCACAGGCAATACAGTCATTCCAAAATTTATGTGACAATTGCGAAAATTTAATGTCGCCTATCAATATGTGAGCTATGTTAAATGAATATTGATATGATACCACGTTTATACCACGAAATCATTTTAAGAGAGTCATATAAACATGCAGAAATATTTGTCAAGTAGCATATTATGTGGAAGAAAGTATTTCAAGGAAGTGATGTATGCTTTACTTTAAAAAATCTCATGTCGCTACTAATGTGTCTTTCATTTGTGTGCGCTTTTCAAAGGTTTCAAAACGAGAATTCTGAACTTAGAGTCACCATACGCTACATCTAAGTACTGTAAATAAAAAATTGTATTCAATTTATTAGACATTTACATTGGATCGCTATTGGTTAGTCGTTCGTTTTGTCGCCAAATTATCATTAACTAGCGTTACCGGTGTAATCCACTCTATATAAAGATAAAATATATATTATCTTGCATATGAAAATAGCTGAAAATGATGACGAGATAATCTAAAAAATTATTCAATTACATTCAACTTGTCTGAAGACCCATACATAGCAAATAAACATGATATATGCAGATATTCACGGTGTCGCTCGTAAGAGATTAGTTAACACGCGTTACGTAAATTCCGTGTGTATTTCTTGTCTCTGATGCGCATTCATAATTATAATCCCAATTACCTATCAGCACTTTATAAAATAGGCGTAACAATTTCTAAACTTTTACGAGAATCTACAATTTATATTGAATAAAAGTCATAATTCATTAACTTCCGTTACTGTTAACAAGCGTTACATTTTAAACCTGTGTTTTTTCTACCCGGACTTAAATAGTGTGGGGGTATTGTGAACTGGTACACCATGTGGCGTCAACGGAAGTTGTTTTGGTGGGAAGATTTTAATTATTGAGCAATAAATTGTGAATATTATATGATTCTAAGGTAAGTTTAGTTTGTTATATTTGATTTTTCATGTATCATATTGATAGATCGATTGATTTGACATAAACGCATGCTTGCTATACTGTTAATATGTTATTTGTTTCGAATTGTTGTGAATCTTCTTTCAATACAGACAACTGCTGTAGCTATCATTTAACCCTTGAATAAACATTGGGCCGTTCATCATACGAGGTTCAGTGGTAACGGATGTTAACATATTGGGAATGAACTTCAGTAATTACAAATAATTAAATTTTGTCTTGAAATATACGTCGTCAGGCTTTTTTTTTTTTATTCATTCAAACAACAGTTTATCATTGAATGGTTAAATGGAAGAACTATAAAGATCATGATCATCATTATTGATTTGTTTTTCTAATATTCCATATTACTTGAACAAAACTCAGCTTTTACATTAAAAATCGGGACTTCTCCAAAATTTTTAAAGTTTCAATATCAATTTGAGATGAGAAATCATCAATGAATTATCAGAACCTTGATAAAATATTAAAGCTATAGATGATTAAGAAACCATGCAATTCGGTAACGGATGTTAAGCGTTTTTGTTTTGTACTAGGCATTATAAAAGCAGAAGAATAGAGATCAACCACAAATCCATGGGTCTTTAAAAAACCGTGAAATATATATGTGCATATATATACAGCAAATAAAGTTTATTTTCATAAGCAACTTCTTATCATTTCACTTTCTTTATTCCTAATTCCAGATGGCAAAAAGCCGTGCAGAGATTCACCGAGAATATAGAGAAAGAAAGAAGGCAAAGGAAGGAGAGGCTTATTTGAGGAGAGAGAGAATAAGAAAGAGACAATACTATAAAAAAAACGAGCGAGTTGACACCAAAACAACTTAAGGAAAGGAGAACAGCTACACTAAAACGAGTACAAAAACATTATTCAAACAAGAAATCAAAGAAAAGTGACGAAGAACATGTGACAAGATGTACGCCATCGGCAGGCAAATTGCTGATTAAGCTGCCCTTCAGTGGTAAAAATTTAGGAATAGGGGTGAGACGTAGGTACAAGACAGCATTGAAAGGTGCATATAGGCGGATCAAATCACTCGAGGATGAAAATGTTCAATTAAAAAGAAAAAGCAAAAGACTACAGAAAAGGGTAGAAAGAGCAAAGTTTGAGACAAATTCAGATTTACCTTCAACTCTCCAGAAGTTACCTGGTACCCCTAGGTCATTAACCAAACGACTTTTAGAAAAGGGCCGTTTCAATGGCAGACAAAGAAAACTTATCAGCAGACGATTGCTGATGGCAAACGTCCTAATTGATGAAATCAAATCAAATGAAGAAAAAAGGAAAAAGCAGAGGGCACTGAACCACAGAACTGTCTCCGTGAAGATTGTAAAGAAATACCGATTGGCAAGTCAGCTGAGTAATTATGCAAAAAAGCACAGAAGAACAGTAGTGCGAGAGCCTGTAGAAGTGAGAAAAACCATCAAAGGTAGGTTTGGGAGCACTGTGCTGTCTTTCCTACAGCGAGAAGATAATTCCATTATCTTACCAGGGAAAAAAGATGTTGTCAAGGAAGGAAACGTAAAGGAACAAAAACGGGTTCTCAGCGATTATCTGCATAATCTCTACGAGAAATTTCGAGTGGAGTATCCTGATGTAAAAATAAGCAGGGCCACCTTCTGCAGTCTTCGGCCGCCGAGTATACTCAGCGCAAGTTTCTGCAATAGGACGAAATGTCTGTGTGTAAAACATCAGAACATGGCCCTACAGCTGAAGGCACTACATAATCAAGGAGCCAATGTCAGCGCCAATCCTGATTCATTTGTGTCCCAGATTGACAACGTAGAGAGCATAAAGGATATGGTTCTGGATGTCCCCTGTGAAACTATTAGGTACGTACAATGGAAGAAAGTCAAAGATGGTGATAAGATGCGATGCAAACAAATACCTATCGAAAAGAAGAAAAACGAATTTGCCTTGGAGTTCTTGAAGGACGTAACAGAGTTCAAAAGCCATGTCCAAAGGGTAAGAAATCAGTATGCGGAAATGAGGAGATTAAGAGAAAATTTACCAGAGGGATCAGTGGTTATCTGGATGGACTTTGCCGAAAACTATATCTGTAACACGATGGATGAAGTCCAATCTGCTTATTGGAATGCCGCTATGGTGACACTGCACACCCAAGTGGTCTACTTTCCTGCATCATGCCAGAAATCACATTTGAGCGTTGTTGGGGTATCTGAGGTTATGTCTCATAATGCCACTTCGGTCCATGCCATGCTGAAAAAGCTTGTTCCCCTAGTTAAAGCGACATATCCAGAGTTACGTACAATTCACTATCTTACTGATTCCCCAACATCTCAGTACAGAAATAAGACAATCTTCAACCTTATATGTTCTCACAGCGAGGAGTTTGGAGGCATAAGTGCGACTTGGGATTACCTGGAGGCGGGTCATGGCAAAGGGCCCTGTGATGGTCTTGGGGCCTCCGTTAAACGTAAGGCGGACATGTCCGTCAAACAAGGGAAGGCTCAAATTCAAAATGCCGATGAATTCTATCAATGGGCATCGCAAGAAAGGGGTACAACCGTTCAGTACTTTTATGTCTCCAGTGAAGACTATAAAGCAAGTCAAGACACTGTTGATTCTCTGCTAGTCGGATCCATCCCTGTACCTGGAACGATGCAGCTTCATTCAGTTGTCCCTCTTTCTAGACAAGGAATATGTCTTGTCATTGCAAAGATTGTACCGTGGACCCCTTACGATCTCCATGTTCAGGCTGGTCGTCATTCAGAGTGAAGAAGGGAAGTAACAATGAGGTAGCTGTGGACAATGACAACATGGAAGAAAATCAATCTTCAGATTCCTCTCTTCAATGGGTAAAAGTTCCTGGAAATTCTGGCGACTTTGTTGCTGCTGTTTATCAGAGCAAATGGTATATTGGGAAAATATCAGATGTCGATACAGTCGAAAATGACGTACAAATCAATTTCATGGTAGAAACTTCGAAGACTGAGGGTGTCTACAAATGGCCGCAAGTTCGATATGAAATATGGATTCCAGATGCCAATGTTCTCGCAGTAATCCCTGAGCCAATTCCATGCGGAAAAAAACAAACGCACGTTTAAAATACAGGATGAAGGAACAATTAAAGCAATGTTTGACATTTGGAAAAATATCTATGATGCCTAAACTGTTTCGAGACTGTCGCCGATGCTGTTTTTCAATTTACAGTTAGTGTGTTGTTACACTTGTAGTGTGTAGTTAGTTATACTTCGTTCTCCTTTCTACTCAGTCAATCAACGAGTAGATATGCTATTACATAAAAAAATTGTGTTATTGTTTAACATCCGTTACATCATGTTTGATTAAAAGATGAAAACAAATATAAGGGGTTATTGTCATCTGTGCTTACTGTGTCCTTTTTACGAAGAGTTAGGCAATAAACAACAATTAAATCCAAAAGATATACAGTACGAAAATCTTGAAAAGTATTTTTGATGCCAAATGTGATACGGACAATGAAAATATCAGATACCGTTTATAAATACACAATTATTTACCTATTTACAACCTATTCGTAGACAGAGCATTACCTTGATACAAAACAATACAATTATTATCTACTTTCTCATTCTAGAACCCCATCCAGTACTCTGAAAGGAGTTTTTTTCACCAACGAATTCATATTAACTTCCGTTACCTTCAGCCATCAATGACAAATTCGTTTTCAAAGCCTCAAAATATCTAAAAACCCGTAAGTGATGATTGTACTTATGTCATTACATATGTATCTTTGCACAAAAACATTAAGGAAACCAGCTGTACAGCTTTAATTTAAGAATTTACCAAAAATATAAGGCGATTTAATGAGCTAAGGAATAACGTATGCAGACATCATATACTCTTCATGAATTTAGTCTCTCTACTTTTTTATTTGAATAAAATGAATATCTAATTTGAATCTACTTATTCTTGAGTTATTAAAATCGTACTTTTCATCAATACTGAATTAATTATCAAATCATAATTTCGGTTATTGTCCTTGTGGTCGGTATTTTAACATCCGTTACTCGCAAATTCCAACTGAAATATGAATCGTCATAGATATGAAAATTCATCTAGCGCTTGGAAAAATCATCAATAATCCTTTCCTATTACATTTTTGTAGGTTTCTTGATGCTTGATTTTTTGAAATTTGACAAATCCGAATTGTCACAAAAATTTTGGAATGACTGAATAACGTTCATTTACTGGAGTAGGTGACGATAATTACTGTATATACATTGTCAATTCATATTTTAATTATATTACTGATGTTCTTAATAAATATACATGTTTGTATATATTTGAAAAATCAACTCCTAGTAACCAAATACCGATTTCAGTATTCGATACTCAGACGTTCGATGGAGTACCCTGTTAAACGGGTACTCGTTGACATCCCCAAGTTGTATGATACATCGTTTTCCTAAATGACATGTTTCTTGAAGATTTTATCCAATGATTTAAAAAAAAAAATTTTTTTTTCATAAATGTATTTTATTTTTGTTTAAAAATTAGAACGGTTGTATGAGTCTTTCATGCATGTTTTATTAGTTATTCATATTATGCATCAATTCACAACGAAATTTGAACTCTAAACTCTATTATTTGCAAACAAAACCCGTTATTTATTATTTCGGGAAAAAAAATCATATACTTGAGACCTTGTATCATTCTTACCATGTTAAAATTATACTTCATACTAAGTGTTTTTTTAACGAGCCATAAAATAAATTTTTTATGTAATGAGCTACTTAAAAAGAATATATTTTTTTTCATGAGCTATTTTCCTCATTTCGCTTTCTTCTTTTCTTTTAATTTTTGTACCCCTGATAACTGTTCCCAAAACGAATTATTTGATGTTCGTAGTGAAGGCTACTTCCTTATGTACACCCAAGCTGTTTCCACACATGTGAAAAACACAGGCGCTCGACGTATTACATATCTATAATAATAAAAAAAAAATCATCCTCTTGTAAACAAAATATTCACACAGGAAGACATTTTGTTTTAATTATAGATATTTAAAACGTCGAACGCCTGTGGTGAAAAACAGGTGGTTTTGTTTGCGGTTAAATCATTTTTAGATATGCCGTTATAGGGTGTTGTTTTTCTGGTGCCGGCAGATGAGACAGGTAACATAGAACATTTCCGACTGCGTTATTTGGCATCAATTCTGCAAATTGATTTTTAATGATTTTTTCCTCTGTTGTAATATATAGTGAAAATTATTACCGGCGTGATGCCTGTAATAGTATTACATCATCCGGAAACATTAACGTTTACAGATTAACATTCATGTGTATAACATCATTTCCGGTAGTGTAATGGCTGTCAAAACCCGAAGGCCAAATAATGCAAAAAGCTAATATTCTTGCAAAACCTAGGAAAAGTTGGAGTGCACCACATTCTTTTTATGTTTCACACATTTGAAATGTCCACAACAAGAGAATGGGCCAAAACCACCGTCGTCAACTTCGTCTCAACTCTTGAGAAGAAGGGCATTCGTGTGGTGGCAGTAGATTTCGATCAAACTTTGATTAAGATTCACTCAGGTGGAATATGGAAGGATTCCACGGACAATCTTGCCAAGCACATTCGTTTCTGTATGAAGGATCTGCTAGAGGCGGCACTTCAGCGAGATTTGATAGTGTGTATTGTCACGTTCCACTCTCAGCCATGGGTCATTCGGGAACTTCTGAAAAATGTACTTAAAAAGTGAGAACATCTAGTCAGATAAATAGATACAAATAGCCATATATCTTCCCGACTGATCTACATATGTAGTGTTTAAGATTAATGGTAAATGAAGCCAATGTACAGTACTATCAAATGAAGTCAATGTACAGTACTTGTAATCGAGATTCGATTTGATGAAAAACGGGCAATACTAGAGAACCGACTTATGAGAGTAAAGTGTCAAAGAGTTGATCAGTGGCCACATTGATATAGTGAAAGTTACATTTCTATAAGAACTAGTCAGAGTTTTCAAAACCAAACTAAATTATCAGTTATTTGAAATCATGTTCATTGGTTAAATACATTTTACCAGCCCTTTTCTAAAGCACTAGAAATTCAGTTTTGTCAATCAACCAGATTGGTTACTTTTAAAAGTAGATAGCTAAGGAAATTTTAGCAGACATTATGATTGTTTTGCTAATTTGCTAGAAAGGCTGATGGAAGAACAGTGCTATTATTTGTATGTGCAAGCATCCTTTTGTAAAGTGTATTGATCATTGATGCACAGATTGGATCTTTCAGACATAAACCTTATTTCAATTCTGATTATAGTACCATTTTACTGATTGCAGGGACGCAGAGAAGATCTATGTACAGGCTAACACAATAGAGTTTAGAGAGAGGCATAACTATGAGTACCTAGGTAAAGAGGCACACATTACTGCAGTATTAACAGAAGTCTACAACAAGCACAAAATCATCATAAAACCAGATGAAATCATTTTGTTTGATGATGACTTGGACAATGTGGACACAGCACTCAAATTTGGACACTGGGCATTTCAGATCAAAGATGACGTATCCTACCAAACATTTGAGGAGTATTCCAAAATATTAGCTCTGCAGGACAGACCTCTTGGAATCAAAGGAAAGAGGAGGTAGATGTTCAAATGTACAGTGTGATAAATTTAGTGTAGGGGTTTGAGTATGTGTGAGAAATTTGAATTTCATCTTTGTGGTCATACAGAATTGTCCCATGCCATGTCTTTATTGAATGACAAATATGGTAACAGGTTGCATCTGCTGCACCAGGTCTGCTGTTTTTGTAAGTATACAACATTTTGTATGTATTTCAGGGGGAAATCCCATTATAACATCACTGTTTCACAGACATTTATTATTTTAAACAATGTTCTTAAGGGAAAGAATATACCTTTACCAATATATATATATATATTTACACCAAGTGTAATGGAAATAAGTGGATTTGAAGGGATAGAATCACTATTTACATGTTTAGAGAAAGATGTGGTATGTAGTATAAACAAAATAAGTAAAGTCTTTTATGTATTCATACTATATTTTGTACCTTTTTTATATGTAGCAATTCAGGTCCTTGTGAATGGATTGATGTGAAAGCTGTGTTGTTCTTGGCTGTTACATTGTATTTTGATGAGAGTTTATTGTTGGTTGTTTTAAAATGTTGAAGGCTACATTGTATTAAATTGTTCTAATAGTCCAACACCGGTGAAGTTACAGCTATCTCTTATTTTTGCATAGTTAGAATTTCACGCAAATTGTAGTCTTGGACTATTTAACGAAATAATTTGAGTTGTTGTTACCTTACTGGCATTGTTCTACATGTACACATAAATGCCATGATATTATAGTTATATTTATAACCTCTAATAATGAAATTTGAGGTGGGGGTAAACTGGAATACCTTGTCTGTCTGTCCATCTGTCTGTAGACATAATTTGTCCAGAGTCTATCTTGAATACTGATGAACAGTGTGTAAGTGTATATCTTACATGAATAATGAAGTAGTTGCTATTTTGATTGAAAATTTTTAACATTCAAAAATGTTATCGGTATTTATTCCATTTTGAAGGGGTGTTGTCATCCACAGTATATCTTAAAAAAAACTGAAAAGATTTGATCCAGAGTTTTTATATATATTATGTATATAAAGAAGTTGTACACCTATCATTTTATTGAGATTCTTTAACATTCAAGGAAGTTATTGGATATTTTCATTTTAAAGATTTTTTTTCAATTTTATAGACTTGCTCATTTACTTTTAGATTTTGTAATGATACATTATCTCACATACCACTGCATAAGTTTAGGAGCGAGTATAATTGAATCATCAGTCCATTTGCCTGTCTGTCTGCCTATCTGTCTGTTGTAATTTTGCCCAGGTATTTTTTAAGAGACTAGTGCATGAATTTCCCTGAAAATTTGTAGATGTTTTATTACACCATGATTGGTGATAAATATTGAGTCAAAGGATTTGGGTTATCCTATAACTTTTTTTAATATGAAACATGAATAATGATGAAAAATCATGTCTTTCTGATTTTTAGCTATACAATATTTCAAATATGCCCTCTATCAATGAACCTCAAGGAGATATTAGTCTCATTTTTTGGACAGTCCTCGTTTGTATTATAAATGTTTGGTGTGGACTACAAAAACACTATATATATATATATATTATAAATTCATTATCATATGAAAAATGTTAAGGTTGTGTGTTTTGGAGTTGACTCACTTACATGAATAATATACAATTAGGAAGAATGTCCACATTGCACCAGATTTCTGTTTCCGAAATATACTACAGTAAAATGAATTTTCATGTGAAGAATATATTATCTATATATGTCATTCAGTATCACCTTCTTTGTCTGGATTTAAAAACTAACAGGTGTATTGGACCACTTTGGATATAACATTTTTAACTGTAGCAAACACAAGTGCCCATGAAGAAATATTTAAGCAGACTTTAGATCAAAGTTAAATTATTCATCATTTGGTGTCATCTTTTGAGTTCAATTTACTATTTCAATCATTCAGGAAGGATTTGATATTGTTCAAAGTTCAAAGCAGGAAAGTAAGTTGACACTAATTAGACTTGTTGTATGAATCCAGGCTTAGTTGCTTAGTACTGCCTACTAGACATGTAATGGGTAAAGACTGAGTGATAAAGTACACCAAAATATTTTTAGCAACTATATTTTTCCATGTTTTAATATTTTTCCTGATTTTCTTAGAAAAGATTCAACATAATTTTGTGATGAATAGGTACTATTAAATATCATTAGAGACAGTTCTTTGTGTATACTTGTCACATTTATATCAGTACAGATATATAGAACCTCTTTTTGACAACCTTCATTTTCTGTTATATGTACATGCAAATTGGCTAATTGATCCCCTCCCCCTTATTTTTTTTTTTTTTTTTTTATAGTAGTACTGAATTGTGAACTTGAAAACTGATGAACTGAACCTATGGAGTGAAGGACAAATGCCTACCCCAATATGATTTAGGATTTTAAGTTTGAGTGTATATATATATATATTCAAGAATTTTAGACAATTGTAAGATAAACTTGTCAACTTCTCCTACTGCCCCATGTGCATGCAGTATGTATTAAATTTATCAGCTGACTTGAAACTATCAACATATCATATATACAGTATACAATTTCATATCTTAAAATCTTCAAGCATTAGTAAGATAAATACATCTTAGCAATATTTCTGTGTGCCAATGTTTTGTCTAGTCGTAGTGGAACAAATGATTGCCCATTACTGTATGATCCATCAAAACACTGTCATTCAATGTATCAACACAGACATACCTCATTGTGTGGGCTGCATCATCATACATTTGTCTATATTTGATTAAACCACACACTGTTTAAATCGAATCATGCAAGTTTGTTTCCATGGATGAGTGTTTTTCTCTCAGTTATTTTTTTTTATCAAAGGAAAGTATATAAGATTTTTGGTAAAAGCAATAATTTGGAACATTTCGTAGAATTGGTTGTTATTCACATGTCACAAATATACATACATTTTTCTCCTAGTCGACCTGCATTTACAGTATCTGTAATGTGTAGAATCTCATAAATGATATTATGTGAACATGATCTGCCAAGTTAGGAATCGAATCTTACTAATTATGGAATGAGTATTCCTATTTCAAATGACTAAAGTCTGTGTGGGTGAGGAGTGGATCCAAAAGTTAAGAAATCCCCACCCCTCTAGCACAGTGATGACGTGACTTTCTTTAGGTCAAAATGTTTATATTATCTCCTTTTTTTAATATATATCTGGTTTTGATACAATTAAAATATGGTTTGATATTAGACTGATTGACTTAATCATACTTTTGTTATCAAATATATAAATTTGCCATAGTATAAATCTCATTGAGAAAGACGGATTTTATTGAAAACCTGTAACTTTAAGAATAATTGTTTGTTATACATTAGATGTGTACATATTGTTGCATTTTGATATTAGTACAGTATTTTGGCATGCATTAAGTTAGTTACCTGCACTTTGTGGATGTCAGGGCACCTGTTGTTGAAAGTGAGGGTTGTTGTTTGTGCACCCTGAATTGCCCCAACTTTTAAGTGTTCAGGAATAAAGAAAGTATTATACATTTACTTTGTGATGTACAGATGTTATATTTTGTATACTAGGGAGGAAATTTCATTTTTACTCAAATGATTACTACTTTCTTCTAAAAAATTTGTATCCCTTCAATCATTGCAAACTTTGGACAAAATATACAATGCTCATCTTGAAGGATTTCAGTGAACTATGGTGTAGATAATATTTTTCTCCATACTATTCATCAAATGTTTAAAATAAATCAATGACAGGTAATTATTTATTGATTTGTACACCTGCTGATAATTGTACTAATGTTGTATGTATTGTGTGCCAAAATTCCCACACTGATATTCCACTGTCACACTTCGTGTTGATCCATGTTGTGCTGGTTTGCTGATCTTCTGAAATAAAGGTGTGTCAGTATCAGTCTTCTGTTTTTCCTGTTCTGTTGTCATTTGATTTTAATGCCCCGTAATCGGAGATTCAGGGGCATAGACTTTTTAGTTTGTTGACAAAACTTTAACATTGGCCATAACTTTTGAATGGATGGTGATAGGGCATTCGTGTTTCACACATCTTGGATACCAAAATTTTTATAACCCCACCCCACAACAAAGGTGTGTGTTTGTGTGTGCGGGGGGGGGGGGGGGTATACTGGAATCAGGTTGTCTGTCCTTCTGTCTGTAGATGCAATGGTTTCCAGTCTCGAAAGTGTTATCCTGTTCACCTAGAGTCAACGTACCATACATAACATACTCCCTGTGGGACAAAGATGATCCCTATTGATTTTGAGGTCAAAAAGTCAAGAGTAAAGTGTATTGGACATTGAAATAACAAAATGGTTTACATGTTATCTTTTTCACCTGGAGTCACCACATGGGATACCTTCCAATTTTGAGGTCAAAAGGTCAAAGGTTTGGGTTTGGCAGATTTGGGTTCTGGGGTATTGTTAGTGAGCGGTGCTCACAGTACTGCTTGTTGAAATTTTGACCTTTTCCTTGGGGTTTGACCTTTTGAAATTTTTTTAACTTTGGTCATAATTTTTGAATAGATGTTGATATTCCTTTCATATTCCTTGTGATAAAACCTTTCTTTAAGTAGAAAAGTTTTTGACCTCATGACCATGGAGTTCGACCTGCTTAAGAAAAACTTGGTCATAACTTTTGAATGGTGAGTGCTTGGGCTTTTATATTTACATGTGTATTCATTGTGACAAGACCTTTCTGTACAAAATTTTGACCTTGGAGTTTGGCCACACGAGGGTATCAGTGTATTGCTGATCTGTATATGTGCTGTATCTTCTTGATGTAGTAAGTATTGTACATACGTCAGATAATACATGTACTTTAAATAATTGTTTCAAAATTTGTTTTGACTACTTATTAATTAAATTTACCCCCCAATAAAATAATGATAATAATTAATAAAAAAAGGGTAAAGAAATGCCTTAATTGTAGATGTGAGGATATAGATAATTTGATAATTATCTATACAGTAGGTGTTTTATTTTTAAGAAAGAAATATTCATTATTTAATTACCTTTAATTTCCCTATTTCTGATATATATTAGATTTTTATTATCTTTATTAAAGTAAATCCAACTTTCGCATTCAAGTCTCCCATTATGATCAAGACTTTGGGATAGATGATGTGACTCTATTAAGGTCTTCATAAAATTCATCCTTTTCCTCAACTTTGTCAACGTTAATGGGTGAGTAACACTGTATTACGATGAGAAAGCCATGATTGGATTTTAAACGCACACGGATGATACGGTTGTTGATGACTGACCATTTCACTAATGCTTTGCTTGTTGTCTTACTTAAGATTATAGCCACACCCCATGATGTAAACCATCATTTCGTCCTGACCAACGTGTAACTGCTCCTGTGTTGAGTAAACTTTCCATTGTCCAACCATCTGCACTCGCTTACACCAAAGTGTGTAATCCGCACTGGTCCATCTCACGTATAACTTGTGATAGTCTTCCCGACTCGTACAATGTACGCACATTCCAACAACCTATCACTGATGTGTGCTTTGGAGACAGAATGGAGTTTGTCGAAGTGTTTCCACTTGTCATACACTGCCCTTGGACAGAAGGTTCCACATGTCTACACGAAGCCATGCTTTGATTATTCCTTGTATCCGTTTCTGTAGTGGTTAAGGTTTTACGTGACTGGGTTGCTGGCCCAGTGCACAACCCTCCTTCTTTCTCATCCGGGCTTGGGACCGGTGTAAAGCGAATAATGACCCCAATAAAATAATGACCGAGGGTCGGTCATTATTGTACGGGGGTCATTATTCCGCTTTACACCGGCCATGGCGGAGTTCAACACCACGTGTTAGATTTTAAAATTCATAATAATATCTACGCTTTAAACCAAATTAGAAAGGCAATTTCGAAGCAGTATGTTTGAATGAAATATTAATAAAATTATTTAATGATTTTTATATGATATTCAGAATATGAACATTCCGCGTCGGTTTCTTTTCTACAGATATGCAATGAACAAAAATAAAGCATGTAAATATCATCACCATAAAGGCTCACCTGAGATTATGTTTATTTCTTTGACCAATTAATCATGGACGAGTCTGGGGTAAAAACAATACATAATTGTCAATACAAAAGTTGAATTCACTTTTTAAAAATGCAAGATCCGTCTCGGTGTTTGCAATGTTTACACTGTCAGTCAAGCAAATAGACGATTTGTTATATATCTCCAGTTTATCATGTTATACACATTATAATTCATTATTTACTATACAGAATTTACAAGCTAGTAAAAACATTGATGATATTTTTGGGTTTAGTAGATTCGGTATGAAAATTTTGTACGTTGGTAATTTATTTATAAATCCAAGAGAGATATAACGTAGTTGATGGGTTACCCCAAAATAACAATTTTCATTTTCGAACAATTATTTACAAGCAAGCAAAGATATATAATAATGATGGTAAACAAATGCAGTTAATAAGAAATGAAACCTTAATGATGTTTTCACTCCTCAAAATCTTAATTTTCTTCGTCCTTCATTAAAAGGGTTAGATTCATCACCTCCAGCTTATATTCTCATTCTTCAAAAGTAGAGGGCCAGTGCTATGCTCAGTGTTCAAGGCCGTAGCAGTGAGGGTTCTTTAACGTGCCAACGCCTACCGTGACACGGGACCTCCGTTTTTAAGGTCATATCCGAAAGACCTGTGATCCTCACTTCAACATGCCGAGCGTTTGGCGAAGGAGCAGTCACTACCTATTTTTCATCTTAGGTTTGACGCGGCCATGGCACGAGCGGGGCTCGAACTCATGACCTACCGGTTACGAAGCGAACTCTCAGTATGTATCAGTGTTTAATCGAACTTGTGTCTCCGAGTGTTTGGTGTGTCCGAGGGTTTAATTGACCGTGTGGGTCAGAGTGATTAATTGACGTATATGAGTGTTTAATTGACCGTGTGTAAATGAAAATGTATCGGTTGGGTGTTCACTTGATCAGCTAAAAGTTCAGAAGTGAATAAAGCTTTATATTTCACTAATTGTTAACCTCAGTTAATCTGTTGGAAGTGTTCAGTTGCAGGTGGAAAGCTAGCGAGTTAATTTGGCGCGTGTTGAGAGAGAGAGAGAGAGAGAGAGAGAGAGAGAGAGAGAGAGAGAGAGAGAGAGCGAGCGATGCTGTGTTCAAGTCTTATATCACTTGACCCTAATAGGTAGCTGTTTTAATCTTTTTCTCTGTGGCTTTCTGCATGCTGCAAAATTTGCATGGGTCTGGGACTTTACCGTAAACGACTGACGTATTTCGGCTATCTAAATGCAGCAAAATTTTGAAGGGTTATGTTTGAATTTTTCGTTTCTCTACCATTGTTTCTACAGACACCAAATATTTATGACACCAATTAAATTATTGGTTTTGATTATTAAAATTTTTATTAATACCGAATGGGGTCCATATATTGCTCTTGTTTACATCATTTTTCGCAGCTTTGGTGGTGTGTTGATTAAAACACATTGAACGCTTCGTCTATAATTTGAACGTCGGCTATTGATTTGAAATTGAAACGAAGAAAATATCTTGTCTGTTAAAACTTTGAAAATGCTACAAAACCAGGAATTTTACCGCATATTATACACACGAACTGCAATTTTCCCTCAATTTTCAGGTCCAAATAGGGAAGGTGTGTAGTAAATATCAATGTGTAGTGTACTCGACAAAATAGTTTATGTTTTCCGTGTTTGTTTAACTAAAATGCTGATATGCTAATTTTAAATTTAAGCCATGGATATCAAATTAAAAGTGGTGACATTTATTTCCATTTAAAACTATTAAATATACCTTGAATTTGAGCTTCTTTATTCTCAAATAATACACACAGAAGTAATTAAGGACATGAAATAAGACCTGGAAAATAGATCCAGCACCTTGTCTCTTTTAGATTTGAGTGTTGTTCTATGGAATAACGTTAAGAACGTCATGACGTTAGCTGATTTTATAGAATATATATCAGTCCTTCAAATGCAGAAAAATACGACTTAGAAGCGAAGAAAATCCATAAAATTTCATATTTTGAATATTCTACCCATTATCTATCCTGAATTTGCCAAAAAGCGAAATTGCCATAAGGGCCCTTTTGTCGTGGGCACAAACATGTAAGTGTATGTCGGGTCCAGGCGCCAAGTCGCTGTGAGACGTCACACGGAGTAACGGGTACCGCGCCATGTTGAAAGAGGAAAAGTAGATCAGCAGTTGAATTTCGCCTTATGTTATATTGTTTGTTTGTAGTTTAGTGTATTTATGGTATAGTTATCGTGATCAGCATTGTGAATACTCTGATACTGATATTTCGTTCGGACATGGCCAAGGAGTCGGCATGCAAAGCCGCTCCGGTAAGTTCATCATTACAATATTACTCAGATTTATTAATTTCCTAGCACCAAGATGTTTTCATTTACTAAGTATAAATTATTCTAAGTAGCACTGTTCTCATATTAAGATTTTGTAAATCTGAAAGTCGTTAGAATTGTATCACAGTGTGTTGGCTGAGTCTGGACATTTCAAGGAGACCTCTACAAAACCACAGACCGTCACAAAACAAGGAGATTTCCAGTATAAGATAGCATTCCAGTAGCTAAAGAGGGGAGTTTATAATATCAAAGAATGAAGGCTCTAAATACTAAGTCTCTTGGCAAATAAATAAAGTGTATTTGGTTTGTATTTTGTTTTTGTATTTTTGTTTCGTTTTGTTTGTTTTTATAGGGGGATGTACAGTGTAAAAATGCAGTACAGTATCTTATGTACATCATTTGAAGATTCAGAAATTAAGAACAAAAATCATGTACTATATCAAGATATTATTTCGACTGCATGCATATTAAAAATATGTGATAAATTTAAATATGAACACAATTCTTTTCTATATTTTTTTTCAAGCCATATAGACATCGATCGTGACAAAGACAGTCACCACTATGACTGTACTACTACAGCATGCTAGAGGTTCACGGCAAGATACTTTTGACTCGACACTGCTCAACAAGAAGGTATATAAGGAACGTTTATCAAGGCTTTAACTTGTTGGAGTACAGATATAGTCAGATACATGTAGTCATTGTTAATACATTTTCTGTGACAAATAATTTCCACAATATCAATTGGACAATGTTTGCCCAAATCAACCTGAAGCATCAGCTTTGTGTATTTCTGTGTACAGGTGCTCTGGAGTGTAAAACTTTGCAGTGTCTCGTGACAATTATGGATGTAGATGACAGTGGAGTTGATGTAGAGGAAACTGTGATAATTGTAACCAAATATTTAGCAACTAGCAAGTGAAAGATTCAAATGATTTACTATAATCATATATGTGAATTCTTCATGTGTGCTTTCAAGATGTATCATATTTCACATATTATCTTTGTTAAGAGTTTGTTAATTATATATAATGATATATCAGGAATCTCCAGTCCACAATGTTTTAGTGATTTGTTAGTGGTTTGTTACCTATAGTTTGTTAACTAAGGATTGATAGCAGTATGTTCTATATAGCTGTTAGTAGTTTGTTTAAAAAAATTGCTTGAACTTGTACAATCATTCATCTCAAGAAATCAATTCTTATTTATGTTGCTGTTTTGGTAATTGTGAATGTTATTTGTAAGCAGTTTGATAAGCAGTTTAGTAATAAACGTTTTGCACTTTGACAAAATAAGCAGTTTTCTAGCAGTTTGGTATTCCATATATGACACGGTAAATAGGGTCAAAGGTTAAAGTAAGCTGTTCCTTAGCAGTTTTTAAGCAGTTCAAATAAATATTCATGAATGAAGGCTTGTAGAAGTATCTAATTTAAATTATTCGGCCAAAATAACTACCTAATAACTGCTAAGGAACCGTGGAGGCTAAGAAACTGCCAAGAAACTGGTAGATGAATGCTCTTATGCAAATGAGACATGCTTACTTATAAGGACTGTTGATGGTTAAGGAACTGCTTATTTTAAGTGAACTGTGAAGGTTAAGAAACTGCTTTGGGAAGGCCTTCCACTTTAACTTGGAAGTGCAAATACAATGAATTTATAAATCAGTAGAATGCCTGGCTTTTTTCTGTTGGACAGACTCTGATTGGCAATTGCACTTATTCTTATATATATTTTTTACTTTTGATCTTACATTTTGTATCAACACAACCTAGTTATGATTGATTGTACATTTCTAATTTACTAGTGTCAAACTACATCACATTTCTCCACCTCTCTCAATCTGTCTTTCTTTCACTATTCCTCTCTTTTCTCCATCCTCTTGCTATCTCTCATGTATTGATATATTGGTTTATATGTATTATGATCAATTTATATACATATATTATCCTGTCTGATTTGTATATTCAAGTAATACAGATTTCAATAAATTACTCCTAAAACATGCTTTTGATGCATCAAGTTGGTAATCAATAAATAATCTATAGTAAGGAAATTTTCAAACATGCGCCAATTTTGTCAAAAACTGTAAAAATGGGAACTCTTCAAAAGAAAGTAGAAAATTTTGTTGTAAGCGTCTTTAATTAATTAAAGCACATTTCAGAATGTATCAGGAACCCCGATTATCCATCAATTTATCTTTGAAAATTTCTACTACCTCAAATGTTGGAACCTGTGGGGATCCGGGTTAGACTATCCCCAGTATCGTTTTGCTTGTCATAGGAAGTGATAAATGGAACGGTTCTTTGGATATGAGACTGCAAAAACTGAGGCCCCGTGTCACAGCAGGTTGGCATGATAAAAATCCCTCTGCTTACAGGCCGTAAGCGCCAAACATAGGCCTAAATTATGCAGCTCATCGGCAATGGTGAGATCTCCATGGAGTTAAATTAACATAAACTCAAATAATTAAAGATATTTTTAATCATTTGAGTTTGTGTTAATTTAGTACCCCATACATCTCCATGAGTGAACAAAAATTTGAGCGGGACGTTAAACAATATACAACCAACCAAAGGTTTGAATGATGTTGGTATTAACATGATACAAATCTGAGGCATTAGATTGATTGATTATATTGTTTAACGTCCCGTTTGAGAATTTTTCACTCATATGGAGACGTCACCATTACCCGTGAAGGGCTGCAAAATTTAGGCCTATGCTCGGCGGATATTGCCTTTGAGCAGGGAGGGATCTTTATCGTGCCACACCTGCAGTGACATGGGACCACGATTTTTGCGGTCTCATTCGAAGGACCGCCCCATTTAGTCGCCTCTTACGACAAGCAAGGGATACTTGAGAACCTATTCTAACAACCCGAATCCCCACGGAGGCATTAGAAATTTCAATACATAATGGTAAACTTTGAACAGAGTAAGTGTGTTACCTCTGTGAGAGAGTCAAATTTCATCAATGTGACCTCTGATTCATGCAGTTGTTTGACGTAGTCCCTACTGGTCCTCACTGGGCTGTGAGTAAAACATGCTCTCCTTAAAAATATCCAGTCTATGAAATGGAAGGTGAAGCAGGGTAAATATTAAGAAATAGTTTCTTTATCAAGAGTTCGTTGTTACATTAACTTTTACACATCAAACATAAAATGAAATTACATCAATTATTTCCAACAACGGGATGTTTTACGACGATTTGTCATAGGATTCAACAAATGGGGCGGTCCTTCAGATGACCACGCAAAAACCAAGGCCCCGTGTCACAGCAGGTGTTGCACGATATTTAAAGATCCGTCCCTGCTCAAAGACATGTAAGCTTTGAGCGTAGGCTTAAATTCTACAGCCCTTCACCGGCAATGGTGACATCTCTACGATTTTCTGGGACGAGACGCAAGTCGACTGTAATATTACTGGTAAGAGTTGAGGGAGACGTTTTAGGAGACGACTTTGAACACCCCCACGTATTCCTTAGACCGATTGATAGGGGTTTCCTTCTTTATTTTGGTACCCGTTTTAATCATTGTTGTTGGTGAGAATCTATTGCCCATCACACAGTTATGAAACGGGGTAATCCAATGAATTCATGATTTGTGATTTTTTAAAGGGTTAAATATTATATACTGACTGACTTTTAAAACGCAACACACGTTTTTTAAATTTATTCATTGAAAGCATTACATATAAAACTTTTATTGCAAAATTTACCCACCATACATCGTATTGATTTTCAAAAACCCATCTCCCGCTCACGCCGATATATGTGAGAAAGTTTGCCAGTTTACTTTCGGAAGGTCGGTGGTCTCTTCCCGTATACATTATATCTGGGTTCTCTCCTCCACCCACAAAAATGGACGCCACCAGATAACTGAAAAATTGTTGAGTGTGGCGGAAAACAAACAAACAAACAAACAAAAATCCCATCTCTCGATTTACCTTTGTTCATTGTTTGCGCGTTGTGAGTAGGATCGCGCGAAATTTTCAGTTTTTTTTCCAAACACGTGGAAAGGTAATAGAGGAGTTTTTCGCGATAAAACAACTTTGTTGGTGAAAGCATAGACACCACTAACAGAAAAAAAAATCAAAACCAAGACTATGCCGTGCTTAAGCAATGAAATGCGCAAGCAGGCACTTGATATGCTGCAAGCAGGCGTTATTCAGTGTGAGGTTGCAAGGCGTTTTAATGTCCATCCTTGTACAGTTCGGCGGTCGTTATCACGATTCCATCAGACAGGATCCCTAAATGATCGCCCAAGACATGGTCAACCGTTTGTGACAACGCCACGGCAACAAGCGTTCATACGACAACGTCATCTGCGCAATAGGTTTACGGCCGCTGCGACCACGGCGAGAAAAAATTATTGGACGTCATGGAAGGCCTATTCATTCTAGAACCGTTTCCAGAATTTTGAAGCGCCATGGGATCCGCTGCAGAAGACTTTATAAGGGGCTACAGCTTAAACCGCATCGCCGACGGTACAGATTGCAATAGGCAAGGCAGCATCTGACTAAACGTCAAAATTGGTCACATGTTGTGTTCTCAGATGAGTCCAGATTTAACGTTAGCAACGCAGACGGCAGATGTCAGTTTACAGTCGTTTATATGAACGTTTTGCAGACAGTTGTGCCCTCGAGCGCGAGAGGTTTGGAGGGGGAGGCGTCATGGTTTGGGGTGCAATTAACCACAATTTTCGGTCACAACTGGTCGTTTTAAATGGAACCCTCACTGCTAGGATGTATGTGGACGAAATTCTGCAGCCTGTTTTAGCACCATTAATGCAGCAGCATAGGCAAGGAAATGGGTTAATTTTTCAACAGGACAATGTGCGCGCACATACGGCAAGATTGACACAAAACATTTTTGAAACGAACGCCATTGACGTCCTTGATTGGCCCGCCATGTCCCCAGACTTGAATCCAATCGAGCATTTGTGGAGCGAGCTGGGGAGACGTGTGCGCAGCAGCCAGCCTCAACCTCAGAATCCGCAAGAATTAGGGAGAGCCTTGTTGGAGGAATGGCAGAATATTCTTCAGAGGACTATCCGAAATGTTTGTCAATCAATGTCACGTCACCTTCGCGCCATCATCACTGCTAATTGAGGTAATACCCGGTACTAGTGAACAAAACGACATTTTTGACGCACCCCTTATTGACATTCATTTCAACTGAAGCCTCTTTGTGAATAAAATGATGTTCAAAATCAAGTAATAGTGTTCAGTTAACATGGTTTATAATATACCACTATGAATTTGTTTATTACGTATATGAACAAATTTACTATATATATATATATATATATATATATATATATATATATAATGGATAAATTATTATTTTGCAAATTTTCATTGCTGAAGCTCCGTGTTACATGTAGAAAAAACGTGAGGTGGTGACCATAAAAGCAATAGGGATATTCCTTTGAGAAGTTTCATTGCAAAAGCTCGAATCAATAGGATGATACTGGTTTCTTAGATTAGCTACATTTTTCTGGGTCGCAAGAGCAAAGTCATTGAAATGATAATTTCTTTGTTTTTTATTTAATTTCAAATTCACTTGCAAGGCTGCTATCAGAAAATAAAAAGAGTAAGGAAACGGTCAAAGTCGTTCCAGTATGACGAGGCAGTTAATGAGATACTTATGACGAGGCAGTATCTCAGATACTTATGACGTGGCAGTATCTTAGATACTTATGACGAGGCAGTATCTCAGATACTTATGACGTGGCAGTATCTCAGATACTTATGACGAGGCAGTATCTCAGATACTTATGACGTGGCAGTATCTCAGATACTTATGACGAGGCAGTATCTCAGATACTTATGACGTGGCAGTATCTCAGATACTCATGACTCTTACTACTGTATACACAGTGTTATGGTGTACAGGTGGAATGCACCTAGTGTTCTGTAGACTGGCATCTTCTAAATATTCTGTGGTGTACAGGTAGAATACACAGTCAAGCGCCTATTGTTTTGATAACAATTTCCTGTGGTATGTGACTGCAATTATGTACCTACAATATAGATGTATTCCATTTTCATACCTTCTCCATAATTGTTATGATATATTGTCACGAATTGCCTGAGCTCTTGTCAAAATATATGATATTGACAAACTTTACAATACTTTATATACATATATGTTACATCACGTTTCATTTTGTTTGTTTTTTTTATACTTTACAATACAATATAATACATTATGTATGTATAAAAGTGTGTCTCCAATTTTCATGTCCTTAATGTCCAGCATTAGTCCATGCTTTTTCCAACTTTGGCGGGCAGGGATAAGGGTATCGTATGGCGATGTTGTTTGAATTCTTTATTTGTACTTAGAATCTATAATATAAAAGTCGTTTCAAGAATACATACTGTATTGTTACACACCAGTTACGTACATTACATACATTTGATAATTTCACTGTCATTTCAATACTTAAGGTTTTACATTTTACTACAACGTCACATATTTTGCTATACGATGCATATATACATAACCATGCTTCTGTAAGGAAAAGTCCAAGAGTAGTCAAGAATAAATGGAAAAAGAGTTGGGTCTAAACCCTACTGCAGGCTCGTGTGCATCTAAACCCTTTTATAACCTTATTTGTTCACCGTTAGGGTTTATTCCATTGAAGCTACCAGGAGAATTTAGAATCATCCATGATTTATCCTTTCCAGAAGGTAGTTCAGTAAATGAGCATATACCTCGGAATAATGCAGCTATGAATCTATAGAAGATGTAATTCAATATATCAAAAAATTTGGAAAAGGTGCACTTATGGCGAAGCTGGATGTAGAGGATGGGTTTCGAAACATCCTAATTCATCCTTCAGACTATCATTTTTAGGCTTTGTATGGGATGGGAAATTTTACTTTGATAAGTCTTTACCAATGGGTGCTAGTTCATGATGGCAGTTGTTTGAGAAGTTACGTACAACTTTGCAGTGGATTATGCTCAGAAAGTATAAAGCCTCTGGTATATCTTATTGATGATTTCATCTTCATAAGTCCAGCATCATCTCAAAAATGTCTTTCTGATGTCCAGAATTTTGAGACCTTGTGCTTTAGATTAGGAGTCCCTTTCAAACAATCAAAAACTATTCTTCCAACCACTTGTCTCACCATTTATGGAATGGAGGTAGGCTCTGTACATATGGAAAGCCGGTTACTCGAAGAGAAACTCATCAACAATTATTAGCAAGGACAGCACATAGAAAGAAAATACATTCGAAAGAGTTACAGTCTCTGATAGGTCTGCTTAACTTCGCTTGTCAAGTGGTCACTGCTGGTCGGGTATTCTTGAGACGTTTAATTGACCTGGCTTTCAGTGTACTTCGTAATGATTGATTGGTTATATATTGTTTAACATTCCGCTTGAGAATTTTTCAATATTACTGGTGAAGGGCTGCAAAGTTTAGGTCTATGCTCGGCGCTAATGGCCTTTGAGCAGGGAGGGATCTTTAACGTGCCACACCTGCTGTGACAAGGGGCTTCGGTTTTTACAGTCTCATCTGAAGGACCGTCCCAATTTAGTCGCCTCGTACGACAAGCAAAGGGGTACTGAGGACCTATTCTAACCCGGATCCCATCCGGGTTCTTCTGAAGAACGTGCTGACATCAAAACATGGCAACTTTTCATTGACTATTTTAATGGTAAATCTATTAATCGAATGGTAAATCTATCAGGACGAGTGGTCCTCTTCAGAGAAATTATTTATGTTCACTGATGCATCGGGTAGTTTAGGCCATGCAGCAGTATATGGCTCCAAATGGTTAGTTGAACCCTGGGTAGGTATACACACACAATATCATATTTCTATAGGGAACTTTTTCATATTTCCTATTGTTAGTGGAGGTCTGGGGTCCATGTTTATGTAACCAAAAATTCTTTTCTTCTCTGACAATATTGTAGTTGTTCAAGTTATCAACAGTTATGCAAAGACAAATATTAATGAGGCTTGTGCGTCGCTTGGTGGTTGCTGCGATGAAATTTAATATTATTTAAAGCAAAGCACATACCAGGCAAACACAATGTACGTGAAGATTACCTTTCGCGTTTTAAATTTCAGGAAGCTAAGAGTTATGCCCCATGGTTGGACCGAACACCAACAACAGTGCCAGACAACCTGATTCACATTTAAGTCTATCAAGTCAGCAGTTACTGAATGCTTCTTTGTCTGTATCCTCTAGGTAATCATACCTCAGAAGTTGGATCGTGTTATACAAATTTTGTACTTCTCAAAATTTGCCATTTTCTCTCCCCATTTCAGAAATAATTATTTGTAATTTTATAAGGTAACTATTCACACAAGATTTAAGTCCATCCTGCATCACCTCACACATTTCAACTATCAGCTTCATTCATAAACTATATAACCTTTATGACCCAACCCACTCCTTCATAGTGAGGAAAATAATTAAAGGTGCCCACAACGTAGCAAAATCGTCCGACACCAGACACATAGCATATCCTCATCAAATTGCTCTCGGCTTTTAATCATACAGTTCAAGAGGCTGACACAAGAATTTTGTTGTCAGCTGTGTTTCTGCTTGCCTTCCATGCCTTTCTGTGATTGGGTGAGTTGGTTCCCAGGAACAATACCTTTAACTCCAAAGTATTACAAAGGAATGATGCATCATTCTTCTCAGATGACAATTCTGTACAGATCATACTGCGACATTCCAAAAACTTGAGAGGCAGCCAGCCAACCCTTCAAATGATCAATTCTGTCCAGTTCAAACTTTAAAATTGTACACTGCCCAATACAAACACACTTGGGAACCTTTATTCACCTTCAAATCTGACACACCTGTACTTAATAATTTGGTTGCATCTCAGTTAAAACTTGCTACCAATTTCATTGGATTGAACTCATCACAGTACTTGGGCTACAGCTTTCGCATTGGGGCTGCCATAGATGCTGCAAAGAATGGTATGTTTGAAAATGTTATTCAGCAACTTGGTCGCTGGAACTCTAATGCAATGAGAGTTGCATTAGGATAGATTCATTCAAACTGTATACCTGTTGACACAATGTCTGAAAGTTGATACGTCAAATCTTGCCTTTGTACATGCACTGCCACGGCTCAGGTTTAAAGAAACCAGCTTATTGCTGCTTCACATCATGTATAACTCGGGTATCATACTGCATTAGCTTTATACACTTAAATTTCCTATTTAGCTATTGTTATATCTGTATATAACATGACGTCAGCATATGGCTGCTCATATATGTATGTAGATAGATAAACATTTAGCTCACTATGTGCGATATATGTTGCTGCCAACCTATGAGATCAGCATGTGGCTGTTCATGTGTCGTAGATTCTGGATTTGCTCTCACCATTATTGCTTATAGATTAGAAATCAAAGAGCATGATGTCAGCACGTGGCTGGTCATGTGACCCGGTCTCTGGCCTTGGTCTCATCAACACTCTGTGAAATCAAATTCATGAGGTTAGCATTCGGCTGGTCATGTTGAACATATTCTAGTCATGATGGTGAAATTAACAAACATTTTGTGATAAAATGTCTTTCATGGGGTCAGTATTCAGTGCACATTGTATTTTATTTAATTATAATCTGGTAAAAGGTATTAATGCTTAGATCGGCACATGGCTGCTCACGTAAATACATCTACTCATGATTTAAGGTCTATGAAATACATAAATTTGTCTCCTACGAATTGTAATCAATTATTGAACCCACGTAGTATATACTCCCTTAGTCTTGCTGCTGGATTATAAATGTATAATTCCCCAACTTATGGCTGCTTATACATACATATAATAGTAATTTTCCATTGGAATCGGATCATTGATATCCACTTCATACTTGTAATTTAGCTGCAACATAGTCTCCTTTCCATGATTTTCATTTGATACCTATCGTTCTGTAAAGCTGCATGCGTCATGCAAACATTTAGCATGGTTTTGGCCTTTTTTCTTACGCCACCTTCTCGTTGCACTAACTTTTAACTATTATATAACAAAAGCTGGGTAAAGCATTAATTGGTAACATTATGCTTTTCAATTTCAATTATTCATCATATGACCTTATCCCAGCTATTAAATTTGATCAAGTTGGTATATGTTAAATATTGTATGTGCTTCTGTTTTTTCTTTGTCATTTATTTGGTCAATTAATGACACAATATCACATCATTTGATTTTAAGGTGTTTTTAAATACATTTAGCAACAAGTTAATAACAAGTTCCGGAAAAGGATGTAGCAAGGATTGAAATAATGTAAAAGTTGTGAATGTAAATATGCATTACACGTTTACAACAGTATAGGCTTTCTGACATGATGTGAAATTTACGCAAATTTGCGACGTCACACGCGCCGTAGAAAAATAAAATACATGTAATGGGTGGTATCCACTGGATAAAGAAGTATATATGTGATAAAAAGTATGTATTTTTGATTTGTGTCTTTGTGAGATTTTCCCTTTATAACATTGTACAATTAGGTACATGTTCAATAGAAATGTATTCATCGATCGTTATTGTCCGGAATGGAAACAATAAGCCGTGATTTGCGACGATGTGTTTTTGCAAACGTGCTGATAAAAGCTATGACGCATTGTGCTCGGAAAAAAAGAGTAGTAGTATAATTGTGTTCTTCTTGGATTTTTTTTAAAGATAATTAGCTTGACTGGAAGAAATGGGGAGTACCTCATCTTCAAAATCCTAAATCGGGGGGCGGAGGTGGGTGGGTGGGAGTTGGATGAATTAAATTTTTCGCCACAAGATAATGTATATATAAAATATCTAAAATATGAATTCAATTTACTGTTTACATCTATTACGTTTTCAGAAATTTGAACTATTCAAACAAGAGGCGATATGGTATTCCACGAAAAACGGACAGTATGCTGTAACTCTAAATTCATATATATGCATAACGTTTAACGTGACGAATATTCATTAGTCAAACTATTGAGGGAGTTAGCTTTCCCAGCTGTTACTAGTAATTACACTCTTTTCTCACGACGTATAGAGTAACAACACTCCTTTCCCCGGATATTATTAATAATTACATTTCCTGTAGTTATTGCTAGTGATTATAATGCTTTTCCCTGCCGTTACTAGTCATTGCACTTTTCCAAACTGTTATACTAGTAATTACTTATTTTCCGTCAGGTTACTTATCTAGTTGAGGTTACTATCTATTATACTTCTTTTCTGGTAGTTGGGTGATTCTAGTGTCACAGAAAGACGTGATATCTGATTAGCATTAATTTATTTACATATATTTTTATAACTAAAGTAGAAACCATATTTTCTTTGAGCAATTTTACCGTTTTACAAGAATCTTGATAAACCATTCAGACACTGACAGAGGTACATGCCAGTGTAAGGAACGATGACGCTGGGACCCTCATGCAGTTTCAAGTGAAATTATTATTTTTAATATTTACATTCTACTTTCATTTCTGTCGGAAATCCCAGCCGTTGAAATACACATTCGTTTTACTATATCAAGATCAATAAGCGCATTGTTCACAACGTGCTAACGTTTGCTACGACACGGGACTCCGTTTCGAGGTCATATTGAAAAGACCCATGATTCTCACTTCTAAATGTCGAGCATTTGGTAAAGGAGCAGTCCCTACCTATGTTTACACCTCAGGTTTGACGCGGCCATGACACGAGCGGGGTTCGAACTTAAGACATCCCGGTCACGAAGTCTCCTTATGAGTGAAAAATAATATCGAATAGGACGTAAAATAACATACAAACAGAAGAGAAGGTGTGAATCAGAATTGCAGACATGTACAGTATAATCAATCCTGCAAATAATAAACCATCATTAGGTGTCATAGGTCCGGAGAACGCTTTGTTGTGTTCTTTGATGAAGGGGCCATATTAAACGGAAGTAAAATTATTTATTCTTATAATAAAAAGAGACCCATGGGCCATATCGCTCACCTGAGTCACCTTGACCCATATTAAAGATGTCCACTATATATTCGCATGTAAAACTTTAATCTCCTATTGTGACCCCACCCTACCCCTGGAGGTCAGGATTTTGAATAACTTGAATCTGCACTATGTCAAAAGGCTGTCAAGTAAATTTCAACTTTACTGGCTTAGTGGTTCTTGAGAAGAAGATTTTTAAAGATTTTTTCCTGTATTTCCGCAAATAAAACTTTGATCTCCTATTGTGGCCCCACCCTACCCCTGGGGACTATGATTTTAAAAAAAACTTGAATCTGCACTATATCAGGAAGCTTCAATGTAAATTGGAACTTTCTGGTCCAGTGGTTCTTGAGAACAAGATTTATAAATGATCCCATCCTATTTTTGCATTTTTGTGATTATCCCCCTTTGAAGGGAACATTGCCCATCTTTTGAACAAACTTGAATCCCCATTACCCAAGGATGATTTGTAACAAGTTTGGCCCTGTGGTTCTGGGTAAGCTAATTTTTAAAGACTTTTTCCTATATTTTCACATATAAAACTTTGATCCCCATTTGTGGCTCCACACTACTCCTGGGGACCATGATTTTAAAAAATTGGATCTGCACTATATAAGAAAGTTTCCATGTAAATTTAAACTTTACTGGCACAGTCATTCTTGAGAAGATTTTTAAGTGACCCCCACAATATTTTGTACTTTTATGATTGTCTCCCCTTTGAAAGGGCATGGCCCTTCATTTCAAAAAACTTGATTCTCTTTACCCAAGTAAGATTTGTACCAAGTTTGATTGAAATTCGCCCTGTGGTTCTGGAGAAGATTTTCAAAATTTATCAGTATTTTTTCAATATTTTGTTATTATCTCTCCTTGGAGAAGGGCGTTGCCCTTCATTTGAAAAAAACACTTGAATCCCTTTCACCTATGGATGCTTTTTGTGAAGTTTGAAATTGGCCCAGTGATTCTGGAGAAGATGAAAATGTGAAAAGTTTACGCCGCCGCCGACGACGACAACACGGATGACGGACAATGGAAAGTTTCGATTAGAAAAACTCACTTGAGCCTTCGGTTCAGGTGAACTAATAAAACCAGGCACTGATAAACTATACAAATCCGGATAACAGTTAACTGTGATACAAAATATATGACATCCTCCCTTTTCAAGCTTTAAGTAATAAAGTAAAATTCAACATACAATCAATGGAAATGTTCTGAAGTATTAAACATTTAGAAGATATGAGAGATATAAGTAAACTACATGGAATATTTTCAATGTCCATGACAACAACCGAAATTTGCTTAAACGTGTGAAATATACTGGTTGCATAACATAATCTGCAAAGGAACACTTCTGTGTAAATATATCGTTGACCTATAGGACTAGTATTGGTTTCAGTTTTTACAAAAAGCTTATTGAAATCCGTTCCGGTTGATGATTTTAGGTCACATGTGTGTAGTTATTTGTTTCTCCTGCATCGCTTTAGTTCTAGTCAACATACGTAACTTTTAGAGATAGAAGAAACCATTTCACAGTCGTTATCTGAGAAGCATGAATTATGGATGTGTTTTTAGTTCCTTATCTTGAAATTTCATGTCGTATTTCTCAGTTTACTTTTAACAATACAATTACTTCATATGTGTTTAACTCATTTCTTTGGAAATAATCAGGTTATAGAGTATTGTCTTCAAGGTATACAATTTTTAAATGTAATTTTAATATATTTAGCATCAACTGTGTATTTATCTGACACCACTCAGTATATTTACAGATACATCCATTGTATGAGGGTCCTTATCTGATGCCTGGGTAATGGCAACGGGACATAAAATCTTAAATGACCCAACCCCACCCATTTCTAATCTGTAAACCTCCCTCCTACATTTTTGGTACAAAATATCGCCACTCCACACATTTTTCCCGAGGAATGAACTGCATCTACTCTGCAGTATCTCTCCCACAACCGTACTATTCCCCAGTGATGTTCTTGAAAGGCAAACGCAGCATATTTTGCTCGGCATGATTTTTTTTTCGTGACACTTGTATCGAGTAACACAGAGTGAATGATCAAAGTGTGCTTACACTGAGGTATAGTTTCGGGTGATTGCTTTTAGTTATAGAGAATTTATGATCTACATTCTCATAAATGTCTTTTATATCAAGAGCAAACATGCATTTAAGGAAGAAAATTGAAATAAAACACACAAGCCTGTATAAAAATAATTAAAATGGTGTTTTTTCAGGCGAAAATTTTAAAACAGTAAAAGTGTGCTAATAGGGGATTCGAATCAGGACACTAAAATTTTGATTGTGAGCGTCTGCGGTCTATCCACCTTAACTATACTAACTATGAATATAAACGGCATAAATATGAACCATGATGATAAAAATAGGTTTTGTAGGTTTTTTTGGTAAATATTTCGACCCCAGGGCAGGAGTGCCCTTAAAAATATCCTATTTTAAATTATTCCTTAGATGAAAACCTATCAAAATACTATAGTTTTTATTAGGAACAGGTCTCTAAATTTTGCATCCCTTCTTCCGGCAATGGTGAACGTCTCCATGTGAGTGAAAGATTCTCAAGCGAGACGTTAAACAATTAGGAACAGGCCTGCCCCAAAGGACTTCTAGGCCAAATTCATGCAAAAATAGGCGTTTCTACTGAGAAAACGCTGTTTTGGGCAACTTTGAAGGTTATTTTAAAAATTGCTAATACGAAATTTTAGTTTCAAAATGCAAATTTGAAAACATTAGAAATATATACGGTAAAAAATAACAAATGAACATTGATTTTCAAAAGTGAATTTTTCCGGAAAATCATTCTCTCCTATAGGTAAATTCTTTTGATATTCCGAATACATTCTTTGCCAAGAACTTCGATAGGACGTCCTCATCAAGATTTGCTTAGTTTTTGGTTTCGAACACATTAAAGTTTGTTTTGAACGGGCACATCCTTGAACTGGTTTATTAACACAGTCACTGATGTAGCTGGAAACACGTCAAGTCTATGTCGGCTATACGCCGATGATAATACTTTACAGAAATGTTCCACAAATATCGCAGCTATTCAATTACAGTTGAATGCTGACTTACAGAAACTTAATGCTTGGTCTACACAGTGGTTATTGAAGTTTAATCCGTCAAAAACGAAAGCTATTCTTTTCACTACTAAGAAAAACGAAGACCAACCCTCTCTAGAATTTCAAAGCTGTAACTTAGAATTTGTTTCCACCCATAAACATTTAGGCATTATTTTTTCACACAATGGTCGTCTTACATTGATACAATATTAGCCAATGCTTAAAAGAAACTGGAATTGCTAAATAAAATTACAGTTTAAAGTTAGTCCTAAAACTTAATCGCTTTTATACACTACTTATATAAGACCTCCGTTGGAATATGCATCTGAAATATGGGGTCGGTGTTCAAATCAAGATTCTGAAAAAATAGAAAAACTACAATTAGCAGCTGCAAGAATTGTCACAGGCCTTACTTCCCTGGCATCGCGAGACTCTCTCTCTCTCTATTTCGAAACTGGATGGGAATCACTAACTGTCAGAAGAAGGGACAAATTAAAAACAATTATGTATAAAATTTATCATAATGTGGTACCAGACTATCTTCAAAATAAGCATACGTTCGCATGAATCAAATTATGTAACAAGACAATCACAAAATTATAGTATTTCCAAATGTAGATTAAACATTTATAAATCATCCTTCGTCCCATCAGCGATAAACGAATGGAATTCTCTACCGATGGAAATAAGACAATCGACTTCCTTAAATTCTTTAGAAACAGTTTACATCGTCCATTGAGACCTCCACCTTCTTACTTTTCGTATGGTGAACGCTACTGCAATGTAATACATACCAGACTAAGACATAACTATTTATTTGATTGATTTGATTATTTATTGCTTTCCGCCACACTTAACAATTTTTCAGTTATCTGGCGGCGTCCAGTTTTTGTTGGTGGAGGAGGAGAGAACCCAGATACAATGTACCTGGGAAGAGACCACCGACCTTCCGCAAGTAACATTACTATTATTGAATATAGACTTATTCAGATATAACATTATTGACAGTCCTCTGTGTTCATGTGGTAAAACAGAGAATGCACACCACTTCTTTTTTTCTTGTACTAAGTATTCTACCCCAAGAAACGTGTTTAATATTGCTTCTTAAACTCTCTCGATCGACTTTATTCGCTCACTGGGGACGATTTCAAAATTGAAGGTCATAATATAATATGAAATTACCGTACCGCAATTTTGGGTGCAGATTTCGCATAACATAAACGTGGAAATTCCGGAGGCTTCACCCTAGAACCAGGTCCCAGATCCCCGGCCTTTTGGACCCCCGATGAAAAAAGCTGGATCCGCGCCTAATGTAGGTAATTGTTTATAGGACCAGTCGGCAATCTTGTTTTCAGGCGACGCCCTAGAAACATCTGCGTTGGTAACTGTCCCAGTCCTAGCATTTCTGTATTACAATAATCCATTAATGCTTTGTACGGGTCCTTCATTTTCTTGAGGATCAGTTTGACAGTTTGTACCATCCTCTCTGCCTGCCCGTTTGATTTTGAAATACAATGGACTTGCCGTGGTGAGCGTGAATCCAAATTCCTTTGTAAAGTCTTTAAACTCCTTGCTTGCGTACTTTGGACCATTGTCGTATACTAATTCGTCTGGAATTCTATTTTGAATACACGCATTTGAACGAGTTCGCAACTTGTAGCGACGACAGGTCTTTTAGAATCCTAATCTTCGGCCACTTGGAATAGTAATCGACAGCGCTTATATAATGATTTTGCTGGTATACAAATATATCGGGTGTGATCTTAGACCATGGACGGTCTAGCAACTCTGTACATATCATTCGTTCCACCGGATTATGGTTTGAAACTTTGTCTCCAATATGCGCTGCCATGCCGAGCCGGTACACTCGCGTGCTTGGCTCATGCATTTCTCAATTCCCAGATGAAATTTGTAAGCTAAGTACAATATTTTCTGTTGCACCGACTTTGGAATTACGAGTTTGCTGCCCTTGAACAGTAGTCCATCCACATGCAATGTCTCATCACGAAAGGGTTTACATGGAAATACTTGATGGCAAGGCCAATCTGATAACACTGTGCGTAGGGTAGAATCATGCAGAGTATCCTATTGAAATTCTGTGTAGTGCAGGTGGTCTTTTGACATTGGAAGATGTTGATTGAGTGTAAAGCCACTGAAATCAACTTCAGGTACCAGCTCTCCTTTAGTTTCATAAAGGCAATGACGACTCCAACACGACCACTAATAGATGCGGCGCTCCTTCAGTCGACAATAACAAATGTGTACAGATTAAAACGTTAGTTATTTTTGAGAAGAAATGGAAAGTATTTTACAGAATAAAAAGATTGTTATTATAGATTATTGTCCATAAATTAGCAACCGTTGTATTAAATAAGTTATTGATTCATTAACATTAACAGTATCTTTGTTATTATTAAGTTATTATTATTACTAAGTTATTATTATTACTAAGTTATTATTCGTATTATACCAGTACATTAAAAGCATATAACAAAATAAAATATTTTGTAACAAAGTTTGACAATCTATCAGATTAATTAATCGTGTGCATACGATAAGCCATAGTATTTTATTCCTTTCAAACCTTCTTCCTATTTTTGCACCTTCGAATGATTGAATAGTTTTTTTTTTTTTATATCCCGTTGATAATTTTTCACTCATATTGAGACGTCACCAGCTGTAGGTAAAGTGCCACAAATTTAGACCTATGCTTAGCGCTCAGGGCTGTTGCAGTGAGGGTTCTTTAACGTGCCAACGCCTACCGTGACACGGGACTTCCTTTTTAAGGTTAAATTGGAATGACCCGTGATTGTTACTTTTAAATGCCAAGCGTTTGGCGAAGGGGCAATCACTATCTATGTCAAGGAGGAATGCTACACCAGAGAAACTTGATATGGGTGAAAAGTGGAAGATATGAATAACAATATTTTGAAATTGAAAACTTTCACCAATTTACTTTATTTAGTCAAAAAAGGACAGTTTTAGTAGTAAGCAATTTGAAACTCGAACCCGTGATCTATAGTTAAGCAGTCAACGTGCTAACGTACTAAAAATTAACTAGGCAATTAAATTTGAAATCAGTAGACGAATATTGCTGATATTCACATTTCATTAAATGGTTGAAAAGGAAATCAGCCATTATGTCGCTGTAGAGTAAAAGTTTCTTTATCGTCTTAGGTTTGACGCGGCCTTGGCGGGGCTCGAAGTTGCGACATCCCGGTTAAGAAACGAACGCTCTACCACTAAGCTACAGTAACCAGTGAAAGGTGTTAGTGAAATGGATTTGTGAGTAAATAGTAGATACAATACTCTGTACCTCTGGTCAAGTAGGTTTGTAAGGACATGTCAAAGCCCTGCCTACTAGTATGCGAATAAATGGTAAAACAACAGCAACAACACAACACCAACAAAACCCGAAATTTTTCCAGAAAGAAAGATTAAGGGTAGAACAACTAAAATATCTTCAAAGCAAATTCAAAGTACCATGCAGATATTCTATTCTGTTACTTTGTCAATTAAAGCTAATTCTCATAGTTTTGTTAATTTTTTGTTGATGTGATTTTGTTGTACTGAAGACAATACTTTCAAATTTTTCAATTGAGGGAATATTTTACTACGCCGTTGATTTCCTTGGGTTAGATTAGGTCCTCGGTACCCCTTGCTTGTCGTAAAAGGCGATTAAATAGGGCGGTCCTTCATATGAGACCGCAAAAACCCAGTCCCCGTGTCATAGCAAGTGTTGCACGTTAAAGATTCCTCCTTGTTCAAAGGCCGTAAGCGCCAAGCACAGATTTAAATTTCACAGCCTTTCAATGCTGTAGTGGTCACCCATCCAGATGCCGATTACGCTCGTCATTGCTTAACTTGCTGTGATCAAGAAATAAAGTCTACCACATCGCTAGAAAACCTAGCTCTCTAGCAGTATAAGTACATAATATACTGTCCGCTACACTTCCCCCTGCTCAGGGAAATTTCGTCCCCAGGCTATTAGAGGGGCCTCTTCAGCTCGACGATAATCACGGTCGTCACCGGACGAAATCATGTCCTTTCCCGAGCTCCGAGGAGGTGAAAAAAGCTCCCCACCAAACACTAGAGTCACTACGCTGCTATCAAATTTTATCGCGTAGCGCCGTTGCTTAATTTGCGTGATCAAGAAAAAAACTCGACCAAATCACTGGAAAAGCTAGTTCGCTAGTAAGTCAGTATAAGTTCACTATATACTGTCCGCTAAGACCGATAATGGTGACGTTTCCATACGAGTGAAAAATTCTAGTGCGGGACATTAAACATTTATACAACGAATCAACCAACATTACAAATATACAACGAATCAACCAACATTAAAAATATACAACGAATCAACCAACATTAAAAATATACAACGAATCAACCAACATTACAAATATACAACGAATCAACCAACATTAAAAATATACAACGAATCAACCAACTAACTACGCTGTTGATTATTCCGAAAATACAGTCCCTTAAAAAAATGAAGTTTCTTCACACATCATTTTAACATTGACGGATACAACGGTATAACGGTGCTCCACAATCTACACGTTTCAAATCAAAAAATGCATGCACATATGGTGCGTATGTTTTAATTTGCTTGATTTATAACTAGAATCCATCCTTGAAAATAAAAATCAGATCTTGTAAACCTTAATAGATAGCTGACTTGAGTAATTGAAGAAGATTTGTAAGATATCTAATCCATTGCAAACTGCGCTGAATTCTAATAGTTATCGAAAAGTAGAATTAGATTCCCATTCCGTTTGTCTTTTTGATGATTTTCGAACCATTTATACAAATCGCTTCAGTTTCATATTTAAATGCTATGATTTACCTGAAAACTATTTTTCAACTGATTAGTATTTAATGACAGACAATTATTTGACTGAAAATATTAGATGTCCACTAAAGAAATGGAAGACTGTTCAGATCATTCCTGTCATACAGGTACATATATAAAGCCGTGTTGATGTTAATTTAGAGAAATGCCAATAGTTAGCTTAGAATGGCGCTGTGGGTCTATCGGTTCTTGAGCTTTGTGTTTCTGGAGATTGTGAATGTCGTGTTTTGCAAGAACTTTCATCTTGGACTAATGATGTTACGAGGGAATAGAAATTGGGCTAGCTATGAACTGCAAGCCAGTGCCATTTCTATAGCCGTAGACAACGCCAGGAGAGACGGCCATTTTCTGAACCATACGTTTACGTAAGTGTTTTACAAGTTTTGACGAACCGAACGAAACAAATACATGTGGTTACTGATACAATTCTTCATGATACAATAATTCTTCATTTAGCATTAATATGCCGATGAAAATTGACAGAACACTTGAATCTGAATGTGTTCATATTCATATCTTATTTATTTCATCTTCGTATCATATGTTATTGAGAATTATCCTTAAAAAATTCTAAACAAAGAAAGATTTTATGTAAATTTGGAATAAGTGCAAATAATTTCAAAACTGAAAGTGCAAATAATTTCAAAACTGAAAAAAAAAATCAAAAAAGAAAACAAAACAAAACAACAACAACAACAAAATACAAAAGGAAAAAAAAAAATAGAAAAAAACCAAATAAACAAAAAAACCAAAAAACCACAAAAAAAAAAAAAACCACCAAAAAAACAACAACAGACAAAAAGAAAAAGCAAAAACAAAACAAAACAAACAAACAAAATAATAATAATAATAATAATAATAAAAAATAATAAATAATAAAATAATAAAAAATAACCCCCCAGCAAAACGGAAAAAAAAAATCCCAACCAAACAAACAAATAAAAAACTAAACAAACAAAATAAACAAAACACTTGAAAGAAATATAAGAATATGTAGATTGTGTGAAACGAATTGTTTACACGATGAAGTTCATAGACTGACTGAATGACAAGATAGGATTTTTTCAGGACATTGCTAGAAATACTTTATCATTGAAAGATTATTTTGTGTGGATTTGTCAAATAAAGAGAATCGATTATGAATCAAGCTGAGTAAATTTTTACTCTACATTTTTAAATTCTATGTACGTTGAAAAAACAAATATTTGTAAAACAAAATAATAATTTGATAACTTCATATCAAAACTTCATTTTTGTGTGTACGGTCACATAATATTAAATATTATATGATTATACACACAAATATGTAGTACAAAATCTATATTTCATTTGCCATCTGCTATAAACCTCTGTATTGGAGTATATATTTTTCCTTTGCTGTCTACATGGACATTTTCCTTCCTTTTTCTCTTATGATTATCATCTTTTGCTTTATATGGCCTCTAAAGCCCAGAATTGGTATAATAAAGTCTTATACACTGTACATTGATGTATACATGTACTGCGGTAAAAACCCGAATCTAATATCATTACTGATACCGAAGAGCTTCGAACTTGACAAAAGATTAATGCTAAAGTATTCATAAATTAAAACTAATTTTACATCTATGTGACAAAATAATAATTATAATGAGCTGGGTAAAGATGGACAAAGTAGACAAAAAACTTGTACTCATTTATAATGTTAAGTTTCATTTCAGTTTTTTAAAGGATCCCTAAAGTTTGTTGTTAACAATTATAGTTCGTGTTTTTTGATTACTAATGTTAGAATGTTCATATAAATAGACTACATGAACAGCGTGCACTTTTATGTATTCTCATTTGTATTTGATTATGGCGAAATCTGTGACATGAAAAAGCATGATGTGCCTAGTTTAAGATGATTACTAAGATGCTCTAAATATATCTACATGTACAAGACACAGTGAATACATGCACACCGTGTCCCACGAAGCGACTAAAGCGATATAGTACACACGCGACGCTTCCAACATTTTTATAAAAATTATTTTTCCATCTCCTCGGTCTGAAGAGTATTTGTATAATAGGTTTGGATTTTGTATTGTAGCAATATTATCACGTGTTTTACATGGATAGCGCAATGATGACTTTACCTAACTAACTTGTAAAGCAAGGGTCCCGGGTTTGATACCCCATTGTTCCAAAGATTCTTATCTCCTTCTTTACGACGCTAATGCCTACTGACTTTACATTTTTATTTGTAACAACCAGGAACTATCAAAATATACTAATTCTAAAATAGACATGGTACCATACCCCAATTTTTGTTTATAGAAACGAGATAGATGACCTTTGACCCCGTTGACCTCTTTAAGGGCACAAAGTATTCAAACCAATGTTGTTGCAGATTGTTCCCTATTAAATCCTGAACAAAATTATATGTCATATGCTACCCCCAAGTCAGGATAGATATTGCTTTAAATTGATCTAGAAGATGCTGTCATTTTGCCTTTAAAAATCTCTCAAAAGTGCCAGTAGAGATTTCTGATCAAGTGAGATAGGATCTTGACTGTGATAATTTGACTGTTGAAGAATGACAACAAATGAAAGGAATAAGCACCTTATTCTTTCGAAATAAAACACAAATCACATAGTAGATGAGAAGTATCAGTTTTAAAGATCTTTCAGTTTCTGGAAAGTCCTTAAATTGAATGAAAATTACACTATGAGCATGCAGGAATGGTCCCTGAAGGTTTCAAAGAAAACTGCTCATTTTTTGGACAACTATCAGTTTGGTAGAACTAACTTCCGGTGGAAATGTATGAATTAAAATGCTTTGTTAGACTATATTATCAAATTTAAAAATAAAAAAAAATGAATAAAATTTGATGATTTTTAGCCTACTTCCAGTGGACGACGGAAGTGACGGCAACAAAATTGTAAGAGTATATCACATCTATAAGTCACTATCTATCATTCCTGAAGGTTTCAAAACTCAATCTCCAACCGTTTCTTAGAAAACGGACGGAGAAAATATTGTTTTGAAAACCGGACGGAAGTGAATTTTGATAAAAGTATTCCACTATACTCTAGAGATGGATAATGTCAATAGTATATGTGAAAATCATTTTAAACACCTGATTTATAAGTGAGATATATGAGGAAAAGAAAGACTTTTTTCCCGAAGTTTTTCTCCTAAAACCGAAAGTTACTATTCTACATTCCAGTAAGTCGCACTTTTTCTGAATCTACGAAAAAGACTTAATCATTCCATTCAAGTTTTGTTTTAAAAGCATAAATTTGAAAGTTAATGTTTCTTTCGTTCACTTCCGGTGACGACGGGAAGTGATGACAACAAAAATGATATACCTATGTCAAATTTAGAGGTCATCACCAATCATCCCTGAAAGTTTCAAGATTCAGCGGTTTTTAAAAACTGAAAGCGGACATATCTCACGAACGTAAGTGGATTTTGGAAAAATATTTGACGTTACTTTAGAAAGGAAAAATGTCAGTAAAATATGTGAAAATAATTTTTGAAAGCTTGTTTTATGAGCGAAATATGTGACGAAAAGCAAAGACCGATTTTCCGATGTTTTTCTCGAAAAACCGGAAGTTGTTGGTTTAACTTCCGATAAATATCGCAATTTCTAAAATTACAAAAGAGACCTAATTATATTATGTAGGTTTTGTTTTAAACGCATAAGTTTGAAATTTTACGTTTCATTGTTCATCCAGTGGCAAACGGAAGTGACGGTTACGGATATGATACATCTACGTCAAATCTAGAAGTCGCCATCTATCATTCGTGAAAGTTTCAAAACTATATTATTAACTGTTTAGGAGAAAACGTTCGGACAAAATGTCATTTTGAAAACAGGAACTCGGTCATAACATGCGACAGGAAGTGAATTTTGAAAAAAGAGAAAAAATGATCTAGTTCGTCCTATGATACATCTTTCCTGAAAGTTTCATGAAATTCCATAGCGCCATTTACGAGAAATCGCGTGCACAAAATCGGTAACAAAAATAATAATAACTAGACACGATCTCGTTGCGAGCAACGAGTAGGTCTTCCGTCCGATCAGGTGAGATTGGATCTTAACTGTATTCATTGACTAATGAAGAATGACAATAAATGAAAGGAATAAGCATCCAATTTTTTCGATATAGAACGAAAATCACACTGGAGATGAGAGTGATTAATTTTAAAGAGGTTCTGGTTTAAAACGAATGAAAGTTACACTATGGGCGTGCAGGGATTATTCATGAAAATTTGAAAGAAAAATGCTCATTTTTGGTTTTGGACAACTTCCGTTTGATTCAATCAACTTCCGATGGAAGTGGTATGATTTGAAATGCTCTGCTAGACTCTATGATAAACATTTAAAGATTAATGAAACTGAAAAATTGCAGATTTTTAAACTACTTCCGATGGACGAAGGAAGTGAAAGCAACAAAACTGAAAAAAAGTTTGTCACATATATAAGTCACCATCAATCATTCATGAAAATTTTAAAACTCATTCTTCAACCGTCTCTGAGAAAATGAACGGAAAAAATCTGATTTTGAAAAACGGAAATTGGACATATCTTACGAAAGGAAGTGAATTTTGATAAAAGTATTGAATTATACTCTAGAGATGCATTATGCCAACAATATATCTGAAATAATATTAAACACATGATTTATAAGCGAGATATATGAAGGCAAAGGAAGACCAATTTTCTGAATTTTTTCTCCAAAACAGGAAGTTGCTATTTTAACTTTCGGTAAGTCGTCATTTTCTTATATTACGAAGGAGACTTAATTATTGCAAGCAAGTTTTGTTTAAAAGCATAAATTTGAAATTTAACGTTTCTTTCGTTCATTTTCGATGAAAACCGGAAGTAACGGTAACGAAAATGATATCTAGGTCAAATCTATAGGTCATCATCTATCATTCCCGAAAGTTTTATGACACTATCTTAAAAATGGCTACAATAAAATCTTCAAAAATTAGACCATGCTTAGCGGTCCAGAACATATCAGTGAGAGTTCTTTATCGTGCCAACGCCTGTCGCGACACGGGACCTCCGTTTTTAAAGTCATATCCGAAAAACCAGCGATTCTCACTTTTAAATGCTGAGCGTTTGGCGAAGAAGTAATCACTACCTATGTTTCAATCTTACGTTTGACACGACCATGGCAAGGGAGTGTTTCGATGCACAACCTACCAGTTTCAAAGGAAACGCTCTACCACTGAGCTACCGCGACCAGTGGCTATCATTTCTAAATGCTTTGGTGGGTCTAGATTTTAGAATGGGTTATCGACACCCCTTGTTTGTCGTAAAAGGCGACTAAATGGAGTGGTTCTTCAGATGAAACTGCGAAAAAAGAGATTCGTGTCACAGCAGGTCCCTCCTGATCAACGGCCGTAAGCACTATAATAGGCCAGAATGTTTCAGCCCTTCATCAGCAATGCTGACGTCTCCATATGAGTGAAAAATTATCGTTAAATAACATATGATCAGTCAATCTAAATGTCGTGCGTTTGGTAAATTAGCAATCAATAGCTATATTAACGTCGTATGTTTGACGCGGCCATGGCACGACTGGGTTCGAACTCAGGACTTCCCGGGAACGATTGATTGATTATTTGTTTAACGTATCGTTGAGAATTTTTTACTCATATTGAGACGTCACCACCTATATGTGATGTACCATAAATTTAAACCTACAGCTTTAGCTTAGCTGTAGCGGTGAGGATTCTTTAATGTGCTATGGTCTTCCGCAATACGGCACCTCTGTTTTAAGTTCATATAAATGCATAGTGCTTGGCGAAGGATCAATCACTTACTTATGTTAACGTCTTAGGTTTGACGCGGGCATGACACTAGCGGATCTCGAACCCACAACCTCCCGGTTACGATGCAAACGTTCTACCACTGAGCTACCGCAACTGTTGTTTAAAGCCATCTTACACTTAATCTTTACTTTGTTTTACGCTTGTTAATAATTTTTTATGATCTCGTCTTGTACTGAGACGTCACCAGCTTTAGGGGAATTACCACAAATTTAGAATCCATGGCCGTTGCAGTCAGAGTTATTTACTGTGCCAAAGCCTCTCGAGACACGGAACTCCGTGCCTATCGCGTTTTTATGGTCATTTGACAAGACAATTTTCAATTAAGTCGGATTTACAAACAGAAACATTAGATCTTAAGAGTTATTTTCAGAGTACATAAATAAAAGTCTCATTAGGCAAACGCATACACATACAGAAATTCATTAGAAAGTAAGTAAGCTAAATATAACACCAATGTGCTATAGTTCACTCGTGGTTAACGAGCTGCATGTACCTAGTAATAGTAATAAATTACTTTATAAAAGATAGCCTATTGTACCAAATGTAAAATAGTTATTGAAGACAATATGTATTCCATTCGCCTGTGAACTACGTATACGCCGTACCAGTGAGGCTATTATTGATAATTTTCTTAACATCAAGAGTTTCAAAAAAGTAGACGAACGTTAATGTAAATAACTCCTTTTCTGAATGATTGGGGGTTGTTGTTAAAGGTGTAGAATTTGTTGTTACTTTTTTTTGTTTGTTTCTCTCCCCCCCCCCCCCCCCCCTATTCATTTCGCTTTCAGCATGCATTGTTTGGAGTATTATCACAAAACCGTGATGTTATTGAAGTTGATTACATTATATACAGCCTTTGTGCTACAACGTTTGACAAAAATGCGTTTTAGTTTTCAAAATATATCCTTTCTACGGCCGGAAATTTTCCAGAATATTCCGCTGAGGGAGAAAGAAAAAATGTGTGTGTGTGTGTGTGTGTTGCTTTGTGAAATAAATGTCCTTAAAATTATGAACCACTGAATCAATACACACTCCACATTAAGGTAAACATGTTTAATATTCTCAGAATGAGGATCGGGCTCGCTCTTCTAGCGTCCAATGTTCACGGCGCAGGGGTCTCTCACAAAAAAGTATGCGCGAAAGACCTTTTTCAGTTAGGGTGTAATTTTTCCCCTTTCAACCTTGTATTTCTTTTGTCACTTTGTAGATGAGTTTTCTCTTTGTTTTGACGCTCAGGAGAGGATTGTGTTTGTGCCTATTAAACGGAACCTATGTTGGAGTATATAAATCCGGAAACTGTTCTGCTTGTTGCGTTTTTCAGGACTTTTAGAATTGAGGATAATAGAACCTAACCTTTGTAATTGTAATAGATACAACAAAATATTCGCGACTATATAATTGCAATGTCCAAAGTTTTGAATGGACTTGGAAATTTTGAGCCGAAGTGCTTGTTATAAGAGAGCACAGTTTAAACAGAAATAGAGAAGGTCATGTTTCATTGAAATATGGGATGAGTGCCTTAGATAGATAGAAATTCTGCAAGATTTTTCTCACAAAAAGGGAGTTGATAATGGCCGATTTCTGCTTTCCGTCTTTTTCGAGCACTTTTTCTCTAATTTTTAAGGAACTTGAACTGAAAACAATTAATTATTTTTCATTCGCATTGTTCGCAACACATATCTTGTCGAGAAAAAAAAAATCGCGACTGAAATGAAGCCGATTAAGAAAATTTTACATGTTTCGTACTTTTTAACTGTAATTTGTATCGAAGGTGCATCGCAGTGATTTTTTTTACGATATTAGTTTATTTACCTATGCTAAATTAATATCAAGCTAAATAACCCAAAGAACACTTGTTTTCTCAACAAAATATAGGAAAAATGTATGTTAATGTTTAATTCCTCTCGACCCCTTATTTAAGGCACCGGCCCTTAAATCTTGATATAGGTCTGAACATTATCTACAGCTTTTGTTCTATAATGTTTAACAAAATGTTTTTAGATTTCAAAATATTTAAGATTCAATTTTAGGGGTCATTCTTTGAATTCCTTAAAAGGGAAAGTAAGACGATATTTGAAGACGTTATATTGTTTAGAGTCAGATTCTGACCAATTTATGTTATATAATGCTTTATAAAATATTTTTCCTTTAGGAGATATACAGCTTCAAATTTTCGTACATTATTCCCTTAGAAATCCCTTATTTCGTAACCACTGATCACTTTGCTGACATTAGCAGTTACAAAACGTTAAAACAAACAATTTGCTTCAATAATGCATAACAAATTCTTTTAGTTTATAAGATATTTAGAAAATACTTTTGACCCCTATCGGTCCTTTATTAAAAGGGCGGCCTCTGGAACTCGATATAGTCCAATAGGTCTCGTCATTATCTACAAATTTTGTTCTATAAGTATTTTCAAATTAGTTTCATTAAGAAGATATTGACGAAAAGATGTACAAAATTGCACATAAAACTTGTGACTTTTTTTTTCAAGCCCTACCGAGCTACAACGTTTTGTACATTTTAAAAAAATGAATACGATTCTGCACATCTACGGACTCCAATCGCTGAAAATTTCAACTTGATATCTCGAATAGTTTCCGAGAACAGTCGGTGACAAACTGACACTCTAAAAATTGGAAAAACGTCAATATCTTACGTAATAATTGACGTATTCAAAATAAAAAAAAAAATACCTATCGAGTTCAAATGAATATCTATCATCCCTGAATTGGTCGACGCATCTCCGAGAAATCGCATGCACAAAATTTGTAAGAATGAAAATAATAATAGAGAAAGAGAGAGAGAAAAAAACCCTAACAACAACCCAAGAATAACATTAAAGACTTCCGATGGAAACGGAAGACCTTAATCATAAAATTCATAAAGTATGCCAACGTGTTTGTATATTAAAGAATGGGGTTTATATATATATATATATATATATATATATATATATATATATATATATATATATACATTCTATTTTAATTGGCACAAAAGTCCATTGAGCTGATTTTCGCAAAAAAAATTACGCGTACTTGCTTGAGATTAATTTGATTATAATTTCACAAAGTCATTCGTTGCTGTAGCGGTTAATCACATGAACAATTCAGAACGCTTTTTAAATTTTATCATAGTTGCACTTATTTCTTTTTTCCCCAAGCTTCTTTTTCACATGGTTTGAAATCTGATTTTCTTTGAGGTGTTTTTGTATCTGACTGATTAAAAGGGAAAACTACAATGTAGATGAACATGGATGAATACCATTATTGAACTATTTTGTTTTTACTACGTGCATACGAGCTTGAAATTGTAGTAAAATTATAATTTAACTTAGAAGTGACTATAAAGAATAGATTAGGGCAAAACAGAAAATTCTGAATATTTTGTTATCATATTGATTAGTTATCTATATTCTCTGTAAAACTATGTTAATTGAAATTATCTGTTTCAGGGTGACATCGCGTTTTGTGAGCGACATGTCACAATCGGCGGGGGAGACCGTCCGCATGATCACGGAAGATAAAGTTGACCTGCTTCTAGGCCACCCTTCATCGAAACGTAAGATATATATATATATATATATATATATATATATATATATATATATATATATATATATGTATGTATGTATGTATGTATGTGTGTGTGTGTGTGTGTGTGTGTGTGTGTGTGTGTGTGTGTGTGTGTGTGTCCCGAAGCTTAGCATGGCTTCTCCCTGATTGTTTAGTACCGCCTTAGCAACGGCATACACCGTTTCCGACGACAACCAATGTCGTCACTGGACGAAACCACGTCCTTTCTCGAGTTCCGAAGAAACTCTACCTGAAGCAGGCTTCCCACCGAACACCTGAATCACGGACTACGCTGCCTCCACTTAGTAACGCGCAGCGGTCACCCATCCAAGGGCTGATCACGCTCGCCCTTGCACCAAGAAAGAATTGACCAAGAAAGAATTTCTACCACATCAGTAGAAAAGCTAGAAACCACGTCCACATGGGTTCAAAGTCCCAGAGCTCCTTAGAGAAACTCTACCTGAAGAAGGTCTCCCACTAAACATCAAGTCACGAGAATTCTTCTCTCATATTGAGACGTCACCAGCTCTAGTTGAAGTACCACATATTGAAGATTAAGATTTATTTATGATATTGTCATTATGAATAAATAGGCATTAACCTCTAATCACTACAATATCATACAGAAGTATACAGAATTAAGTGTTATCTGCTTTGGAGGAATTAGACACAAGAAGAGCTATGTATCTTTATGAAGACCTGCTATTACAGCTGTAACGTAATTTATATGCTATATTGAATTTTTATTAATTAAAATTAATATTTTTGTCTCAAAATCGTGTTGGGTCCCAGGGATAGACAGTAATTTTTATCTCAATTGCCCTTCAGGCAAGTAAACTCAAACTTTAACTTGTCCGAATGAAAAACTCTGTTGTCCAATTTTTTTTTCCTTTGCGGGATCAGCCAAATGCTAAGTTTACCCTTCTTAGTCTTCCCTCTTAACTTGCAGCTTAGTATTGGTACGTGTATTTGAATAAGATCTTTTTTCAATAACTCAATAGATTGTGCATTAATGCTCTCAATCCTGTAAATTGTATTACCGGTAAAAACAAAATACAGAGTGCAAGCGATTACGGTGTAGCGTTGAATTTCTAACACAAAGTACTGACCATACTATTCTCAGTGACAATTAAACTCGTAAATTAGGATCGTCACGCTGCCTGAAACTCATGTTTTCATTTTATCGACTTCTATTTTTATTCTAAATATTGCCTTTTCATTTATTGTGTTTTTTCTAAGTGTCTTCCTCACGAAAGTACTTTGAGAGACGGTTGTGAAGCCGCCATTTTCTCATAAACATGACTAAGATAAGTCGTACGTCGGATAGTTAAGGATAATAAGGTGCGGTACGACCTACTAGAATGAGCTAATAGTTTAAGAGAGAGAGAGAGAGAGAGAGAGAGAGAGAGAGAGAGAGAGAGAGAGAGAGAGAGAGAGAGAATTCTATAAAGAAAATAATGCATCGAATCATATTGTATGTTTTAGTATTTATCAAACCTAACGCAATTAAAGTAATCACATGTCCTGAAATAATCATTTGCCCTGTTGGGCAAGTGTGTATCGAGTTTTACTTGTCCGAAATGAGTTTTCACTTGTCTCGGGCACCTTCCGTTGATGACGTCCTAGTACGAGTGAAAAATTTTCGACGGGACGTAAAACAACCAAAAATGAGCTTCCGCATTCCAGTTTTGGTACAAAAATCCTCCACTTGATCCGAAGAGTCGGATCACATTTGGATCAAATCAAGCTCGATCCTTCCCGACGTGATCCGACTCTCAGCATCAATACATTTATTTACTCTTGTGGGATTAGAATATTTTACCTGGAGAACAATATTCACTATTTAGGACACTGCATACATGTCACCTTGTCCTAGACTGTAAGTGACATTTCCCAATCCCGTCTCGTACTAACTAACGATTCTATTAATCATACGTGTATGTGTGTAACATAAGGTGAAAAATGTATATTTACCTGCATTATTTCAAGAGAACAATATATTTCTTTGCTATTATGTCTTAAAACTTTTATAATATTGCAAATGATATGTATGCATCTGGACTGCAGACAGCAAAGTAAATATACTTGCATCCATGGAATTCATTGTTGCTAAAATATAATTTATTGTGCGATCTGAATGCTAATTTTCAGTATGTTTCATCATTATATCTATCTTATAAATCAGGGAATCTTGGGGCCGCATATGTGACACCGTACTATAATTTGCCTCACATCACTTGGGAAGCTAACGATCCAACTTTCGAGAAGAAGAACATTTTTCGGACCCTCATACGACTTTCGGCAACGTTTAACAAAGCCGGCCTAGCTGTGGCGGCGCTATTCACCAGATTCAAGTGGGATATAACGGCAATATTGATACAGGCATCTAGCGGTGAATAAATTTATCATTTTTGAAATCTGCAATGTATGTAATTTTGTTTACACTTCTTGGAAATAACTGCCAATGTTAAAATATAATATTGATATCATGATTTTATCTATCAGAGCGCAAATCTGCTATTTCAATAGCTTGTACTGTCTTGTCTTTTTAACAGATTTGTGCTTACATGCGATGAATGGTTTCCTTACCAAGGTGACAGAGTATAAGATCACTATCGCTTCCTATCAACGTTTTGAAGAGGACCCGCCAGATAGTCAGATTGATGAATATCTGCGCATTATCAAGAAATCAGCGAGAAGTAGGACAATTGATAGTAGAATTGATTTTACTCTTTTTAAATATATATTTTAATAATAAAAATAATGCAAAATCTCTTTGAAGTTCAAATAATCTTGATACTAAATCTTTGTTGACTTTGATGTGTTTTTAAAAATATTTATGTTGTAAAATTTTATGACCCTTAATCTCAATGACTTGTATTTTCTTCTTTTAGTTGTGTTTATGTGTGCAGCGAAAAACAATTTCCGTAACATAATGATACGAGCTCATCATAACGGCATGACTGGCGGAGATTACGTTTTTATTGATCCCAACTTCTTATCAAATGACAACTTGTACCGATACAGAGTATGGTACAACAACGATTCATATGACGTAATAACACGAGAAGCATTTCGTCATGTTATTCACGTGAGTTGATTTTAAAAGAAATAAATACATGCCCTAGGACATGAACTGCGACGCTTCACGCCAGCATATTTCACCAAGCGCGTTAGCGTTTCATGAAAAGTAGGCTGGATTGAAGCGTTGCTGTCCATGCCTTCATGTATTTTCAAAAATGAAATTTATTTTTTATATGTACATTCTGTTTTCATTATGTCAGAATTCCTAGCCGTTAAACTTGACGTACTATATTTATAAAAATTCATACGTACATTGGTCACGTCCGCATCGCATTCATTAGGAAATGACTATCGATACAGCTGGTAATGATAGCGAAGGCAACAATATGGGAAATGTAAATGTTATTGAATATATTGTGTTGACCGTATATTAATATTGACAGTTTACATTATTTTCCCGTGTATTTTGATGAAGTATGACATTGATTTTGCTTTCTATTAAGATGTGCAGGTGCTGGAATTAAAAAGATTGATTAAAAGAACTGTTTTGGCGGATCTAAATTTGGCGAACTTAAAAGATACATAAATTATTTTTGAAGACTGTGAAAGTGATTAACACCCCGCCAAAATAATCCGTTATACTACACGTTTTATCATCAGTAGTATTTTTATCATTATTCTAATAAATATTGTCATTATGATAAAATATTTGCGTCAAGGTATGAACTTCGATTTATGTTTTAATTCAGATAACACAAGTTAGATGGTATGACGAGTCCAGCAAAGAACGCCACTTAGAACTATACAGAGCAATACCACAAAGAATGACCGAGATGCCCTGGAACGACTCCATAGCACTTAATGAGGGCATGCTAGTAAGTAGATAGTATTTGTACCACACAGATACATTAGTATTAAACATCGTATCAATGTACAATCGCGAAAGTAAATTTATTTCACTGTTTAGCGCCTTTTCATTACTGCAGCCTTCCACATCCTCAGCTACTTTGCACGATTCCATGTACCTCGCCGTTCTGTGGTGGGAACATTGTTATAACAACGGCTTGGACCATCGGAACGGAACTGAGCTGTTTAAGTTCACGCACAATCTTACTTACAATGGTAAGAAAGCATAGTAATATTGCAGTCTTTAGGGCATAAACAATGTACAGCATATCAACGGTAAACAACAGCGACATCACAATAATTTATAGTATATATCTTCAAACTAACGGTAGCATATTAATGGTAAGCATGGTGAGGGTAGCATATTAATATCTAACACGGAAATGTTAATCTTTTAGCGTAAGCATGAAAAGGTGAAGGTAACAAAAGTGATCAATCTCATAATTCCTATAAAGAATACAAAAGTAAGAGTTGGTAAACACAGACACATGCATGGACATACCAAAGGGTTCCTAGAAAGAGTAAGCATCCTCTGTTGACCGGTCATATCCGCCATGAGCTCTTTATCTTGATCAGGTAAACTGAGTGATCAATAGTCAAATTTAGTTTGTAAACAACGCTTGAAAATTGATACCAAACATGTCAGACAGCATTTTACCTAATGACAGGTTGTACATATAAATTATATCGTTATGACGATCATAAAATTTGCAAAAGGCTGACTTTAAACGAGACTGTTGAAACCTCTGTAACATCAATTCATTTGTCAGTAGCCTGCCTTGATTCAAAATTGATCATACGCAGAATATATTCTTGCTTATCGGATAAGTTGAGAGACATAAACACCATACCAGTGGAATGGTATATTGCTACATAAATATGGGAAGTTGACGATGGAGAAGCTCATGCCATCCCGCTTGTCATAAAGTTGAGTTGTTAGTTTGCCGTTAACATCTATGGTTAGTAAAATATCCAAGTATGAATCAGATGTGGAGGACTCTGGTTCTTTCATTTCAAGATCACTGGGATATATCAAATAGCAGATGAATGAAAATAAGTATGTTAACGTCGTCCATATATCTAACTGTCAAGTTGAAGGCCACATCAAGAGGTGTTTTTTTTTCTTTTCATGTAGAAGGTTTTGAAAAAATTCGGCCTCGAAAGAATATAAAAATGGGTTAGCATACTGTTGGAAGATCATTTTCTGGGTGACTGATCACAAGATACGAATATTTCTTGGATCCATGTTTATTGAAGTAGCAGTTTATCTATGATGTCAAAAAGCCGAGTCTTTAATTTGTTGTGAGGAATGATTGTGTAAAATGTTGAAGAGTCACACGTCTTGATGTTGTTCATACTAGAAATAAACTCTGTTATAGTATGACCTAAATCAAAGACAAAGTCTCTGTGTTCGTGAATAACAGCTTTATTACTGAGTCGTTCTTGGTCCATTGTGGCACGAAGATAATTCTTTCCCCTTTCCATTGCTGAAAGGATCACTATGTCGTGGCTGACATCGTTATCTGAACAAGACATACCTGGTATAACTCACGGATAGTGACCTCTAATGAACTGGTCAAGTCGGGGGCGTCTGATTCCATTCCCCATTTTGTCTGCCAGTGACGAACTTCTGTGTAGAATTCTGTGGTTCTGGTTCTAACATTTTGTATTCCCGTTACCATTCAATGGTTATTTTAATTTGCAAACGAGAAAGAATCGGTAACTGGCCAGCGAAACGTCCTTTAGGGACTATAAGGCGATCCTCAAATTCTACCAGCAGGTGATCTACGTTAACAGACGTCTTGTAATATTCCAATACAGAACAGGCTGTAATATTCTGTCTATTTCTTTGCCTTCCAACGAATTTTGGTTTCTCAACAGGCATGTCGTTTGTTTAATAGTGATTTCAGAGCTCGATCATATCCCAAGCTACCACCTCATTACGTTCATTGAGAGGAGCTTTTTTTAACAACTACGGTTTCACGCACTACTTCTACAAGGTCCATCGTCTTTGAAGCAAAGTGAAGAGAGAGTCCGAAAAGTTGGAATGTTTTCGGAAATAAAAAAGATTATAGATATTTAGAATGAGTCCTCTTTTATTCAATGGCCCCGTGGGGATCCGGATTGTTAGAATAGATTCTCAGTACCTCTTGCTTGTCTTAAGAGACGACTAAATGGGGCGGACCTTCGGATGAGATCGCAACATCCGAGGCCCCGTGTCACAGCAGATGTGACACAGTAAAGATCCTTCCCTGCTCAAAGGCCATAAGCACCGAGTATAAGTCTAAAATTTTCAGCGCTTCACTGGCAATGGACCTCTCCATATGAGTGAAAAATTCTCGAGCGGTATGTTCAACAATGTGTAATTAATCAATCAATCTTTTATTCATTGGACCGATCACGGTGGCTCAGTGGTAGAGCTCTCGCCTCGTGAACGGAAGGTCGTGAGTTCGAGCCCCGCTCGGGCCGGCCGCGTCAAACGTAAGACGTTAAAATAGGTAGTGATTGCTCCTTCGCCAAGAGCTCGGCATTACGAAGTGAGAATCACGGGTCTTTCGGATGGGACCTTATAAACGGAGGTCCCGTGTCGCAGCAGGTGTGGCACGTAAAAGAACCCGCACTGCTAAAAGCCATTAGTGCTAAGCATAGGTCTAAATTTGCAGCCCCGTCACCGGTAATAGTGACAGTCGCCGGATAGCTGAAAAATTGCTCAGGCGACTATAAATAAAACAAACAAACAAAACAAATTTTATTCATTGGTATATAGAAATAGCATAAATTTTCAAGCTCATCTTCCGATACAAACAGGGAGCATATAATGGCCCATACCGCATGTCCTTTCCTTTATCAACCGGTATCTTTTCACAGTACATCTATGAGCCTGCTGCAACAATTATTAAGTTTCTATTTTCCATTTCTTTACGAAGGATGTTTACGTTTCCTAGCGGCGGAAAATTTGAAAAATACGGCAATACAGTGTGTTATTTCATTTGTTTTCAGAGAGAAAAAATAACGTCGAATAAATGCAGGAAAACATCATCCTTGTCTGCTCAACAATTCTTGTAAACAAACGTTTGACCTCCAGTATGACTCATGTAATAAGCATTCTAGCCTGCAGCTACCCTTTGTACTGACAAATAAAAACAACACAGAGAGTCAAACTGCCTAGTCCTTTACATTTGTGTTCAGACTGATTATTTTATCATTAGCTTTTCTTAGTTTCCATGGCTAAGTCACAGGTACAACTGTCAATATGATGTATCCCTGTCATATTTTAAGAAATAAGATACATTTTTGAGTGTTATTGGGATATGACATGCAGTTGGTCACGTGATCAAATCTTATAACGCCCGAAGGGTGTTATAGTAGATTTGATCATGTACCAACTTCATGTCATACTCCAATAACACTCCAAAAATGATATCTTATTTCTTATATTTATATTTCTGTTTCGATTTATGTTGTTCTCATCAAGCTTCCATATTTGTGTAGGCAGACTATCGTACAACACAAGATATAATTAGTTAAAGTTTGATCGAATAAATAATGAAATATAAATATTTATTTTAGAAGGATTAAAAAAGATGAAACAAGTGTAAAATAAAGATAATTAAGAGCGTCAAGTTAAGTCAATTGAAAACAAGAAGCGCGGAGTAAACTACATCCGGTCAATCGGTGATGAAGAAACGGTGGCGGTCTCCTACCTTATTCAAATTTGTAAACGCAATTGTTGAACATAGATTTCAACAGAAATCTAGAGGATATAAGAAAAATGACGAAGAATAATTTGATCAAGTTGATGTTAAGTTCTACGTCAGGTTTTTGGAAGGGAGCAACGGCATGTTCATCGCTAGACTCGTGGTTGTAGGATTATATCGACAGATTTAAACGAAGTACAGGTACGTTGTATTTTAAATTTTGTTACTTCCAGGTAGATAAACACAACCTGAAAGAGACGTTTCATTCAATCTTGAAATTTCTGTTGTAGGATTTAAATAAAGACTTGCAGCGGTGCCCTGACTTGAACAATATGCTCGAAACCAGCATCGGTCATGGCGGTGATGGGTATTGCCCAGAGACAACAGATTACCATCATCATACAGTGAATCTAATATTAGATTGCCATAATGTAAATATCAAAGACATCATATGAATTCGCCATACTTCAGAAGTTGCAGTTTAAGTTGCAGACGGTATTTTTAAAAGATACTACAATTGAACGGTATGGTGAATGTTTCTGTTTTATTCATTAATGAAATTCTTGTCTGTTTACAAAATAAATTCTCTGTAAATATTCTGATGCGTTTTATTTATTTTGTTTCCGTTATGATGTCAAGACAGGTGAAGGTACTTAGTACAATTGACTCAAATATTTTTGAAGCGGTGATTGTATTCATACGCAAGAAAAAAGTTTGATCACGTGACCGACTTCATTGTTATGGAAAAATTGAATGTCAATTTTGTTAGTGTGATATAAGGCAAAACATTGGCAAATGTATTCTAAAGTATAATGAGCAATTTTAGGTAGGTAAAATGCTATTCTACTTCATCTTGTCTTGATTGATAAACAAAACACATGGTAATTATTTTGAAATACTAGTAGACATAATATTAGCGAGGGTAAGGAAACGTGATTGGAGACAAAGCTTGCCAAATCCTTATGACATTATCATACCTAATAATAAAATAATAAAAATAATGATTACGTGAATTTCGTGGTGTTCAGTATGTGCAACAAGTGATTCATAAAAAATAACCAAAGACAATCCATTGGTATATACATTCCAAGACGAACCTTTTGTATTAAAGGAACGAGTGGGAAAATTCAGTTTGACGGTAATGGTGATAAGCAGCCCATATTCTGGGTAGAGGACCTCAAGAATACGAGTGACAATTCCAGGATCTTTGCGATTGTAGAGACGTACTTGACGAAGTCGGAGGTGAGTCAATACTAGTTAGGATACATTACTTTGCCTGAGAATGTTATTGTCATCAAAGTGAAACTTAATAAATGTATCAAAATCATAATCCAAAATATTAATAGAATGCCATGGTCTGAACCTTTTGCTCACTTTGCAGCCGAGACTCGATCCTGCAGCAAACCTAACGAACATTTGTCGGTCGTGACTATCATTTTGTCAAGGACCCGGTATTATTAAAAGTAAACGTCACTGGTCTTCAAAAGCTTCCGCTTCACGGTAGGCGTTAGCACGATAAAGAACCATCACCACTAAAACTTTGTTCGGCATGAAAACATTGAAGTTTGTGGCACCTAAATCTGGTAACGTCTCAGTCCGAGTGGAAATTTTTTGAATAAAACAGAAAAAAACCCAAGTAAAACATATATCATAACGTTTGCGTACAATCGTATTACCGACTCTGGGCTATCAGTAGGATCAGAGGGCTAAATGCACAGTATACATGCATAAATACAATTTAATCCGAGAGGCCAAACTCGTGTGTACTGGAGTTTAACTTGAAGGAGTTCATGTCAGTTGTAATACGAAATACCACAGACAACAAAGTCTAAAAGTACTAAAGAAGGGTTCCATAATTGACAAAACCCTTTGACACATCATAATATAGTGCTACACAAAACTACTCAACAAAACTACACCACACAACTATACCATAAAACTACACAACAAAACCACAAAACAAAACTAAAAAACAAAACTGCTCTACAACGAAATTATCCTTTCAGTGACCTTGACATTTACATTTCTTCTTGAAAACCAGTAGGGACCCAGGCATTTCTTGATTTAACTCTTTTCCGTAAAAGCTTAAAAAGAACCTGAAATGTTATTCTATACATACATGTATCTTGTAGAATTTATATGAGAACTTTAGCTAAAATCCTGAACGTAAGGAATTTCCCTTTAATTGTTCTTTACAGTCACCTGTAATTTTGAAAACCAATTGGAAAGAATGACCTTACAAAAGGCATCATTTATGCACGTCTCACAAAATCTAGCTTAAATCTTGTACGCAAAAATGTTACTTTTAGTGATCTTGATATCTCAACTGCAACCCTGGAACCCCCCCCCCCCAAAAAAAAAACAAAAAAACAAAACCAAGTGTAGGTATCATGCAAGGGGCCATTCCTGCAAGACTGATATGACTGGATGAATTAAAAAGATTGTATACACAAACGTTCAGAATTTTTTTTCGTTCAATGAACTGGAGCTTTCATCTGTAACTGTGGAGAGCAATAACAACTAAAGTATTTAGGAATGGTAATATTCCTGCATAACGAATAAGATTAGGACGGATACTATAGCTAACATCATCTGAATTTTCCTTCTGTGACCTTTCATATTAATCTTTATAATCAATGTATCCAAGGTCTTGCAAGTTTGATATAGATCGGATAAGAGATGTTGCTGAAACCTTCTATACCAGACTGAAAATTACACACAAACACACATACGATCAACTCTGTTATGAGAGGATATGATGACGATCACTAATATTATTTGTACCAACAATCCTCTGCAACAATAACAATTTCTTTATTTTCTTGTTTTTAGTTTGCATTGTGATCTATATACACTATAAACTCCTCTGTTTTCCTGACCTGACCTGAAATTCCGATTGATCGTATGTCCGAAAACGTTTTACATTTTCGTCTTGAACTGAAGAACCACTTGTCCATTTTAAACCAACCAAAGTATAGTCCTTGATAAAGAAAGTTTAATTTTGTTCAAATTAAGGGGCATATCCGGGTGAGATAACAGTGACAATAGGGCGGGGACATTTTCAAGAACCCTCAACTGGAAAATACAAAACTTGTAAGAATGTTTTATCAAACGACACATGTATATATTCAACTTTGTTCAAACCAAATGTCCCTGTGGAAATCCGTGTTAGAATAGGTCCTCAGTACCCCTTGTTTGTTGTAAGAGGGAACTAAATGGGTCTGTCCTTTGGATGAGACCGCATATACCGAGTCCTGTGTCATAGCGGTGTGGCACAATAAAGATCCCTCCCTGCTCAAATTCCGTAAGCACCTAGCATAGGCCTAAATTTTGCAGCACTTCACCAGCAATTGTGACGTGTCTATATGAGTGAAAGATTCTCCAGCGGAACGTAAAACAATATACAACCAACCAATGAAACCAAAGCTCCGGGGACTCTTGAATTATTCACATAAGAAAATTTACGGATTAAAGTCAAGGGAAAGGGAAGGGGTGGGTAACCACCTTGTTGATCTCAGGTTAGGTCCGTCTAATATTAGAATGCCATGCACTACCGGAACAACGTGTCTGACTTGACTATCAGGGATAGGTAAATTGTCAACTGATTTAGAATAAAAGTTTCAAACAAATTCGATATGTGATATGTCTGCACTCAAGAAGTGTACAGAAGCATCATGTGAGTGAAAGAGCTGCATACATATACAGAATTAAAGACTGGCCTCAAGAAGAGACTTAAGTCCAGATTTTGATTACTTATAGCTTTAGACTTATCTAGCACAAATGTTTAAAAGCTGCTGGTTTATGGGTAAAAATAAATACAAATATACATACTGAAAATTTGATTTGTTTTTGAAAATCATTGTAGAAGTTAATTGTATTTGTAGACTTTTAAAAGTCTCTTATCAGTTTATGGTCATGAAACCTGAGCTGGCGTGAGTTCAATTTAAATTCAGTAAAAAGTTATTAATCTCATTAACATTGTAGATGGTGACTATCTGGCATGACCCTTTATGGGTTACACCTGACGGGAACGCGCCTCCTAGCACTCCACAATGTGGTTTCGCTAATGAATTATGTCCACCGATTATTCAAGGTAACGGATACTTCTAAAAAAAAGGGTGATACATATAAATCAATGTGTCACAACTGTACTAATGAATCGAAAAATGTGGCTAAAGACATGTGAGTATTCCAAATGAATTGTACACATATTCATTTTTCTTCACCTGCTATGATTGTATATGTGTTATAGAGACAGTACAGCGCAATTTGCTCAAAATCATAAAATGACTATTTCCCCAGAGCTTTTTCAAATTTTGTTGCATAGTTGAAGGTTTGAACTTTGCGAAGAATAACACATTTCTGAAATAAAAAATTCTTGTTTTATCGCAAAAATTGATACTCTTTGACGGCCCTTCGAAAAAAACATTGAGTCTCCTCCTTTCTGTCTTCCGACGCATGCGTAGAGACGGTAAACAGTACAGCATGTCGTTCAGTGAGAGAAAGCGTACAGTTAGTAGACCCAGAAATTTGACAGATTATGCGAAAAAAAAAGTAAAAATAGAACGGGATACAACTCATACGCGAACTAAAAATTTACCAAGAGATAGATGGCGCAGACAGGGGGCTTTAAAAGTAAGATCTAGTTTTATTTGAACATGTCTGGTCAATAGGGACATGTTAAAATAATGATTTATAATTACTTAATTGAATAATGCCACACTTGAAAAGCAAGTGTGGACTCTTTAAGGGTATTTTCAATAAGTTTTTACACAACACGTTTGATGTTATTCTAAATCACGTGATGTAAAATTGCATTTAAAAGTCCGAATCAGCATGAAGAAACTTTTTAATTCCGGATGATCTTCAAAGCGCAGTTTAGACCAATTTGATGCATTCATATTGTTCAAAATTGTCCTATCGATATGATCTTTATCATTTTATCGATACGTGATTTAAATGAGTTGTAGTGTCTCTTTCAAAGGACATACCGCATGTTTTCAAAGCACACACATTACATATAATTTGTCTTTCTAATGCATATAATATCTAATTCTAATAGTTAGTTCGCCGAAATATTGCGATGATTGGTCACAATATAGATTCTGGCTGCTGAAATACATGCACATGGTAATCAAGTAAACCGCAGAAACCAAAATATTGGTGGGACTTGACTCGTGCCGCCTACATGTATATTATAGAACTGCCTGGTGTTTTCATTGGCAACCTCTGATTTGCAATAGACAACTCTTTGATGACAGAAATACTAAATCAGTACATAATCATTTCAACGATAATTTGCAATTAGTTCGCCGAATTCCAGATGATATTGAACTTTGTCAGTTCTCAACGTTTGATATTGCAGACAATACCGTACAGATCATCGTCTCTCTGTCTGGGATCCTCGTATTTCTCATCGCTGTTATCATCACTGTATTTTATATCAGGTTTGGAATTATAATTATATTCATGTTTATCCAAAATTATGTCATATTTACTGTAAACAGTTTGATTTGATAATTAAATGCATAGAATATAAAAATGAAACATTCTTTCGTATTTGTGGGTTACATCAATCACTCTGGTGACCTTGTCTGTCGTCCATTTAGCATAGCTGTCACTACACCCCTTCGTCTGATGGAGTTACGATGTTTCTACAAAGTTTGTCAAATTCATGACCCGTCTTTCAGGGATTCTGGTGATAGGGTGAATTATCTACGTTTTATAGTTCATATGGTAAAAATACAATTTTTACTTCTCAGCTTAGTACGTGATAATAATAAAAGAAGCCTTTGTTGAAATTGTGAAATCCACGACCCCAGGGTCGGGGGTTACTATGCTAGGGCGGGACTTTATGCCTCGTCTAGTGAAAAGTTATATTTGCGAATTTAATGTTCACTGTACTTTTGGCATGGGGCCTGAGGGGTGGGGTTGAACCTAAAAAATATGGCAATCTTTTAAACTCTTTTAAACTCCTGGATAAAAAACAAATAGACACACTAAGGATGCCCGGGTAACCAGTATTAGCTCACTTGCTTTTCACCTCTGCGACCCAGGTTGGATCCTCATTATCGACCTTGGTTGCATGTAAAAGAGTCGCCTACTTGGACTCGTGGTTTTCTATGGGTATTTCAGCTTTCTTCCACACTAATGATCCCTGCTTGCAAAACATTTGTTCAAAACCATAAAATAACGGACCCCGTTAGAAATTAACTCTCCAGCTTTCATGGGCATTTACCATCTAAACCGAATAAAGAGTTAGATAGTAATAATGACGAGAGAATCCTCTAAGAAAATTGTAAAATTAATGGGCCCTGGATTATGGGATTTCGTTGCTAGGGCTTGTATAGTGAAAATGTTTCATTTCGTTTTGACGTTTGGTATCGAACTACCAATTTAAGTACATACATGTAGTAGTGATAAGGAGCGAAACCTCTTCCAAAATGCGAGTCTATATGGGTCATATAGTGAAAATTTGTTATTTCTTCTAAAGGTACATGCTCCAATTTTTATGCTACATGTAGATTGTAGTAAAGATGTCAGTACTGCGGTATTCTGAGAATAAAACGAAAAAAAAAGAGAAAAAAACCTCTATCAAATATACATAGAAAAACTATGGTTGTAAAGATATAGATATAAATGAAAACCGTTTCAAAAGACAGCATGTCTTTTTAAACACTTTCTTCCGAAACGGAGTGAGCGCTGACCTGACCACGTGAATGTCTTATTGGCATTCCACGTGCTATTTTTCTAGCAATTCCTGGATCTGCACGTATCTTATTACCCATTAGTATTTTTCACACTGAATTTGAATTAGTCTGGCAGATCTACAGTCGATGAACTTACCGACGCCATTGTTTTCTTTCCGAACACTCGTGAAGAATGCATAAATTATACAAATAAGGTCAACCGAAGATATCCGATAGTTATAATAGTGAAAAATGAAATACAAAGTTCGACATATTTCTCTCATCTGGGGTGAAATTAAACAGTTTACGTTCCATCAGTTATTATGCATCGGGATTATAAATACATTAACCATGTTTGGAAACAAACAAATCTTGATTATTAGTATGTATCCTTAAAACATCGGTGACTTCTATACATCAAAAAACGAAACCGAGTACAAAATAATGATGAGCAGAAAAGCCTTTACTGGAATTGTAAAATCCATGATTCCTTGCGTTAGGGGTTATAGTGGTAGTTTCTTAAATTGACTCGGTTAGTAAAAATACATTACCGGTCTTCTTGACACTTCGACATCAGAGAATCAGACTTGACACATGGTATTAATGAGGGAATAAGTCTTTCTGATTCATGTCTCCTGATTCAAGGACTTTGGTGTTACCGGCAGGACTATTTGGTTCATATAGTAAATATGCATTATTTCTTTGAATTCTTCTAAATTCTACTAAAGTCCTGTTCACCAAACAACTAAATTAAACATAGAACAGAGACTGACTGCATAACTGAGTTGGAGGCAGCTGAGGTAAACTGAAATTTCTAATTCCTGGGTAAAGAGTTTAGATCCCATGATAGGGCTGTATGGATCATCTGATGCAAAAACAAAAATTATTCAATATTTCAGAATATCTCTATTTTCCCCGTACAAATAACAAACGAATTAGATACACAGCAATAGCTCATGGAAGCAATGTTTAGACGTAGAGAGGAGTCACCATGCTGTGTACAAGTCCATCTTCTTGTCCGCTCCTTCCTGTTCACATTGTTTGCATGTAAAGCAACAATGTGATGTTTCAGAAACATCGGAAACACATAATGTAGCACAATGTTGGCTTGTGACGATATGACGTATAACTATCAAATACAAAATCTGAAATAATTCTGTTCTCCGGCACTCTTTGAAAGTTAAACTCATTGCACCATCAACATACAACACTTCCTATGTACTTACAAAACACTCAGATGACTGTTAAAGTCCATGGGCCTCGTATACTTAAATGTAAAACCAGAAGTTAATACTAATTGAAGATTTTTCCTTATTACTTTTCATACATTTACTTAAATGCTGTTTTGCTGGCTTTCTCGTTTTATGGATGTTCCTGTTATGCAATTTATTTCAACAGAAAGAGGAATTATGACACGCAAATTCTAAAGATGGCCTGGAAAATTAATTTCCATGACATTAACATGAAGATAACAAAACGTGGAATTGGGAGCCAGGTAAGTGAATTTGCGCAGTCGGGTATTGAATGGAGGATCAGATGTACCAAGAATCGGAATCCATTTTATCCTATTTTTACTGCATATGTATGGATGTTCAATTTGAAATAACTTAAGGGCATACGCGACGTTTCTCAATGTGACATTTCACTTACAATTCGCTTGCATTCTATCTCGTTTCTACAAAAAATCTAGGGGGGGGGGGGGGGTATATTACCATGTCTGTTTTAGAGTTATAAGATTTTGATGGTTCCTAGTTGTTGCAAGTAACTCAATGTAAATTCAGCTGAGATGTATTACTGTACTTGTAAAAACGGACATAATTGCACCGAAGAAGGAGAGAAAAATATTTTGAACAATCTGGTATTGAACTCAAGATCCCTGGATTACTTGTAAGGTGATCTAACCACTGAACTATGCAGGCCGATACACCAAGTATGATAATATTACTGCAATACAAAATCTCAGCCTATTTCGGAAATCGTACAGGAAGTCTTCACAGGAAGTGAATTAAAAATTTTAATTTTAGAGAAAATGTCAAAAACGTGCGTATGTCCTTAATCTTGCCTTAGTTATTAAAGACGGATTAACGAATCCGGGTATACGCTCTGAGAACGTATACAGGGAACAAAAACGAGGCAGGTGAAAATAATGATAACCAAGAGGCAATCCAAAACCGTTAGAAAACCTTTGTAATACGGTTCTATATCCCGCATATGCACAGGTGCTCTGTCTTACTTAATTATGATAAAGACACTGTGTAATGTAACATCAGGTTCAGTTCCTATCAATTTGCGTCGCATTTCTGTATAACTATCAACTATTTGTAATGACGTCATTCGATAATGAGATATACAAGAGCTCGAGATAAGTCCAAATTCATGGTTTTAAAAAGTTTCTTCACAAACATTTCATTTTTGAAAAAAAAGAGATCATTTTGTATTGTTTGTGCGTGTTTTAGCTGAGCGCATTATCACTAACTGACCGTGACGCTAGTAGTGTTGCTACTACTAATCAGCATTACACACAGACAGCGGAATATAACGGCCAGACCGTGGCTCTCAAGATCAGTCCTCTGTCGGCAATCCAGCTTACCATGACAGACCTGGTGGAATTAAAAGCGGTGTGTGGTAGCAACTTAAATTATCTTATCTATATTTTGTGGTCCCTTTGTTTTCTTTTTGTTTTGTCTGTCTGTTTGTATGTTTGTTTGTTTTTTGTTACTTTCTTACAAGGGTTCATGATATCTATTTTCATTACTATCTGCCATAGGGTTTTACCCATCATGATTTTGATTTATTAGCTATTGTCAATTAGATTTCCGATTTCTTTGATAACAAAACTCTCTCTCTCTCTCTCTCTCTCTCTCTCTCTCTCTCTCTCTCTCTCTCTATATATATATATATATATATATATATATAATAGAAAAATAATAAAAAAGATAAAAAAAAATAAAGACCAAAATCAGTTTAAAGATCCGCACTCATTTTGAATCTACAATGTACTTTGAATAGCAAAGCGACCACTTACGGTTTGTTCGATTCCCATGAGAATGCATCTTTTATTCAATGTATTTTGGTGAGATTGATTGAAAAGGGTACAAAAAGACCAGATACTAGATGCAGTATTTAAAACTTCTGGATTCGATTTCAGTGTAATGGTTGACGGATTCGCTTTCAGTGTAATGGTTGAATTGTGTTGCTTTGAAGCATTATATAGCTTTCTTAATTTATCTTATCGATACTTTCGCATATCCTCGAAGGTCATAGCAATAATGAAGAGCACATGTACTTGTTTGATAGATGCGGGACTTCATTCATCCCAACGTGAATGTGTTCATCGGAGCCTGTATCGATCCCCCCAATATCTGCTTCCTGTTTTTGTATGGCACCAAGGGAAGCCTGCAGGTACGTGTGACGTCACGGATGATTCCAATCACATCATATTCTACAAAGAAAACATTAAATGTAATCTGAAATTGATGAAAAAGTACTGGTGCAGAATTCATACTTATTAAGTTCGGCTTTGTAATTAATCAAGACTGTGTTTTCTGTCTTTTTATGATTTTATTTTATCTTGCTAAGGATGTATTGGAAAATGATGACATTAAATTAGAATGGGCTTTCAAAGTCGCAATTCTGAAGGACATCGCTATGGTAAGGTTGACCTCTCTAATTTCTTGAAAAGTGTGTAAATACATACACTGTTCGGACATAATAGTATTCATATTTTGTAAATCCAGGGAATGAAATATCTCCACACGTCCGTCCTGAAGTCGCATGGAAAACTCAAGAGTTCCAACTGTGTCATTGACAACAGATGGACGGTGAAAATAACAGACTATGGCGTGTCTACATTCTACGAAAATAAGAAACTGGTAGAGATCAAGCGAATGGAGGATTTTAAGGGTAATAAAAACAATAATTGAGTCAACAACATCATATGTAGTCATGTAGTTCACTGTGTTCTCTATGTCATGTGGGGATCCAGGTTAGAATAGGTCCTCAGTAACCCTTGCTTGTCGTAAGAGGCGACTTAATAGGCAATCCTTCGGATGAGACCGCAAAAACCGAGGTTCCATGTCACAGCAGGTGTGACACGATAAAGGTACTCCCTGCTCAAAGGCCGTAAGCACCGAGTATAGGACTAAATTTTGCAGCCCTTCACCGGCAATGGTGACATCTCCGTATGAGTGAAAAATTCTCGAGTGGGACTGTAAACAATATACACTCAATCAATCATATTCTGTATGAGAGAGGGCTATAAGTACCATATTATGTAACTCTAGTTTTCTATAGCACAGAAGGCTATAAATCTGGTTCGGCCCATAGATAATGTTAAATTTTCCAAACACAGAGGGCTATAAATTTGGTTCGGTCTTTAAATAATGTTAAATTTTTTGAACACAGGGGGCTATTAATCTGATGCTGTACCTAGCCAGTATTAAATTTCCCTAACAGAGAGTTTCATTGATATGATGCTGTTGCTTGCTACATTGCTACATGTACAATGTAGTATTAAATTTCAATAACAGAGAATCATTCATATTTCCTCCAACAGCGAGAACTATTAATTTTATGCTGTTTTTAGGTAGTATTAAATTTCTCCTACAAAGAGTCTCATTAATCTGTTCTCCCACTAGAAGTACGCTCCTTATATACCTCGGATTGATTGATTGATTATTTATTGCTTTCCGCCACACTCAACAATTTTTCAGTTATCTGGTGGCGTCCAGTTTTTGTTGGTGGAAGAGAGAACCCAGATACAATGTACCAGGGAAGAGACCACCGACCTTCCGCAAGTAAACTGGCAAACTTGCTCACATAACGCCGCGGCCGAGATTCGAACACGCGCCGACAGAGGTGAGAGGCTTTGTGATTTTGAGCCCGATGCTCTAACCACTCGGCCACGGAGGCCCCCTATATATACCTCGGACGCCTAAATACGGACGTCATTATTCAAAGATCTCGTTCCGATTAAATTTGGTCGGAAGGATTTCCAATTAAAATCTACACAATTATATTAATCTGTTGGTATTTACATCTCTCTCTGATATCTAATCGACTGAATCCTAATAAACTTTGTAATTACTAATACCGCATATATTTAATCCCGTTAAAATTGGTACACAAGATTTATTATGATTTGATGTAGGAGAATTTTTTCGGATCGATTTTCCAGAAAGCGAAAAAAATGATTATAGTGTTGCAAAATCATTTGTTTTTGTTATATATATATATATATCTAAATCAGAGATTATTTTTCAAATCTGTCATGCGTAAAGAGTTGTATCTGTATCGTCTTTACTTTCCTGAAATTTCCTTGCCTCTGCTAGGTTTCATTTTCGTTTTGTAACTTGTTCTACACATTCCATAACTTAACTGCATTCACCTTGTATGTTGGCTTTCGTTTCGTTTTCGAACTTGATGATCGAATGCTAATGATTTATGTTACATGTATGATTTGTGTTAGATTAAGCTGGAATAGACGAAACATGAATTAGTGAACCTCAAATGGAAATGAAAGTTAAATGTTTCAAAAAGCATGTTATTTCTAGGGGAGTGGTTTCAGAGGTGAGAATTTTACAATGGCTTATGCGTGATAAAAAGTGAACAAGTTACTGTCCTTGAAGAAAGGGTTAGAATACATGGACCATAGAAATGCATTTCTAACAGAACTTGACATTCTAGGTTGAAATAAAATTTTGTGTCAATTTAAAACGGATCTTTTCTGTGATATGTAGGCCAAATGGATATAAAATATTTATAGCTTTGACCTTTAACCTCAGAATTAAAAGTCAACTTTGTATATCTAAACCTTAAAGTTCTAATTCAACGAGGGATACAGTCGGGGCTAAATAGTAACGTTTTATTTTAATCTTAATTATTCGAATGATTTAAATCTGGCAACAAAATACCTTAAACCAAAGATATAAATCTGGCAACAAAATATTTATGCTCACATGTTTGAATGTCTTTCACTTTAAAAGCTCAGTGCAACTTCACAAATGATGTCTATGTTATGTATACAACAATATATTACTTCCTTTGTTGAGCGTCTATGAGGTGATCATGTAACTATGTGTAATTGAATGAATTAGACTATAACCTTCGTTTTAGAACTCTATAAAATTGTTTTTCACAAATCATAAAAAAAATCACTCGACAATTGCTTATGAAATATTGTTGAGTTAGATAAACATGTTAGCATGCACAAGCTAACCCTTTCTGTCCTTCCATGCGTACTTGTACGTTCACATGCTATCTTATTAGCTTCAATCTCTATAAATAAAGGTTGCGCCATCAATCCCCAGGTGTAATCTTAACATTTCTTGGTCTTTCCGTTGAGAAAATATTTTTCTTAATTTGACGGAAAAGCTCGAGCGATGTTCCGACTGGCTCCGTTGAAAAATACGTGTACACTTGTGCATGAGCAACCTGATTTCCCCTATAATATCCGGTTTAACCTCCTTAGATATTTTCGGCGTGGACCGCAGGATCCACGCAATGTAATGAAATGAAATAAGATGGAGATGAAACGTAATGGAAATAAAAAACAAAAAATACATATACATGAAAATGTACATTTCATAATAAAAGCATCGCCACTGAACCTCTAACTGCCTAGAGTAATTAATCTGATGTCGCTAGGTGTAGTATTAAATTTCCCCAAAAGAGAGTCTTATCAATCTGATGTTGTTCCTACCTAGTATTGAATTCCCAGAACAGTGTCTCATTAACAAAAAATTGTGATGTATATGTGATATGAAATTTAAAGAATGTTTGAATAAACCATGTTAGTCTACGTATTTCTCTTTGTGAAATTAAATTTCATATTGGTTTAAAATACCCCATTTAGCATTTTATGTGTAGTTTTGCTTTGTTTTATGTGATATATTAAGTTTAAAACATGTTGTAAAGCGCTTAGAGTAATAGTTGTATGTTAGATAATGCTCTATATAAATACTTTGTAATAATAATAATAATAATAATTAATCTGATGTTCCTAGCTAGTTAGTACTGAAATCATGTTCTAGTTAGCTAGTATTAAATTTCCCTAACAGAAAGGATCATTCATATGATGCTGTTCGTAGATAGCATTGCATTTCCCCATTATGGAGAACTATTAAACTATTAATTCCATGCGGTTTTTAACTAGTAAATAATTTCTCTTAACAGAGGGAACTGTTATACTCGAGTCTTTAGCAGAACAAACCACGTTCCAAATACGTTCTCTATTATTAACATTTTAATTGTTATGATTGACTCCAAGTCTATCAGACATACAGTGTTGACCATGTGATGAGGTCACAGAACGAGACGTGAACGAAACAAATCTCCCGCGTAAGGTTTTAAAATTCGTATACAACATATGCTTGTGTACAATGGAATTCCGAATGTATATTCAAATGTTCATATGTCAGCTGAAGAAAAATGTAGGGACGCATTTTTGAGAATTAGAATATAAATGTCTGATCCTCCTAGGCCTACAATAATCATTCGGTTGCTTTCAGTTCAGATACAATAACAATAAAACAAAACAAAAAACATCAAACAAAAAACAAAACAAAAAAGAGACCCCCCCCAAAAAAAAACCCCCCAAACAAACAAAAAATCACTAGATTTATAACTGTCGACATTGTCTTCGCAAAGCGTGATCGCTATTGGTAATAGATGAATCTGTGAGGAGTTAAAATTTTTATGAACAGTTTTAATCTCATAAGATTGATTGATTGATTAATTATTCGTTGTTTTTCGCCACACTGAACATTTTTTCAGCTATCTAGTGGCGTCCAGTTTTTATTGGTGGAAGAGAGAACCCAAATACAATGTACCCGGGAAGAGACTACCGACCTTCTGAAAGTAAACTGGCAAACTTTCTCACATTTATCAGCGCGAGCGAGAATCGAACACGCACCGACTAGAGGTGAGAGGTCTCGTGATTTTGAGCGCGATACTGGCCATTCGACCACGGAGGCCCCCTATCGCATAAGAAAATGTACAAGTAAACCCACACATATTGGGAAGGCATTGATGTAGAAACATCATTTTGTGGATCTTTTAATCACTTTTATTTCCCTGATTAATATTCTATTTTTGTCACAGCACCTGCTATTCTATGCTGTAATAGAATGATAATCTGTGTTAACAGCAACGCTTATATAATATCATGACATCATGTTTTCCGGGCCGAAACGTTTCCGGGCATATATCGAGTGATATGAACTACTACATGAAAACTATGGTTTCCATGGTGCGGAAACTGTGCGTAAACTATATGGAAACGTAAGAAATCAAATGCTTTAAGCAGGGTTTCAGTTTGGACACTTCAAATTTACAAGGGTTTACGGAGTGCGTAAACTTAGGCCGTCCCCGAGTCCAGGTGGTTAACGCAGCGGAAACTTGTTGAAACCTTAGGTTTCCGCAATGTTTCCGCACTACTGAAACTAGTTGCCACCCCCAGGTTTACGCACAGATTACGCACTACTGAAACTACTTTACAACCTAGGTTTATGCCGTGCAGAAACTTGTTAATGTGAAGAACTTGCCCTTCTCTAAAATATTACAACATAATTGAATTAAGGCTAGACGCTTTGTCAGTGATATATACTGTGTTCCCGAAATTTATAAATGGTTTGCCAATGGTTTATGCTAAAGGATTTACTATTCATTTGATAAAATGTTTAAAAACTGGGATATTGCTAACGACAAATTAAAAGAAAACATAAATTTTTTTATATACAATGCTTTATAAAAGATTCCCTGACTCATATAAAGATTATTGAATAATAATACAAAAATCTTATGCTAGGTTAAAAAGTGTAGTATATACTTCAGTACTAGTGTAAACAAGAAATGTTTCAGAAACATGATTGCTGTCATGGTACAAAATTGAAAAGAGTTTTATATATATATATATATATATATATATATATATATATATATATATATACAATTTAATTGATAGTTGTGTCACAGTTTAAAAAAAATATTGAACAAACAATATCTAAAGCTTCCTAAATGTCCACAGTGGATTAACCCTTGACATTTGACCATGTGATCTCAAGATCAATAGGGATCATCTACTCCTTAGGATGTATCAGTGCAACAAAGTTGGTGTCAATCAAGCAAATGGTTTTAAAAATATAGACACGAAATATTATTTCGTCCAGTTTAACCCTTGACCTTTAACCATTTGACCTCAAAATCAAAAGGGGCCATCTACTCCTGACAATGTACAAGTGTACCATGTTTGATAACTGTCAATCAAAGGGTTCTTAAGATATTGAGCGGTCAGTATATTCTTATGCCCAGTTTGACCCTCGACCATGTGACCTCAAAATCAATAGGGGTCATCTACTCCTGACAATGTACATATGTACCACGTTTGATAACTGTCAAGCAAAGGGTTCTAAGATATTGAGCGGTCAGTGTATTCTTATGCCCAGTTTAACCCTCGACCATGTGACCTCAAAATCAATAGGGGTCATCTACTCCTGACAATGTAAAAGTGTACCATGTTTGATAACTGTCAAACAAAGGGTTTTCAAGATACTGAGCGGTCAGTATATACTATGTCCAGTTTGACCACTGGCCTTTGAGTATGTGACCTAAAAATTAATAGGTGTCATCTACTAATGACAATGAATCAGTGTACCGAATTTGCTGTCAATCAAGCTAACGGTTCTCAAGATATTGAGTGGACCGTATCTTCCTATGTCCAAAGTGGATTGATCCGTGACCTTTTGACCTGAAAACCAATAGGGATCCTCTTCTACTATTAACCAACCCACATATGAAATATCATTATCATCAAATAAATAGTTCTCAAGATATTGAGCGGACAACATATTGTCTACAAACATACCAACAAACCAGCAGGTGAAAAGCAATATGCACATCTTCTTCGAAGGGGGCCATCAAAATGATGTGAGTCAATAGGAGTATTCTAGTGGTTTCAAATGATCAGCACCTTGTATATGTAAAGTTTGATAGCCATAAATAATAGCATTCTTTACTGATATCAAATGCACATTTGCACACCTTGCATACTCCTAGACTTTCACCTAAAAATCATAACATGTCATCTACTATTTCAACAGAACCACTTTCCATCTGTATGATATGTGGGTTTCAAAATGATAAAATAAAAAAAAAAAAACATTTCTGAAAAAAAAAAATCCAAGAGACTTAACAATGTTTTGTAAAGGAGAGGTGACTTTGACTTAAAACTCAATCTTAAGAATGCTTAATTTGTATAAAAATACAAATATTAGAAAATATATCTATGTATGACCTTGATCTTTGACTTCACATTCAAGGTCGAAAATGTAAAAACCAGATGTACGTTTAAAGAAACCTAAACTGATAACCTCTCTTAATTTCAAAGATATTCAAGTCAAAACACAAAGAATTAAAAAGAATTAATTGGAGTTGACAAGAATCTTAAGTTCTATATAAGGCCAAACAATAATTGTTTTTGAAAAACTGCACATGAAGTGCCTCACAACTTTGAGATTGGACCAACAAAATATGTGGGTTTTTCCCGTTGCTTTAGATGCATTCAAGATTGACATGAATTTTGCATTTTAAGGTTTCTTTTATTGTGTCGCATACTGTGTTGCACATCATGGCCGTGGGGGGGGGGGGGGGGGGGGGGGGCAATATTTTTCCCAAAAAAAATTCATACAGTAAAATTTACATATAGTGTAATGTATAATTATTTTTAAGCAGAAAATTCATTTAATTCAATGAGACTCAGAGTCAGTCAGTGCAACTGTCCTTTAGCTTAAATAAAAAAAATTCATGAAAAGCACTTAATGACATTTCTTAGGGCATCATTCAAAAGGTCGTAATCATGAGGTAATGGTTCGGTTCTCGTTCCCAGCTTCGCATCTGGCGTCAAACCTATGATATTTAGAGACTGTTCCTTTGCCAAGTGCCCGGCACTAGAAGTGAAAGTTGAGGATAATTCGGATATGACCTTAAGTTGTGTAGCGAAAGGCGTTGGCACGGTAAAGAACCCTCGTTTAAAGTCTTTACCGGTATTTGTTGACGACTCGTACAAGTGAAAAAATCTCGCAAGGGACGAGTGATCAAAAGATATCTAATATGTGTGACTGACTAACTTTCAAAGTCTAATAATTCATTAGATAGCTTGTTCATAGAAACTTCGTCTTGATACAAAAATGCCTATGCCCAACTGCCCTAATATCAGTTCAATGTTTGTATATATTTAAAATCTTTTTGTAAAGCTAATATGATGAATTGCTGACTTTTTTATCATCAAAGTTTTTATGGTAAAGGTAAACCCGCCAATGTGTGAAGTACTATTTATCAGTGACGTAACACCCCCAATGTGACGTAGGTCATGACGTGTAACAACTTTTTCAAAGCTTGTAAAGTTTCCGGCTGCCAAGACCTGTTTCATTCTTGGTCCAAGAGTAGACACTATCGTGTCAGTGTAAGATCAACCTTCCGCACAGTTTTAACTTTGATTATATTTCACAATATTTGCACAGAAGGACGAAAGAAAGGCATTTTTTTTTGAAAAAGTACACGAAGAAGCAAGGAATGCAGGAAAAGGGGGATGGGGAGCACTAAGTTTTCTTGTTTGACTCAAAGGGCAAATTTTAAGAAATATCCTCTTCCAACAAGCATACCTAATATCCCAACTTCGAATATTTGAAAAGATGCTGTTTCCTCGGAGCTTTATCCAAATGATGCTCCTTCTGAGCTTATCCCGATTCAGATATATTGTGATCTGCTTTACTTTGCCAGTGGCAAACAAAAAAAACAAAAAAAACAAAAAAACAAAAAACAAAAAAAAACAACAAAAAAAAACAAACCCCCCCCCCCCAAAAAAAACTCAAACAAATAAAATAAAATAATAATGATAAACAGAAATAAAAATTAAAAACAATAAATAAAAATTATTATGTAAACAAATCAAATATTTATTATTAATTTTATTATGTTCATATATAAACTATAAAGTATAGCTAAAATAACCCATACAAGTTACCTAAAGAGCCTCAAAACACTGGAGATCCTACCCCCTTTAAAAATCCTTGGATCCACCATGCATTGCATTTAAATATACATAATCATTTCAGGATTCTAAAATATCAAATTTTAATACTGGTAGTTCAAGGAAGTTATGTGTCTGGTACAGTTTGTGTACTTTCTAATTTTGATTAGATTGAGTTTGTGTACATGTGACTATTTGTTTGTGTACATGTGACTATTTGTTTGTGTACATGTGACTATTTGTTTGTGTACATGTGACAGTTTATGCATGTGTTCTCACTTGTGCACATGATTACATAAAAAGTGCGGAAACCATACAGGAAACCTCAATGTCAGGTTTCCGCAGGGTTTCCATATGGTTTCAGTTTTGCGGAAACTAGAGTTTTCCATCCAGTGAACCCGCCAATTTTAAAGGAAAAAGAAGAGAGGAAATTGAAAGTATATGATAATAAAATTGTTTTATTCTCCATAATATAAACAATCATTATTCCATATATTTATATTTTCTAACATATATTTTTAAGGCAAGTTGAAAGTCAAAAGTATTATAGAATGTATTACATCAAGATTTATACATTCTTTGATACTACGTCATAAGATTGTGATTTAAATACTTTGTAAAATTATTGCAATTTTTTTTTAAAATCATGCATTTTTTTCTCCCAAACTGCATTTTTTTTCCCTTTTTCACACATGTACTTTTTACATCATATCTATCATGGTCAAAAATCATTTCGTGCTGATAAATTTCAAGGTGCAGTGAACCATCTTAATTACACTTTAATTTCTAAATACCTGTATTTCAAGTGTCATTTTAATATTTTTCTTCAAATAATGTGTTTATTATAATGCACTTATAACATCCAAATTAGTGTATTTAACTATTTGAGTGATATTTCGTATTTATAATTTTAGTTTTCGTACATAAATGGTTAGAATATTAATGTTTTTAAATTTTTAAATTGTTTCTTCTGTGTCCATTTTAGACAAAAGATGCCATACGCACGATATAACAATCCCCCACATAGCTCTTGGTTTAGAATGCTTAAAGATATATGCTTTGCATCAAAATTTCCTTACGTACCGTATCTTGTGTTAGAGGATCGGAGGTATTTTAATGATGATTTATCACGCTCATGCATTAATCTAATTGTTGCTGTTTTTAATCCTACATGTGATTAGTATTAGAAACCTTTGAAAGTCATACTTTGATGTTGGCTGATTTAGTTAATATCCTGTTAATCTACAGATTTATTATGGACTTCTCCGGAAATTCTGAAGTCAGACGAAGTTCGCTTCCGAAATGGGACGCGGACAGGTGACGTCTACAGCTACGGTATCATCCTACACGAGATTTTCTACCGCCGTGGACCATTTCCGGTCGCAGGAAAGACACCGAAAGGTAATTGGAACTTGTCATTACAATGAATATATGGAAAATGACAACATTAACTAAATTAGAATTAAAGATATCAAGATAACTAACTCGGTTTGACATCTCGACAAAGATCGCCTTGCTCTTTATACGACTTATTACTTTGAACGAATACATGCATTTTACTGGCATTGATAGTGCAACTTTTGCGCATAAGAATTCATGGATATTTTATATCCTTGAATCTTCAGATGTGTTATGCAGCCGATTTAATAGCTTTATTTTAAAAGGTTGACCAGCCTCAAGCCAAAATAAGTACGACACCTAATAATTAAGATAAAAGATTATCCAAGATAATTCTGAACTAAATTGTTAAAGGCGACATTCTGTCTCTGAATGCTGGTGTTGTAGGTAACGTCAGTTCATATAAACCCTATTCCAAAAATTAATAGAAGTAAATCAAAATCCTTATTGTAAACGAGCGCTACTACAGTGTTTTGTGTGCTTTGCATATTGTGCGCAAATGAAGTTGTTATAAATTTCATTTGACTAAGAAAACGATAAGATATTAACAACCAATTTAGAACATTTCCTTCTTCTGTACTTTAATAGCGGAATGACTAATCAGATTAAGATTGCTTAAAGGTGTTCTTTTCTAAAACAGGCATTCGTTTAGTTCAAAAGAATAGATATAGGAGTAGTACACTGTGAAAATAAATTAATGCAAAAGTATCTTATAAGTAACATACATGTAGTAGTTCAGTTCCAGATGTATTAGTCACTGGAAAACAGAAAGTCCATAGGACATTTTGCTTTCTTTCTCTATATGAAGATAAAGGAACAGACCCTTTAGCGATTTCACAGCGTTTAAAATATGGCTGATTTATATTTACAGATATAATTTTGGAGATGCACAATGGTGTGACCTATAAACCGGACATCAATAAATCCGATGTCATCAAGTCCCAGATGGTGAAGTTGATGAAGATGTGCTGGGACGACGACTTTCGCCAGAGACCGGATTTTACGAATATTCTTAGTTTAATCCGGGAAAATAATACAGAGGCGTAAGTTTATTACAAACACTGAAACCAACCAAGGTTTGCGCGATTGCCGATTTTTTATTAAAGCCAAAACACATCAATTCTTGCAAGTTCGGTCCATGACTAGAGGGATGTTTTGGCCCTTAAAAATACAACCAAATAAACACTGTAGTATAAATTTTACAGAGAAATTTTTTATAATGAAGTGACAAACCTCGAACATCTAGAAAAGTATCTATGTCACAAGAATCAACCAAGTTCTTATGTATTACAACATTTACCAATGTGGTTTGGTAATCTTTGATTCATTTGCATATGTTTGCTTTTTTTCCGTTTGTTTGAGTATTGTTTAACGCCATATTTGATTTTTCACTCGCGTAAAAAAGTCACGGTTTTAGGTAAAGTAACCTGTTATGGCGTATCAGTGCGGGTTCATGTATTTATCATGGGTGCTAAGCATTGATTAAACACGTGAGGAAAGGGGCGATTATCTTTTGGAGTGAGTGGTTGATTTTGATAGTGATTGGCTATTTAAGTAATAGAGCGTGTGCATGAACAGATATTTGGTGTTTGTTTGTTTGTGTGTGTGTGTGTGTGTGAATTTGCCATTCGAAGGCTCAGATTCTTAAATTATTTCTAGTTCTTTCTATGCCATTATGTCTGACCACGAGGACGTGGAACTCAACCTTCTTTAGGACTCTCCAGCGCAACAAATCCGTTCTCAAACAAATGCTCCTACAGTTTCAAACATTCAGTCTCATTCTTCTTTAGGACTCTCCAGCACAACAAATCCGTTCTCTAACAAATGCTCCTACAGTTTCAGACATTCAGTCTCATTCAAAGCCTATCAACACGATAAATGATTTAATTGATGCGGTGAGTTTATCTAAAATATATTATAGTTATTGTTTTAAGGTCATATCCCAAACTCCCGTGATTCTCCTTTTTAGTACCGTGTGCTCAGAGAAGGAACGCCGAACGTCTTGGGATTGACGCGGCACCGAGGTCGAGAACAGAACGGGTCTCCCGGAAATTGCGAAGCTAATTTTTAATCATTAAGCTATAGCGACCGGTATACATACTAGTGTTATGCAATGACCATGCATATACAAAATGTACAGTACGATTGTTGAACTAAAACATTCCTTGATTCTTAGGACGTTGAGTATAATAGACAACATGGTCAACATGCTGGAGAAATATGCCAATAACCTTGAGGACCTCGTTGAAGAGAGGACGGTCGCACTAAACGAGGAAAAAGACAAGACAGATCTTCTCCTGAATCGAATGTTACCCAAGTAAGACATATCAATTATCACAAAGTCCAACCTTTAGTTATAAGCCGACAACTGTTATTCATTTATCACTCTTAATTTATTGAGATCACAATGGTTTTTGCATGCATTTTTAAAACTTAATATACAAAAGAAGCCTATCTGATGGCATACATCTTTTCTGTTCTGTGTTGTATTAAACCATGCTATGTTCTTGAACCATGTGCATATGAAGTACACTTATAATTAGGTTTGTGGCCGACAAATTAAAGAGAGGAGAGTCGGTCGACCCAGAAGCATTCGAAGCAGTTACAATCTTCTTCTCGGACATCGTAGGATTTACCACGATCGCATCTAAAATCACGCCTATAGACGTCGTACAATTCCTCAACGAGATTTACACGTTATTTGACGATATCATCGCCACTTTTGATGTGTACAAGGTAATTTGTAAAAGAACAATACTAACACTACAATATTTGCATTCCACTGTATTTGCCCATTAACGTAAATAGTAAGTTTTGTGTTTTTTCTCGCAATAAAAGGGAGAAAAATCTTGCCCCCCCCCCCCCACCTCCCCGACAACAAAAGAGAAAAACTGCCTAGACAGAGCTTGGTGTTATAGAACTTTTGCCTTGACGAGTACACTAAACCTGTTGTTGTTTGGTCATTTTTATTAAAGTGTATAAGCTTTCAAAGTATTAAGATATTTTACTGAACATGTAAATAGAGGTATTTTAAATGTTTATATTTCACATTTATTGTGGAAAGAACATGGCAGATTGTGCAAACAAATTTTCATAACGCACCAACGTGTGTCAATAACCTCTTTGCATACATGTTACTAACACAATAGATGTCGAGTACAGTAAGGAGGAACAAAGAACATCATGAAATGTGAAAAGGAATCCAGACTTTATTTCTGCGGGGTGACGTTGTCAACCTCTTTATAGCCATCGTCTAATTCAAGATGGCTGTCTCCCGATTTACTACGATTTACATTTTACCAATTTTCTTGAACATCACGAATCTTACAACTCATCTCCCACCGGATAATGAAAGACAACTCCATCATGCTGAGATCTGATTTAAGAGTTTCCCCTGTTAATTTTCAAAATAGGGTCGAAGATTACCGATTTTTTATTTGTTTACTCTAAAATGAGAGGTCATTTGAGAAATGTAATTATTTCTTTCGAAAGTAGATGTTTTCTAAAAAACAGAAAAACCTCAATTTATCAGTATTGTTTTATTAGTTATTAGTTATTCTTTATAAGAATGAAATTCAGTTATATTGTATACCTTATGAAGGTATTCATCCGATAACTAGTAACTACACGTGTATTCGTTTATTGTCGAAAAAAGATTCTGGGAAGAAACGCTGACAGGAAAATATGTTAGTTTTTACTACCGTTGTCCAAGCCAGCTGACAGTCCAAGAAAATTTTCGGAAACGTTATCGATTTAAAAAACAGACAGGATATTTATCGGGGTCATTTGAAGTTGTACTAACCAATTTGAAGTAGGTCACATCCATATATTTAAGTTGCTTCGTAAGTGGAAGGTCGTGAGTTCGATTCTCGCTCATGTCATGGCTGCGTCAAACCTAAGACGTTAACATAGGTAATGATTGCTCCTTCGTCAAACGCTCGGCATTCAGAAATGAGAATCATGAGTCTTTCGGATATGACCTTAAAAACGGAGGTCCCGTGTCGCGGCAGGCGTTGGCACGTTAAAGAACCTTCGCTGCTACGGCCCTGAGCGCTAAGCATAGGTATAAATTATGGTACTTCACTTAAAGTCATTATCATTTGAAATACTTTAATTTTGCTGATACTGTATAAAACTAAACGCATATTTAGGAAAAGCATAAAGGGATGTACAAAAAAGGTAAACGTTGCATCCCCAGGGATCTGACTCAAGGACAGGTGCAAAATAGTCATATACTGTAGATGTAAAATATTGTGTAAAGTCGTTCATCAGTATCAACGCTTTTGGGGGCCTGTGTGTGTGTGTGTGTGTGTGTGTGTGTGTGTGTGTGTGTGTGTGTGTGTGTGTGTGTGTGATTTAAAGAATACATCTCGTTTTATACTGCTGCTGAATAAAAGAACTTAGCTAAATATACAGAACAGGAAATTATAGATATCGCAGCTCGTAGGACTAGTGATACTTTTAACTTATACTCAGGTGACCGATAAGGTATGTGGACCTCTTGTTTAATATTATCATGCGTGGAAACAAATTACTGGGAACTTCTTTTAAAAAAAATACACCAAAGTGCCTGATGAGTAGTCAAATTCAATTGCAAAAGCAATCTGTTTTCAGAATCTTTATTCGAAATTTAATATCGATATGATTATAACTCGATCTCTAGGTTTCATTTTGCTGTGACAGTTTAGGTGTTAAGTTTTAGAATGATGCCATTAGAACGAAGAATGGATGATAATGAGACCAAAGGACAACAAAAATCAAAGAAAATAATAAAAAAAAAAAAGAGATTTCTTAGAGAATGTGTAACTGTTAACATTCACCGGGATTTAATGCATTTTCTGAAGGAAGCAGTGATAGTTAATGTGTGGCAAATTCACTTATTGGTATTGCTCATGAAGAGGTTAATGAAAAAATCACTAGGCGAGTAGATTACTCCAAAGTGATTTGTTGTACAGAGATATAATAGTTACATGTCATTATTCATATTTTGATCCACGTGATTTGCCTTCAATTCTACCTTGAAGATCAATTAACACATGTATCATTCATAAGTTTTAATATAAAAAATTTACACGGGCGATAAGATTGACATTTTGAAGAAAATGACACTTTCCCTTTTCTTGCTTCAACCTTAAATCTGTTTTGCAAATCATTCAAAACGATTTGTTACAATTCTTATATACAAGGACAGTCCAGTTGCTATATTTAGTGTGGATTTAAAATTCTGTGTATTTGATCCTCATGCATGTGACAGTGAAGCTAAATGTTAATCCAAATTGTAACCCTGTTTCAGTGATGTCCAGTGTGTGGGTTTTCAAACTTAGATTAAGATCTGCTTTCTGTTGTTTTTCTTTTCACCTTTAAGATACCAATTTTTCTCTAGCAGCATAGGAATTAAACAAAATAGATACACAGTATGCAGCATTAATATCTTTGTGACATTCGTATCGTTCGTCACCTTGTTTCAGTATTTTCAGTACTTTGATTCTGTAATTAGGTGGAGACAATTGGGGATGCCTATATGGTAGTCAGCGGTCTGCCGGAGAGAAACGGAAACGCTCACAGTGGACAAATAGGTAGCATGTCTCTGGCCATACTGAAACAGCTACAACAATTTAAGTTAAAGGCAATACCAGAGAAGGAGGTTATGGTCCGAATAGGGTTACACACCGGTCCAGTATGCGCAGGTGTGAAATTATTTTCCTTCAATCTCAAATTAAGCAACTTTACATACTGTTTCTTCATACTCATGTATTAATCATTTGACCTCTTTTAATGCATCAAAGAATTAATTCATTAAACATGTAACGTTAAATGATTTATATAACAAGCTATTAAAGTATTCTGATGAAATATGTTCACGCGACCAAAAAATGTTTTTCTAATTCTCTCTCTCTCTCTCTCTCTCTCTCTCTCTCTCTCTCTCTCTCTCTCTCTCTCTCTCTCTCTCTCTCTCTCTCTCTCTCTCTCTCCGATGTTTTCATCAATTCTGTTGAAATTGTATGAAAACAATAAATCATACAACGAAAAATATACTGTATTATAATTCTTCAAAATGAATTCAACGCTTGTGATGTAAGGGAAAGGCACTAATCAGAGAGATATAGAGAAAATTGAGACTGACGGTTGCTGTAGCTAAGATCGTGTCTGTAACAGGAGGTGTGACATAACAGCTAATTTTACAGGTGTTGTAGGGCAGACAATGCCAAGATACTGTTTGTTCGGCGACACTGTGAACACAGCCTCCCGGATGGAGTCTAATGGAGAAGGTGAGAATGCCGTCTCAACACACTGAAGTACCGTTCTATATTTTGTGTATCTAAGATTACTTCAGCACATCTAGCTTCATAAAATATATATATTGTCGTAAATTTTAGAATATTGAAATGATTGTTTGAACAGGTGGAAAAATACACATCACACAGACGACCAGGAGTGCATTGTTAGATCTCGGAGGATATGAGATAGCAGATCGAGGAAATATTCCAATCAAGGTATAGGCTGCAACGTGTTGTTACTAGTACACCTCTTTAAATTCAGTTAAAATTTACACACTATCAAACATCAACCGCACCCCCTTTTTCAGACCCTGAATTAAAATTCTATTTTCACGCATATTACCAAAAAAAAAAAAAAAAAAAGATTGAAAAAAGAAAAAAAAAGATAAAGATGAAAATATGATGCCTAAACATTGCGTTCATATCAACTAAATACGTCGTTTGACACGAAATGAATATTACCACGAAATTCGATGAATATTTGCATGACATTCGATGAATACTCATAAAAAGACGACGTCTTATTTCTTTTAAGAATGCATTATTTTCTTTTATCAACAATTAGACTATTTTTAGCAATATAAAATTAAACAGATTTGAATTTATTTCATTTCAAAGAGCACTAAAATAGCAAAAGTTATTTTTCTCAAAACTCGATCTTCGTGTTATCGAAAAATGAAAGAATCATTTAATGGTAATGAACTCTGTAAATTAACAAAGAAAACTAGCTAATACTGTTAAACACAGCCAATTGTACTAACTTTTAATCAATATCAACAAGCATTCTGTAAGTGTTGTCCCCAGCTGGTCCCAATTCAAGTCGTTTGCGTAATATTCTGCGTGAATGATTTTATGCACAGTAAAATAAACGAATAATGAAACTTAAAGAGAAATACAATTTGATAAGTCTACACATACTGCTGGGGCCATGTCCGGTCTTGAAATTTCTATTGTATCGCATTTTGCATTTTCTTGTTCTCTCTCTCTCTCTCTCTCTCTCTCTCTCTCTCTCTCTCTCTCTCTCTCTCTCTCTCTCTCTCTTTAATTTTGATATTCAAAACATGTCAACGATCGCATACTAACGAAAATGTCTTTATTGTCACATCAAATAACACTTTATTCGTATCCTAAGCCTCGACATTTAAAGCTGCGTTAGAAACTTCACCTCCAATATTCTGAACCTGAATAAAGATCAAAATTTCCACTTCTACCTAGCATCTTCAACATTCAAATCTTTCTACCCTTGTTTCTTTTGCCATACGGTGTCTAGATTTTGTTGCCACGTATGGTCTAGGTCTCTTGTGTGTTTGTACAAAAAGTTGAAAAATTTATAGGTATTATAATTTCGATCTCTTGTAAATAAATGCTGCGAATCAGACGAACTGTATTACTAATTGGTAGTACATGCCTTAAATTATAGATCCCCCCCTCTCTCTCTCTCTCTCTCTCTCTCTCTCTCTCACACACACACACACACACACACACACGCTCGAGAACTAGATAAGAATTAAACAATAAAACTAAGCATCACAATTTTTGTGTGCATAATTTATTTGTAGCTAAAGTGAAACTTAATATGCAAGTACTCATTCGATAACACGTGTCAAATATCAGATTAAGTTCGAGAAACGACATTCGGCACACAAACCTCAAAATAATCACTCTACCGTCATGAAACTTAAACATATTTGTATATTACATAAAATTTTAAGAACAAAAATTGAAGAAGTTTATTCAACCATGGAACTAATCTAACCATTTTTGTTAACCATTTCGTCAATCGTAACAAAAGTGAAACTTGATCCGTATATACTCGATAAGTAACCATAACTTCTTAAATTAAAGGGTAGTGGAAAAAGATTCGGAAAACTTCGTTCTGTGATATATATATATATATATATATATATATATATATATATATATATATATATATAATTTCAAGTTCCTGTGTACATCAAAGCATGATGGAAAAATAAATGTAGTGAGAAAAACCAAGAATAACGTCACTGTAACGTTACGTTAACGTTAAAATTCATAACGTTCGGCTCAATTGGCTGTGCCTAAGGAACGTCACAGGATAAAACAAAGCAAACAAGCATAACAAAACAAAAAGGTAAACATACCTTCTGCTATTTCAGGGAAAAGGGGAAATGTATACCTATTGGTTGGTCAACAAAACAGACACACTCCTTCAACCATTCTCACCGTCAAACTCAACATATCACCGCCAGCTGAGTTTTCCAAATTAGCTGAGGTTAATGGACGGTGTAGGGGACAAAACGGATGGACTCTCAACCAAAGAATGGACCGATTACTGACTTCGGACATGCAGTTACTAATGTAACCCAATGTATAACTGATCAAAATCTTACATGAAAGCAAAACTGTGTTTACAATGAAAATTCACGTTGAATACGTTTAAATTATATTTCGTAAAGGATGTGGACTTTTGAATTAGGAATATGTTGTTAGTTTGTATAGACGTAAGTTCCGTCCATTTGTTGATATTTGATTACATGGGTTACCCATAGTTTTGTATTATGTAAATGGCGATTAATGTCAATTTATGAATAACGTGTTTGTTAATAACTTTCAAAATTAACCCCTAATTAATTGTGTTGGTTCTTCATGAACCTTACTTCCACAGTAGCAAATGGATGAATTTGCCAATGAAGGACAACATAACTAACATAGCAACAATTTATTTACAAATGTACAAGAGAATTGACAGATAATAGATTTGATATCGGTGACAACAGGCTTCATCAAATTAAGGTACCAGGAAAATGTGGAAGACGTTGTACGGGGAAGTTCCTGTAGCACGTATCCCGATAAAATATTATGTCAGTCCCCAGTGGTTTTCCCAGCCAAGATAGTGCTATTAGTCGTCCATAAGCAGTCTCAAACTACAAATACTAGATGTAACTCTGGGTCACTGAGCTATATATTGCCTCTTAAGGAGGTATGCCAGAGAAATTTGATGTGAATGAAAAGTAGAGGATATTAATTTAAATTGAAGATTTTCAAATTTACTTTATTTAGTCAAAAATGCAGTTTTAAAGAAAGTAATTTAAAAACCCCCCGATTAAATCCCCCGCTGGACTCGAACTCGCGATCTACATTTCAACAGTCGATGTGCTAACCTATTGAGCTACACATCGAGACAATTAAATCGAAAAGGAATAGACATACATTCCTCCGATATATATTTTCATTCATGTTTTAAAAGGAAGACGGCCATTATGACAATGTAGCATACCTCTTAATACATATAAACCACTAAGGCATTACATATACTATTGAAAAAATAGGGGATACTATATCTTGTGATCAAAATGTTCACATATACAAAAGGATACGAAACCATGTTGTATAATTCCTTGACGAGGAAGCATTGCCAAAGAAATTCATCGCCCATGCTACTGATGATCAAGAATGTTGTGCCACAAATTTGCATGTCTCTGATATGGAAGGTTAGAGCCACTCTAAAGGAAGATTTTGAAAGGAAAGCATCAGATTGTCAGTTAATTAAACAAAGACCATACGCCATCTAACACAGGATGAGAAGTTATGTGCCCTTGGCATGCTATAGGTTGGCACAAGACAGGTTACTGTGGCAAGGGCAATGAATGTTTCCCAGTCTGTTATCAGCCGATTATGGTCCAAACATCGTGCTACAGGATCTGTTCAGGATAGACCACAATCCGGTCGACCAAGGGCAACAACTCAGGCTCAGGAGAGATTCATCCGCACTATTGCCTTGAGAAATCGTATGGTAACAGCTAATCAGAGATAAGGTCTCAACTTCAAAGGGATTCTGACTTGGTAGTGAGTGGCCAGATCATCAGGAATCGATTGTACAGATTTCACTTACAAGCCCGACGTCCTTGTGTCATTCCCTGTTTGAGGGATCGTCACATTAGGGCCCGACTCAAATGGTGTCGTCACCATCAACGCCGATGTGGAACCACGTAATGTTCTCAGATGAGTCGAGGTTCACTGTGGACTTCCTGGACAGACGCAGGAGGGTTTGGTGCCGATGTAACGAACGTTTCCATGACTTTAACGTCATTGGACATGATCGGTATGGGGTGGATTTGTAATGGTGTGGGGAAACACCACTGTTGCCTGCAGAACAGACTTGCATGTTATTGCTGGGCGTGTCACAGGGCAGTACTACCGGGACAACATCTTGGCACCCCAAGTTGTGCCGATTGCACGTCGTTTTGACCGCTGTTTCATTTTTCAAGATGACAATGCCAGAAGACATAGGACCAGGATCGTTACAGATTATCTCGAACAGCAGAATATCATCACGTTATCATGGCTTGTAGTCAGTCCGGACCTTTCCCCCATCGAGCATGTCTGGGACATGCTTGGACAGCGGCTACGCCAACGTCAATAACCTCCTGCTAATGTCCAAGAACTTGCTGTAGCCTTGCAACAGGAATGGAATAACCTTCCCCAAAATGACCTGGGATGTCTCGTTAGGAGTATGCCACGCCAAATCCGAGCTTGTCTGGCCAACCGAGGGGGGGGGGGGGGGGTGTTAACCGCTACTGACTCTTTTTCACAATGGTGGTAAATTTGCTGTGTGACCCTGTGTTGGTGTCGACCCTTATTCTGGAGAATCTGTCCTTTTCTGACTACACAGTGTTTCGAATAAATTGACAAATGTTTCCTTAATGTTTTTCTGTCATTTGTTTCCGTTTGAATAGTATAGGTGAAAACTAGAACCATACAGGTAACATCTCCCACGATCACTCAGCATGAGGGAAAAATAACCACACAGATAACATCTCCCGAGGTTACTTTTGTTACGTTCCGGATAACGCCCGGAATATATATACCTGATCAAACACGTTTTACCTGTTCTACAGCTAAATATAGAATTAAAACAACTCGGTGACCAATAAAAAAATGATTTATCCTGAAGTAACAATGCAGATATCGACAACTCGTAAAAATTTGAATTAGTCGATGGATTTTCAATTCAACAATATATAAAAAATTGGCACAATATTGTGACAAATAACAAAGAATTGAGCATTCGACTGATAACAAATGGACATGCACTTTATACGTCCGTCGAATCTTGGTATGGCGTAGATCGTTAATGCCTCCACCCGTCTGTCTATCTGTCAGCACCTTGTGGGACAGATAAAAACAGTAATCATGGAGAAAATAGCCTATTGTTTTGCAAGGTCATAGGGTAAAGTTCAAGGTCAAACGTACACAGTTAAAAGGTTAGGATCACCAAACTTGGTACACATGTTCCCAATGATTAGATGAGGAAGCCTATTTTTTAATGTCAAAGGTCAAAGACAAACAAGATAGAAACAGGACTAAACATACTAATAAGGCTAGAATAATCAAACTTTGTACACATGTCATTCATAGTGAAAGAAAGCTCATTCTGGTTTTCAGCGATGTAGTTAGTGTTTTGGGATATATCTAAGACATTGAAGTATCCTGTTAGCCAGAATGGTGAGCCTGTATGTCAATGAATAAATTTAACAATTTCTGCGCATGTCTTCAGAACATCATCCTGTTTATTGTTTGATGGCCTGTGGAGGCTGCAACGACAATCTGTTTGTTTCGGCCTCTTCTAACTAAAGTCATGACGAATTCTGAGACATCAGAAACAAGTCCATTGCAAGGTATATCGGTCTTAGTTATTCTTACAACACTTCCAGAAACGTCCTTTCTATTCCCTCATGTTTTAACCACATAATGTGGAGGTAAAAATACATTGTTATTTGTATCTGAACGCAACCAAATTTCCATACCAATGACAGTATCAAGTTTTACGGAGCCCTTAAAGTCCATAACATAGTATATACCCCGGTGCGTAATTATATTTTATTACGATCCGCCATCATAAATTGCTTTAGGCATTTTATGTCCCTTGCACGACTATATTCTTTTAGTATACTTGAACATGAGCCATGGACTCGAGTCATCTCTCCTGGTCAGAATTCCATTTTCTGAAAATTATCAGGTGTAACTGGATTTGCACACCATTTTTAAAATGGTTTATTCGCCTTCGATATCAGAAAATAGTTAACAACCAAACTAGAATTTGCATGGCAGATACATGATACTCAGATATGTTTCAACATTTGAACTCGGACAACGGACAATATTCTGGCGGTCATAATGCCGTTTTTCTTGTCTATCAGACTAATCGTTCGCCAATCTGAGGTCTTTTGTATTATGAAATGGTTGTATCGTGTCATGAAGCGTCCGACTTTTAACTGGTCGCCTATTTTCAGTTCCGCAAGTTTGATGTCTGTCCCACTGTATTTCAAGCTTGTCGCCTTTCGATAAAGATATATCTTTCCATAAATAAAAACTCGAAATATTTTTTTTGATAACTTTTACTGTATGAACTAGATTTTTAAAATTCTTTATAATGATTTTATTCATTCCTGGGAGGAAGTTACCTGTGTATTGATTTACAACTTTATCCAATTTACCTCAAACATGTTTTTATCATAAGAAAAATAAACACGTGCAAAAATACAAAACAAAATTTTCTTTACTTAGTGAAGAGTGCAGATGGAATTAGAATTAAAAGGAAACATCCCAAACAATCCAAAATACAAATTATTAAGTGATAAATCCAATAAACTATATCTGCGTGATGATAAATGGTATATACATGTACACGTGTCATTGTCTCGAACGAACACACTTACGGATAAGGTAATTTTAAATTCACATTTAACAGTCACACAAATACAAATATTACATGCAACTATTATAAACGCATATTTTAGGGCAAATGGAACATATACATGTACTGTGAGAAAAACAAATCAAAGAAATAACTCAGCAGCTGGAGAATGCTAGCTGAAATTCAAAACTTAAAAAACTTCCACTTTCTGCATTTGCATACAAATTCATTATTACAAATTGTATTAATTCCATTTACACTTGAAGATGTTGATTTCAGTCATACGGCATTCCACTTTTGTATATGACCACGTTACGTTGTCATATATTTTAGCAAGTACATAAAAGTGGGGGAAAAAACATTGATTTGTGATTCAAATGAAAAGTTCAGATATACATGTCGTCTTGTGCTCTACTCCAATACAATGTGAGCTACATTGTACTTAATATATGTATAAAAATCTTACAAGTGTTTCAGTGTAACATTGCTGGAAAATTACAATCTATTAACTAACACACTCTATAGAAAACACAATAGTGTAAGTGACAAGATCAGACCGGAAATCTGGAGTCCGGAAGCGGAATTGAGTTCAAAACTTCTGGTAACTGGGCGACCATTCAAAGCTTGCACTGGTCGGAAGTTGTCTATAATCACGTGATTACTGTTTGGGGTAGTGTCTTCCTGGAGCTTTCGGAACATTTCCAGCTGTAAAAGAATCAAGAATCAGATATTTAGCTTGTGTCAAATTATATCAATTTCATAACTATGATGTCATGTTCATCGCAGAATCGGATCACATGCTGAATTTACAGGGATCAAATACTGTATATTGGGTATCATGTATCTTCTGAATGATTCTGATTTAACGTCCCATGGGAATTCTTTACTCATATCGAGACCTTACCAGCTTTTCGTGATTTTTTTCGGTTTGAATTTCAGATTTTTCTAAGGACTCGGTTCTAAATCATACCATTGACGCAGGAAATTTTGGTATAATTTAAAAGACCCACAACTCTCACTTCAAATGGCGAGCACTAACCAACATTCTTTTTGTTTTTTACGAATCTGATACATTGTGGACTCGAACCCAAGACAATCGGTGACGGTAACTCAGCAGTAGAGAGTTCGCCTCGTAACCGGGAGATCGTAAGTTCGAACCCCGCTCGTGCCATGACGTAAACATAGGTAGTGATGATTGCTCCTTCGCCAAACGCTCGACATTTACATTAAAGAACCTTCACTGTTACGGCCGTAAGCGCTAAGCGTAGGTCTAAATTTGTGGTACTTCACCTACAGCTGGTGACGTCTCAATATGAGTGAAAAATTCTTGACTGGACGTAAAATAAACAACCAAAGAACCGAAGACGAAGCGAGCACACTTTAACTGCGACCTACGGTGCAATGACGCAAATTTCTTTTGTAGCTAATATTCCCGTATCATTATTTATTGATTGAAAACGACATATGTCGTGTTTTGTGGATTCAAAGACCAAACTGAATTATCTTTTACCCAAGTCCGTTTGTTCCACAGTGCAAATCGGTAAAACTGTGCATAAAGGGCTCGTGTCACGTAGTGCTTTATACGGGTGTTCTCGATTATACAGGGTGTGTATACATGCTAAACAGACTCCCCATCTTTCCATTTGGACTCGTATGGGGTCCAACATTGAATTTAATTGGAGTAATAAAATTGTTTAGTATTACTATGAACATTGTTAGACTTTTAATTGTGTAGACTTTATTACAAAGATATTTCAATACTACTGTTTAACATGTAATTCAATAATCAATTACATGCACATTTATATTCAACATTTACTAATATTACCTGTGCGTTAGAAATTGGAATTGTGTTCTCAAAAATTGTCCACACAACGCTCTCGTAGCACGGGGGTGTTGTCAGACTTCCGGAATACCTGTAGAATCGGTCAGCATTTCCGTTTGAAAATGGAAGCATGGAATCCATACTAAAACCTGTTAGTTCAGATAAGGATCCTGAAAAAAAGATAGATCTTTGATATCCGTAATAATCATTTTTCATTTTGTACGAGAACGAATTGCATGTATTTTGATGTGTTCCTGTAAAATAAATTTATGTAGACTTTACGGTAATCGTACACATACCGTTTAATTTCACGTCATTGAATTTATTCAGCAAAGTGGTTAATCCGCTGTTAGCAGTATTTCCAGTAACCTACAAATCAAGAGCCCACTAAACAGTTTTATCAAGTAGAGCAGTGGTTGATAACTTAGCTATGTGTTCTTATTCAAAGACACATATCTCATAATTTATTTTGACCCTTTTTGGCTTTGCAGGTCTGTTGAGATCTCACATGCAAATATTTAATGTTAACGAGAATATGATTTACATAAATAAATGGAACGTCGCAATTTCAGCTTCGATGTTCGACGTACAAATCCCAAATATGTTATTTCTGTTGGAAAATTCTGGGCCTAGATATTAGAATAAAATATTCATGCAGAAGTTTAGTGACATTGTGATGCGTCATTTTCAACAGAATGTATAGTAACACGCGCCAGTCCGTTAATAGCTCTATCTCGCAACTTTTTGTAACAATTTCTGGGCACAAAAAGCACATGACTTACCACAAAGAAAAAACCGAGCACGGCCAGGCCATCTCTTTCCTGCGAGACAGCGTTTGATAGACTCCCATACTTCTCGTTGTAATTTACTATATGGAGCTGTTAAAATATAATGCGTATTATTACAAGTTTACACATACATAAATACGCCCATGACATCTAGTATAGAGATATAGCAATGTTTAAAAAAATGAATACATTTGGAATATTATTAGATTTCATTCTTAAAACATCTAATTGCAAAGTTAACTTTTTTTTTTTTTTTTTTTATAATTTATTGCAGGTTTAACACGATGTTGGCATGTTTTCCTTGATATGCTTTCCTTTCCATAATACGTTTCTGTTTTAATTTGACTCTTAAAATGCCTCACCCCACATCAGTATATACAAACAGTGCAAATCGTTCTTGTCTGAGATAGGGATTACAGACTCCATCTTTCTAGTTGTATAAACTGGTAGTATAAACTATTTGAACACATTGCTGGAACAATTTACACAAATTAATTTGTTTAGAATTCTTCCCAGTGTATTGAATGTATCACAATTCCTCTAGCGACCATCCCAATTGTTCTACACACTTGTTTTCAAGTTTACAGGAATCACATGGGTTATGAAGCTCACCTGAGTGACAAATTTTAAGAATATATATATTGTTCCAGTCAGGGGACCAGCTACGTTTATGCAAGTACGCACATACTTCCACATAATTTTGCAAAAATTTCAAATTCAAGTGAAATAACCGTAATGTCTTGAACAAATTAATAAACCGTAAATATAAAACTTTGATATACAGATGCTAATCGATAAAATATCTGATCTGTAAATATATCATTTCGAAAAAATATGTTGAAAAGGAATAGGTTTGAAAAACAGCAGAAGTTCTCCGAGTTTTCGGCAACAAACTATCAACAGAACAATGAACAAACAAGGAAGGGAATACGTAGGATTTTGAATCTGGCATATCTGGTAGTTGCGCCAATTATACTAAATTCACTGGCCTACGGGGATTTTGTCCCTTGGACCAATGAAGGGATTTAGGCAGCCTCGAAACCTAAAATTCCCGCCTTAATTTGCCTGAACATTAATTATCTATTAGCTACGCCCTTGTTAATGTACACGATTTAACTTGTAGCCGTTCAAAGGACACAATTGCGACAAACCTGGCTTGTAAAGATGAAGTTCCTCGGGACCATTGGAAACAAGTTTTAGTAAATACTCTTTAAATTTCAAGATTAATCCGACACGGAGTGCATGAAAGGTATGTTTCCCCTTAATTACCTCAATTAAAAAATTGTCCTTTCTTACTTCCATTGGGTAACCTAAAATTTGCCGTTTCCTACTTCCATTGGGTAACCTTAAGATTTGCCTATCTTCACCTCCATTGGGTAATGTAAAATTTTGCCACTGGATTAACTTAAAATTTTGTCTTTCCTTACACCTATTGCGTAACGCTAATTTGTCTTTCTTTCCTTGCTTCTATATGGTAATCATAATTTATTCTAAATATTTGCCGATGCGTATTTCTACTGGGTAATTATCGCTGTTATATATACATTTGTATAGAGTTAGCAAGGCAGTTTTAAAAGGTCACTCCTCCTTAGCTCATCCATAGGGTAACCTTTGATTTTTCTTGCATCCAGTAGTTAACTAACTCTACTCAGTTATATGTAAGGCCAGTGAACATCCACTGGGTATCTTTTGCAGATATACAGACCTATCCAACCCCAGATCTGTGATCTGTAGGTTGTGCACCTTACCTCCATTGGGTAATGTTTCCCATTGGACAGGTGCTCTGACCCTTGAGTGTTATCGCGCCCCCAATGGAAGTGGAACTGAGCCGTCTTGTACTTCCCTGGTAGTCCGCCATTCTCCACTCTCAGGTCACCCTCTTCAACGTTTACCTTTACTGAGAATACAAAGAGAGAAGTTACTTCATAATAGGCCCAAAGGAAACAATTTAAAAACAATTTAACAGAATTTTTATGTGGAATTTAAAAACTTTCAAAATTTGGGTGGATGGGTGTGCTCCCAGATGAATTAGATGGAGTTAAATTACACACTGCAATGTATCTTATCATTACCTGAAATTGATGGTAAACATTCATATTGATTGCTTGTTTGTTTTACATCAATGATTTACATTGATTTAAAATTTTATTTCGCAACTGATGCAAATATCTAAATTGTAATAAAAATTTATCATATTTTTACGAAGTATGCTTCTACATGCAATATTTACGTTGAACTAAGTAGCAGAAGAATTCTGCATTACGAATGTTACATTCTAGTACTCGTAATTATGCATATTTCAAAGTGCAGATTTAGCATTACTACTGAACATTGCACAGAGTAGTCATATATGCTTACATATAAGTAATAGATGCAGCAGTAAGTTAAGTTAAAATATTTCTAACTATTTTCTCTGTGATACACCTTGAAGCTCCAATATACTACATATGATTTCCCCACAACTTACAACTGGATGTAAATTTCTCGGTTCGTGCAAAATGCAAGGTCAGTGGGCGGGGACTATAGAAATTAACATGAAAAATTAGGTATTTTTGATATGTAGATTTTACATTTTTATTTTCATTTCAAATATAAATATAGGGCATCAAAGTTCTGGTTGTTGGGTATGTGGGTTGATTAATTAGATACATTGGAAACGTTTGTGCTTTACCGTTTGCAAATTATACGTTTTTCCATCTACCCAACTACATGCAACCCAGTAATGATACTTTCTTAGTTCAATATTCACAGATCTATATATCCTCATATATGAAATCACAAATGGGCTGACTTTGTAGGAAATGTTATTCGGAACGTGAGAATCTATCGTTTTTAGATACAATGAATAAATAATAAAACTCTAGATTACACAAGACATTATTTTGTTCGATGTTAAAAAGCAGACCCTGTATTTTGTTAGTATGAATATGATTTGACAATTTTAACAAATTACATACGGGTGTTAAAGGAGTACTGGTCTATTCAATGTGAGGGGAAAAGGATTAGTTTCTAATGCACATTTATAAAGGGATGACTTTTATGATGAAAGTGCGCAAGCGCGCTGAAAAAAAAAGAAACATCATGAGAGATGAGGATTTCGTTTACAGTACATAGTCGTACCGAATAATGATTTCATGTTAAACATGAAATTTAATCCCCTTCCATTGCTTGTAGTGGTTCTCTATATATCATAATTATATAATTAATAAGCATAATGATAATTTGTATAATCGGCGAAGATATTTCTTAAATAAATGTAACTGAACGAATAATGCATTTACTTACTACAAATTACAATATTATCCATCCATTCAACATTTACTCACTATTTACCTGTGTGACCGTTATTAGTTATCTTTAATTTGTAATCCTGAGGATTAAGAAAACCGGAAAATGTAAACGGTCCCAGGTTGGGGTCATACGTCATGTCCTGACCAGCGGGAAGGTTGATAGGAGACTGACGGGTCCGACCACAAATTGGGTAGGAATTTCTCCAGCGTGATGGACCTGTCAAAATCAATCAATGAGACATGAAATCAATCAACCATCGATTTCTCTCTCTCTCTCTCTCTCTCTCTCTCTCTCTCTCTCTCTCTCTCTCTCTCTCTCTCTCTCTCTCTCTCTCTATATATATATATATATAAACATTTTACATAAGGTGGCTAAAGATTTACTAAGAAAAAAACCCACTATATCTAAGCTAAATATATACACTGCAAATTACAGGTTTACTGTTTAAATTAGTATTTGACCCTGTATCTACTTTGTGGATCTGTCAGCTCTTTTTTAAAGAATCGGGCTAGTGACCCTCTCTCTCTCTCTCTCTCTCTCTATCTATATATATATATATACACTGAGTCAAAAAAGAAACTTCACAAAATTAATTTTGTAAAATATTGAATACTTTCCCCCTGATGATACACCTGTGTAGCCAACATGGGATCCTTATCTGTCGACTCTGGAAAACCGTTAGCCAAACCCACTCATAGCCATCCATTTCTTGTGTAAATGCCTTTCGTGCCAAATCAGGTTTTGCACGTGCATTCAATGTTGTGAACTCCACATCGAAGTTGGATTCATTTGCACATGTTTGCCATGGCCTCAAACATTAAAAAAACACTTTTAAGCCACATTTGTAACAGTACTTGAAATGCCGCGATTGTCAAATGTGCAACGTGAACGTGCCGTTGGCATGTTGCAAGCGGGGCGATCAGTTATTGACATCGCAACAGCAATGGGATGCAGCCGTCGTACTGTGTATGACTTGCGACATCGTCTACAACAAACTGGCACCACTGCTGATCGCCCGAGGTCGGGTCGTCCACGTGTAACGTCACGAGTTGAAGACCGGAACATCGTCCTACGTCACCTTCGTAACCGATTTCTGCTGGCTGCACGAACCAGAGCTGAGATGTTTCAAGGTCGGCTGTCCGCACAGACCATCCGAAATCGGTTGCGGTCTGCCAATCTCCATGCTCGACGTCCGTCTCGTGGGCCAATTTTGACGCCATTTCATCGACGTCAGCGTCTGCTGTGGGCCCAACGTCACCTCCGATGGGCCCATAGAGACTGGAATCGAGTCGTCTTTAGTGATGAATCGCGGTTTACCCTCAGATTTGCGGACGGCAGGCTAAGAGTCTGGAGACGACCTAATGAACGGTATGCCCAGTGTTGTGTGCAGGAAGTGGACAGATTCGAGGGCGGAAGTTGCATGGCATGGGGTGCTTTCTGTGGGAACAACCGTTCCAGACTTCTGGTCATCCATGGAAACCTCACAGCTGCTGCTTATCGCGATCAGGTACTCACCCCTGAACTCATTCCCTTCATGGCGGCTCATGGTCCAGGTCTACAGTTACAGCATGATAATGCACGGCCGCACACCGCGTTGTTGACACGAAATTTCCTTCAAAATGCTGGCATCAACGTCATGGACTGGCCATCGAGGTCCCCTGACCTTAATCCCATCGAGCACGTTTGGGATGCACTAGGGAGAGGGCTTCGTGAACTTAGGAACCAACCGCAGAATTTGCAGGAACTTGGCGCTGCCTTGCAAGATCAATGGCGCCGAATCCCCAACCATGTGTTCACAAACATCAGACAGTCGATGGGGAGACGGTGCATGGCTGTGGTGAATGCGCGAGGCGGCCATACTCAATATTGAACTGAGACATTTCGACGTTTCATTCTTGTGACTTGACATTCTGTGTACAAATGTTTTGGAACGGCGTGTAGCCTAACTAAACAGATCTGTGGTACTGTCAGTGTATTGATTACATCACACACATCTCAGCAATGAAATAAAATCACTGGCACCATCCTATTATCTCTTGTTCGTTTTAAGTGCCTTGACAAGAGAATGTGAAGTTTCTTTTTTGACTCAGTGTACATACACATACATACATACACACATATATATATATATATATATATATATATATATATATATATATATATATATATATATATGAGGGGACATTTTTACACCATGTGAGGACAGAAGTGCACTATGAGGTCTAGGGCAAAAATTCTGTTCTCACAATTACTTCCTCATACATTTGACCTACAACATGTGAAAAATGTAGATACAAATTATTAGCTTAGTGAAGACAAGTGGTGTGAGGACATGTCCTTACTGATATTCTCTCTCAAAACCATTATTGTCATAATTCGAAAGAGAGTATTAGATAAGCTTTTTATAGGTATATATGTTTATTACTAACATAGTACTGTTTTGCCCTTTGAAATAACGTATGTGTGTATTCTCTCCTAGAAATTGTGAGGACGTCCTCACTTCACGGATTTGTTCAGAGAGAGAGGTCGAGAGAGGTCGAGAGAGGTCGAGAGAGGTCAATGGACCTGATGCATAATACTAATAAACTGTTTGTTATATACATAAATATGTTCGTATATATGTTTTTATAAACTGTTGTTGGTTTATTTTTATTGTTGAGTTATTATTTTTTTCTTTTTTGAAATAGTACGTACAGGAAGACAGTCAACAGCGCATGACTAATATCAAAATCACCTTCACACACCCTGCCACACAGTCTCATTCATAGGAGAGGGAATACATTGTGTTTCATGACCCGTTACTCGAGAATGATGGTGAAAATTTCTACATATATGACTTAGATTAAAATATATTATATTGTATGTTCCCCGCCATTATTTGACCTCGGCATTGTCGAGATAGGAAATATATTTCATTTTTAATACTTTAGATGCAGCTTATATACCTTTTTATTTTCAAATGAAGACATTCCATTTCAGTAGATAAAAACTATATTTGAAATGCAATAAAAAAAAACCAAACTTTTTTTTGTTCAAGAGACATACCTATAATTTTTTATTTCGTTGCAAATCTATACTTTTTTGTCGGCCAAGAAGGGGAAAGAATTATGGCCTAATTGATGGGAAATTTAGATACTTACTCAATCTGTCGAACAGGAATCTCAACATGAATGATAATTTTTCACTATGAATCCATGAATATTAATGAATTCTGTTATCAGAGGTACATTGAAACCATTACAATGCCAGAGGTTGAATTTTAAAAGTACAACACTTCGCCGCATAATATTTTTTCTTAATTTTATTTTTTACAAAATCTTTATTTCCTCTCCATGCTTGGATTGGATTTCTGATTTGAATATGTTACAATTAACATCAAACTGTTTCTCCATCTTTATTTGAAATTTAGGGAAAATACTTATGAAATTCCGGATAGCATTGGCTAAAGTATTCCGTGATGAAAATGTGTAATAAAAAATGTGTAATGAAACACTTTTGCTTCTTAAAAATTATTTTCAGTCGGATGTGCGAGAGCAAACATCTGAACAATCTGACTGGAGACAGGCGACAGTTTTCACTAAATGTTGAGTTAAAGTAGTACAGTATATAGTCTTATATGTTATGTTATCTTTTATTTATCAGTCACACTTTGTTTAATAATATTAAATATTATATAATTAAGGTTATTTGATACATATCAAATAGTTCACAATTAATCAAGATTGGCAACTCTCTTTATGTTGTTTACAAACTAAGTCTGGTACAAGCTATCTAACCGTAAGAGCAGCCTAACGCAGAACGAGTTAACTTTCCCCTCTTATGGGAACCTAGAATTCTGTCTTCTCATTTTCTTGTTCATGGATTACTTTGTTATAACATGTACTGCTGCTCTTTTTTGTATTGCAGATTTCTTCCCATGCTTAACCACCCGAACATATGCCTGTTTCAGATATGCTCCCAAGCTGTCTCTCCAGGATGCTGCCAAACTTTTCTTATCGCACAATTCAGCTATTATACATGACATACTAAACATTTATTCGTCGCATATTTCCTGGGAGTTTGGGACGGGGGAGTGCGCTGGGGTAGTGATCATTAATTCTGCGCCAAAACCGGCTCTCCTCCCGCCTGCTACTAAGGCAGGGGGCAGGTATTTAATGTATATCCTCCAGAGGACCACTTAAGTAAGTCAAGGGTCAGTAGATATTTCAGGAAAATATTAATTTCTCGAGTAAGTTGGTGAAGTTTTTATAATTTTGTGGGGGCCCTCCGCTAGTTTATAGCTAATGCCACATCCACTTCCTACTCGGAGAGAGGATGCTACAGGCTGGTGCATGTTTGAACAACTGTAGGAAGCCACAGTTTGCCCCATACTTGCTCTTGAACCCAGGTAGCACTCAGGAGAATGGTGAGATGCGCAGAGACCTCACCCCCCCCCCCCCCTCCTTAGAACGTGGTCACCCGTTCTGTTTTTCTGTTTCGGGCACCTACGTCTACATAGGGTCCCCCGTGTTTCCCCTACGGTGGTAGTTAAACTGGTACACTGGCCGCCTCCCCAGTTTCCCACAAAAAAAAAAATGCATATGCGACCTTTTCCACCATATATGTTATATAGTGCATCCTGTTTCTGATCGGCAGTCAATAAATATTAAAACTTGTATCACTCTTGTTACTCCTGGTGTCAAGCAGCTTACCCGTGATTACAGGGCAGTCAGCTGAGTTTCACACACCTACTGGGCTTATTCAACTTATTAGGCAAGGTGAGTTATATTTAATTTGTACAGGTAGTAAGTAAAATGTCTTGCCAGCTGGTTGTGCTGTATATTCGTTAAAGTATATTGGCCACTAGGCCAACTAGTTTTTTTTTCTTTCTTGTTTTTTTTCTAGATACATAATCCTCAGGGCAGGTCAAGGTCACCAAGACAATTCTATCATTAATGTTTGAATTTACAGCCAGACTTGCATTTATATATGCCAATGCGCTGTACTGTATCACATGGAAGTTTATGATCGAATATACAGTTTTGTAACTTACACCCAGGCTTAAGCTGTATAGTCCATATTTAGTCTTTTCGCTTTTATACACTGACATCACATAGAAACAAACGGAAACAAAAGAGAATAAGTCAAACTATACCAGAAAGCAACTTGATGCAAGCGTCAAAGGAATCGGGCCGCAGAAGATGTGACGAAATCATTCTAATTTTTATTGTTATCATTATTATTTCTTTTTATCAGATCGGACCATACTGATGACATGCAGTTTGTGCATCCTTACAGGATAAAGAGTTAACTGTGAAGATGTCTTTTAGTCAGCAAAATTAGTAAAGACAATTTTATACAGAAGATAAACGATGTTACAAGGCATTTTACTAAACTAGACTCCCCTTACCACCTCATGACCACTTAAATATATTACTAATTGTGTGAATCCGCAGAAATAGTCTCGAATCCACAAAACATTGGACATCCTTTTTGTATTTCATGAGCGAATAATGATAAAAAAATTTTTAAAAAATGAATCCGAAACAAACGCAATACAAATACAGCTATGTTTATTAAATTTTATTAGAATTTATCTATCTAGAGATTATACAAATCAAACGCTAAAATGAACAATAACTTCAATCCCCAATTAATCACTTACATTACAGTAACTTTTGAAAGAAATCATTTAAAAATATATTTACATTAATCCCGCAGAAACGCATGTACATTTTAAAAACCCATATCAAGACAGACCGCGCTCTTGCGTGGCCAGCAATAAATGCATTTAGTTTCAACAAAGTTCATGAAAGGGCCTATATATACATATATCTTAACCTCACATAAAATTTTTGTTAAAAATTTGGTGAACTATAGATTTAATTGCTGAATCAATTCTGAGCAGGTGCTCTTCCATCTTCATTATATTTTGTCAAGGAAGTCTAATGAAGAGAAACGGAAGTTCAAGCTGGGGGCTATTCTTAGAACATTCAGTGCATTGGTGATTCTAATTTCCTCGTATACTCATTAGTTCATGATCTTGGCAATAATTAGACGTATTCTGTGAATTTTAACTTTAAGCTCAAAGTGCATATATATATATATATATATATATATATATATATATATAGATAGATAGATAGATAGATAGATAGATAGATAGATAGATAGAGAGTTTCAATGTTTCCTAGGAAAGGGAAAAGAACATGTAAATTCCAGGATTAGACCAGAATTTTTCTCTCTCTAACTTAACGTTATGAACCATAACGTTTTAAAGTGATTTAAGATTATGACGAAAATAGTGGCAAGAGAACAAATTATGTGTATGATGTTTCAGTGTGAAAACTTGAAAAGAATGCAACTTACTTGGGGGCACCGCGCACAAGTAGTTTTGGGGCGCAAGTTACTTTAAAAATTAAAAATAAAATCACTGTTTTAAGTAAATACATAAATAACGTTTTACATCCGGGTTTATGTGATTTGTGGTGATATTTCATATTTTAATTATCAATATAGACGCTTTTATGAAAAGGGTTGTCGAAGGCAATAAAACCAAAAGCTGATGCATTTATATATATATATATATATATATATATATATATATATATATATATATATATATCTGGTATTGATTGATAAAACTCAGCTGCTCACTGTTGTTGTTTTTAATAGTACAATATATATTTGCTGTATCAGTAGCTCTCTGGGAAAATAATAGAAAACATATGTACTAATAATCTACATATTATATGGTCTGAGAAATGTAAGAATGTCAGATGATCCGGGTATAGACACCTGAGATATACCTAGCATACATAGTGTCCTGGCTTCCTGACCAAAGGCTGTAAAGGCAGGTGGTTTACAGTTGGTGCTGTGTTCTGATTGGTTAATATATGCACAGCATTCCGGGATAGCTTCGTTTGAAGATGGCGGAGTTTTCGATATTGAATAAGTTTTTAAGTAATAAACTATATAATTTGGAGGGTAGTTTACGTTTAATGTATGCGCGTGTAAATGTTGTTCGAAAAGTGAACTATACTCAGCATTTTTCAAATTTTAAATACGAATGTGCAGAAGATTCAGAATTCAGGATGATTCTGCCCTGAATCGATTATATCCACTGGGCACTTGCGACGCGGAGCATAGCTGGGACAACGAACTAGGCTAAATTATACCGAGCGCTCGCGAGGGAGAGGGGACTAGGATAGGCCAGAGATTCCCCTCTCCTAAGCACAGTTGCAGTTTTACATCATCATACAGTTTTTGAGTTTTCAAATTATCGTTCACCATGCACCATCTAGGTTTGTAGGTGAAAACTATCGTTACATAGAATAGTTCAACGGCTGCAATCTACAGAGTTAGAGATTAATAGATTGATTTTGCTTGTAAATCACAACTTGATTGGTACATTTGACTTTATCAACATTCTTTATATCATGTAAATTAAATTGCCGTAATATCGTCCCGTATGAAATACTAGATATGACGTCACAATTCCTTGAATTTGATTTCTGCTTCCTTTTTGTCAGTACGGTAATATTACTCCATGTCATATAGTTAAAATTCATATTTTCTTTACAAAAAAAAAAAAAAAAAGTAAAAAAAAAAAAGTGGAAAGAGTGGAAATAGCATTCATTCTTTAATTAACTGTAGTTTACAACCGGTGATTTACATTTATCCTCGAAAATTATTCTTGGCATGTTTTCAGAGTGATGAAATATTGTTTCACAGATGATAACTATGGTTTACAAATCATTAATATTGTATACGCCACGTAAACGTACGTTATTAAAAAACATTTTACCTAATACAAATATGATATCGGCATGCCATGCATATTATGTTTATGTATGTTTCCCTGTTCACTTTATAATACTTTGTGATATTGACTCACCGTCCGTTTCTCCGTACGTCCAATGTGGTGATTCTGAAATATAACAATATATATCTAATTACCGAGATGTAACAGAAACTGGTGAACGTAATTACTAAGACATTAGTCAGTATTACTGAGAATTCTGTAAATATTGAAACAAAAACTGATAGTTACTGAGACATCAGTCAGCACAGGAATTCGTTATCTGTCATTCATAAACACAATGACCCCTCATCCAGTGCACCTAAGCACCTAGAGGAAGTGGGGTGGGTGTTAACGAGCACTTCTGAATTAAGGAGTAATACATGCGTTTACAATAAAAAAAGAAAGACAAATCGTCAAGATGTTTGACAGACATAAACTTTAAACAATCTCCATGTGCACTTGGAACCAATTAAAATCCTCGTCATACTTCACAAGGGGCCCAGTGCATTTAGTGTGAAGTACCTACATCTGATCGAAAAGTCAGGATCTATATGATGATGGGGTGATTAAGCTGTACCTAAAAGCTAGAAGCCTGTAAACGCCGGAGAGACGCTTGCCAGCCCGTCTCACTGATAGTCGTGTGTGGATATTTTTCGATACCCAGCATGGAGGGGGAAAAACGATAAAAAATTATAGAAACGAGAAATGGAGAAAATTTGTTTTGTTCGCTGTGAACTTTAAGATGAATGATTCTGCTGAATTATGCGTATTCTGGGGGTGCCTGGTACATGTATTTGATGAGTGTACGAACCTTGAATAACCTCAGTGAATGTGCAACTCCCGTTTCACGATATTTAATAAATCGAATTATCCACTATTGGGTATTTATTGGGTTAATACAGAATTCGCCAATCAATGATATCATGAATCTTTGAAATCAAAATTGAATTTTTATATGAAACAGAATAATTTTTGCATTTACTTTTCACACAAATTATTCTTTTTTTTTTTTTTTTTTTTTTTTTAAATCTTTAATAGATTAAGTTTAAACTGCAAGATAGCATTGCATTTATTAATATTCATTTTCAAGTTTTGTTAAGTCTGTTTGTTTTAAATCATGTTTTAACATTTCCCAAAGAATGTTCCAATTTAAGAGAGTGCATTAATTCACACAATCGTGGGTAATCTGACGCTAATGTACATTTTATAGTAGTTTTGTACACCAAAATGTTGACGTTTTACTAGGAATAATTCATTCCATCGATTTCAAAGGTGATATTTTGTATTGATTAGTAATCAATCAAGTAAATAATCAATACTATTGCATTTTGATTAGAAGATGTTGATATGAATAATTCTTCATTGATGTCAGAAAATGTCTGACTAAGAATGATATCCATCTTCATGTCGCTCAAGACGCCTCTCCGAACCTAAAGCTTTTCATGGTGAAAACTTCGTAATGTCTCAGAGGAAAAATCAATGATTTATATATAGGTTCATCAGTTGCCATAAGCCCGGTATTAACAAAATATCACCGGGATAAGTTTCTTATCAAGACAGAGAACTCAAAACAGGGGCATTGATTGGGAGTCATCCTACCGCGTAATTTCAGCTGAAGGAATAAATTGGGGGGGGGGGGGGTGAAGATCTCTCAGATCAGAGAATCAGAGAAGAACTATCGAATAAAAAACGAAACAAAAACGGTATCCAGCTGGAAGGTATATAGGGAGGAGATGGGTGGAACATCATCCAAAACTGATGCATTTGAGACATCCTTATACTGAATCGCTTAAGTGAAAGGATTGAGGTGTGACCTTTGATCTGGGGATGGGATACACGTGGGGGTATTAAAATCAAGCACGTGGGTTTCACATTGTCGTTTGGTCACTTCCGGTATATGTTTATAATTCGTAGAACCGTAGCATACAATTTCCATGGGAATGTGCATATGTATGTGCTTATTCTCACCGTTCGGAGAAACATGTATAGTGAGCCTTACAAGGTCGTTCGCGGTACAGAATCAAATTTGTATTTTATATCGCTAAAGGTACTGCGAATTTAAGTGTCCCATTGATAAAACAGGCGTTATATATAAAATATGCTAAGTCGGTTCTTTCAAACGTCATATTGCATGATCAAAAGGCAATTTTCTTCCGGACGGTGTACACATTTTTTCTTTCTTTCATTTTTCCAACGAAGAAAACTTTCCTGAGATTTCTTGTAAGCTTTCAAATAAAAAAGTACTATGTTGTATATTCTAGGAATTTTCAGAATAAATTACATAACTGTGAATATAATTTCAAAATCCATATTATTTGAAGATAATAAATATCATATATATATATATATATATATATATATATATATATATATATAAGTTGACAACTAGCCTAATTGGTGGTAATCATGACGTCTTTCTAAACAAGTTTGCAGCAAATGACGTCGCGTGTTTTCATTACGATGTTTTTAAAATATTGTTGGAGGATAAGGTAAGGCTCCTTTTTGCAAGAACGGTTCTTATACATACATACATACATATATATATATATATATATATATATATATATATATATATATATATTAACAAACATCAATATATATATAATATATATAAAACATCATACTACATATATGAATAACTCACCAGCTGATTTCGCTGCAGCCACGAAAATACAACACATTACTAGAACTTCTAATTTCCTTGCCATTGTCAAAACCTATGTATTGTGTTATCCGTTGATGCAGAAATGTGGCACTGCGCGGTGTATCAGCTGGTTAAGATATCACAGAGTCAGGAAACTACGGGGGTCCGTTAGTGTGGATCAAACATCACGATGACTTTCATATTTTAAGGACAGAGACCTTCCCCCCCCCCCCCCCCATAAACTTAATAGAAAACTGCTTATCTCAGTTATGTTGTAAGTGTCTTTGCATTATATTGTAGTAAGTTTTCCCACATTAAGAGTACTTCTTTCCTAAACTCGTCGACTTTAAACATCTATATAACTTGTCCAATTAGAGTATCTTCCGTTTGGAGAAAATCGTTAGCGACAGGGCAGAAAAAAATTTGGGGTTTAACACATGTCATGTCATTGAAACAACGATGACGATATATTTTCAATCGAAAACATGATTTAAACAGGAGATACAAAGTGTGTGTGTGTGTGTGTGAGGGGGGGGGGGGGGGTGGTGGTGGTGGTGGTGGTTACGTATTTAAAAGGCATTGACCTTGAATTTAAAAAAAATCCAACCAACGGATCGAGTTTTATGATAATCGCTAGTAAATATGTGTTTGCATAAACAAAATTCTAGTGTTATGCTTTAAAAATACACAATACTATATCTAAAAGAAAAATTAAGTTTTGGTCGCATATTTTCACTATGCTTCAATCACAGATATTTTATATGAGTCTTAACCATATCTATTTTTATGCAACTTTTTACATTTAAAAAAAACTTGCTGCCTGCTATTTACTCTTAAAAATGAAATTATAAAGGACTAAAATGGTGCTTTATGAATATAATTACATATATTAAAATACGGTAGGTCACAGAAGGTGTAAAGTGCATTGTAATTTTGACTTACGAGTGTTAAAACCATTTTGAAAATGCCGTTGCACTAGGCAAATGCGTCTTACCTGGTACAAACTTGTTATAGGTAGTCAAATGAGTGTCACACAAACTTGTTATAGGTAGTCAAATGAGTGTCACACAAACTTGTTATAGGTAGTCAAATGAGTCTCATATAAACTTGTTATAGATAGTCAAATAGTCTCATACAAACTTGTTATAGGTAGTCAAATGAGTCTCATACAAACTTGTTATAGATAGTCAAATAGTCTCACACAAACTTGTTATAGGTAGTCAAATAGTCTCACACAAACTTGTTATAGGTAGTCAAATGAGTCTCACACAAACTTGTTATAGATAGTCAAATAGTCTCATACAAACTTGTTATAGGTAGTCAAATAGTCTCATACAAACGTGCTGTAGGTAGTCAAATGAGTGTCATACAAACTTGTTATAGGTAGTCAAATGAGTCTCACACAAACTTGTTATAGATAGTCAAATAGTCTCACACAAACTTGTTATAGGTAGTCAAATGAGTCTCATACAAACTTGTTATAGGTAGTCAAATGAGTCTCACACAAACTTGTTATAGGTAGTCAAATAGTCTCACACAAACTTGTTATAGGTAGTCAAATGAGTCTCATACAAACTTGTTATAGATAGTCAAATAGTCTCATACAAACTTGTTATAGATAGTCAAATAGTCTCATACAAACTTGTTATAGGTAGTCAAATAGTCTCATACAAACTTGTTATAGGTAGGCAAATGAGTCTCATACAAACTTGTTATAGGTAGTCAAATAGTCTCATACAAACTTGTTATAGGTAGTCAAATGAGTCTCATACAAACTTGTTATAGGTAGTCAAATGAGTCTCACACAAACTTGTTATAGGTAGTCAAATAGTCTCACACAAACTTGTTATAGGTAGTCAAATGAGTCTCATACAAACGTGTTATAGATAGTCAAATAGTCTCATACAAACTTGTTATAGATAGTCAGATAGTCTCATACAAACTTGTTATAGGTAGTCAAATAGTCTCATACAAACTTGTTATAGGTAGGCAAATGAGTCTCATACAAACTTGTTATAGATAGTCAAATAGTCTCATACAAACTTGTTATAGATAGTCAAATAGTCTCATACAAACTTGTTATAGATAGTCAAATAGTCTCATACAAACTTGTTATAGGTAGTCAAATGAGTGTCATACAAACTTGTTATAGGTAGTCAAATGAGTCTCCCACAAACTTGTTACATATAGGTAGTCAAATAATCTCGCCATCTTGTAGATTGTCTGATCCGAGATTTGCAACATGAGATAGCCTCATGAAAAGTGGGAAGCAAACTCAGAATGATTGCGGTAAGTTCACAATAGAATATAGGAAGTATTCAATTATATCGGGTTATGTGATGATTATGGGACGATGAAAAGAAGAAAGGTAAAATCATATGATCGATAAAAAGTAAGGCAATTTCATGTGAGTTGATAATAAGTGAGGTACAGCCACATAAATGTATTAATTTCAGAGATTTGATTCTTTCTACAAAGCATTCGATTACGATAGCGTATTGACCTGTATACCCCGAATTCATATGTGTATTGCTACATCATTGCAATAAGGAGTATTTGTCATGACATATAACTACACCTGTTAAAATATATGGAGAGTTTTGAGAAGGAATTGTCTTTATATCTATATTATAGTATCAGATCTGACCCCGAATTACAACTTTTGTTTCCTGCTCACTTAGTTACACTTAAAGCGGATGGGCCACGTAACGAAAAGATCTATGTGGACTAATAATAGATATGATAAAATACATAGAGTAAAAGTATAATGCACTTAACAGGTTTGCGAGGAAATTCACGTTTTGAGGAAATAGCCTCAGAACTTAATAAAATAGCTATGGTGTTAAATCCCGCAGTGAGATCCATTGTTCTTTTATGGAATATTTAATATGTCACAGGAAGGGAGAAAAGTCAGTGAATCAAACCGGGATTCGAACCAGAGCCTCTCGAATCTCTATTCATGTGCTCTACAAACTGAGGTATCTGGCCACCGGCAATCAAACCCGTCTGACCACCACATTCCGCTTTCTTCAAATGTGTGCATACCTTGAAGACTTAACTCCTGGCAAGAATATTCACCTGTCAGTTCCAGGGGCTGATCTATAGAAGCAAATGTAACAGGAAGTATGAAATCGCAACGGACGAGATCGGGATTAGAACCTCGATTCTAGTCAGGTGCTCTACTAACTGAGCCACTGGCAATCAAACCCTTATGACCGCCACAGATATGTAATGCAATCTTTTTATGGAATGGCCTTGTGGTACTTTGTCAGATATATCTCAGCACAATGAGATAGGGTCACGCAACATCTGAGGTTCGAATCCTGCTCGAGTTGCAACTTGTTATTGAATCGTATCCGTATCAACACTGTTTAGGGGATTCCAAAGTACAAATCATCTGTCTTGTTCCCGATTTAAAATGTTTTAAACATGAATACAGTCTCATTTCAAGAAAGTTAAAAAACTGTGTAGTTCTTCTGTCTCGCTTGTTCTACATCTCTTCACAAGTACAAATCGTTCCCAAAAATGAATCAGCTCTTGTGAGCCAATGAACCTTTCTTACATGAAAAGTATTATATTCAAGTTGTCCATAGGTAGAGGATACCTATGAAATGCGAAGATGGGGAGAAACGAAGTCAGTTGATATGCAACGAAACTAAATTTATCGAAACGAAATATTCTAAATCGAAACGAGACCGTAAATTACGTAATTTACAGACGAAATGAAATTGGGAAACAAAATTTGATATAAATAAGGATAATTAAAAGCGGTTAGCTGAGGTTGAGACAGCCCGGGTCTAAGATCAAAAGAAGGTCAATCCATAATACATATGGAATACTGGGAAGTTAAGACGTACAAAAACCATTTTGTATCTAATGAAACTAAATTTGTTTCTTTGTCTATTTGAGTCACCTCGTCCAAAATAATTCATCGATAAAAGTTCTTGGTCCCTCTGTAAACCCAGATCTTTTCCCAGTAGGGCCGAAAAGTTTCCAGAAACAGCGATGTTTAAGGGAAATATTCCCGTAATCAATATTTCCCTGAATTTTGAACAATTACCATAGGTCTGCAGGACGTTAACTACATTTCTCGTGAGTTTATTTTTTTGAAGCCAATAGCTAAGTTCATTTTCGAAAAATGTCCGAGCACTTCCAAAAAGTCACATGCACATCTTCAATGTGTACATAACAACTGTACAAAGTTTGGAGAATGTCAGCTTTAAGGTGTGAGAGAAGGTCATTACACATTGTAGGTACCGTCTATTCAAAAGAAGCTGGCAAAATGACAAAGTTCGTCTTAATGTAAATTTTTTCGAAAAATATCCAAGCACTTCCAAAAAAGTTAGCTGCGCATCTTCATTACGTCCATAACAACTGTGCAAAGTTTGAGAAATGTGAGGCTAGAGGTGAGTGAGTACATAGGTACCCTATATGAGGACGCCCGCCTGCCATTCACCATACTATAAGCCGGGCGCTCGTTGTGCAACCTGGCCAAAAACACTCTAGCTTTTGCGAATTATCTTGAAATTTATTACCATTCAAATTATGATGGACATTAGATTCGTACTCGGGCAACGTTTAAGATAGTTTCTACAGCATACTACTAGAAGAGAGAGAGAGAGAGAGAGAGAGAGAGAGAGAGAGAGAGAGAGAGAGAGAGAGAGAGAGAGAGAGAGAGAGAGAGAGAGTTTATGGTAGTATGCTGGCAGCAACCAGATAGGGAACATACTTGTGCAAGAATGCATGTCTATCAATTTGAAAAACGAATACTAGGGACGTTTTCCAATCAGAATCGCTGCATGCTTTACTGCGCCCAATCAGGCAGATTACTCGCAGTTTCCCTTGCCAATAATGAAAAATTGTCAGATCTTATAGGTTTAATGAAAATTGAAGCGTGTTCTCTAAATGTGTGCTCTTTAAATAAAAATGAATGTCTACAATTCACGGAAAGGACTCTCCCATTAAAATGCCAATATTTCTTGCTGAGAACACCATACACTAACGGTATGCTAACCGGTACTACTTTCGTAATGCTGGACAGCAAAACCAATTAGCTGTGGTAGATCCATAAATAAAATGGTAGAATCATAGCTTTAATCAAATCTATGAATAATGTCAACAATTGTTTCCATGATATACATATATTATGTATGAAGACCAAATGAAGTCAAACAAGTAAATTCTGATTAATCGTCAAACACCTAAAACTAGAAATGCATGTAGATATTCATGATCTGTATACATATGTATCACGTTCTATACGTACGTTTCTATCAAGATTTGTACATACGTAATACAACATGTATCAAGATTTGTACATATGTAATACTACATGTATCAAGGTTTGTACATACGTAATGCTACATGTATCAAGGTTTGTAAATATGTAATACTGTATGTATCAAGGTTTATACATACGTAATACTACATGTATCAAGGTTTATACATACGTAATACTATATGTATCAAGGTTTGTACATACGTAATAGCCGCCCGCGTGGCGCAGTGGTTAGAGCGTCGGGCTCAAAGATCTGATGATCCTTGAGTCGGGGGTTCGAATCCCACTGTGGGACGTGGGTGCCGGTCTTTCGGATGAGACCGTATAAACCGAGGTCCCGTGTCGCAGTAGGTGTGGCACGATAAAGATCCCTCCCTGCTCGACCGGGTTTGAATTATGTATGTATCTTAATCGAAGTTGAAAAAAAAATCTCAAGTCGGATGATTTGGAAAATTAGTACAAACATTTTGCATTAGCATTTTGACTCTCGAAAAACTTTTTTTAAAAATTAATTATCATGAATTTTTTGGTCTTAGCCAAAAATACTATTCTTGTTAATACATGCATTAAAACATGCTTTAATGAAAATGAAATGTAAAATTACAGCTAACAACTATATATTTTAAAAATTTCACTGAATGGTCACTCAAGTCCAAAATAAATTTTGGGTCTTTTTCGATAATCAAAAAAACTACGTGTCCATTTGTTTTTGCTGTTTCTTGTACTGTACCCACTTTAGGCTACATGGTTTAAATGTGTATATTATATTCCCCCTCCAAGAAAAACAACAAAACAAAACGGTAAAAAAAAAAAACCCGTGATTTATGGTTACTTGTTCAGTTGGTGTTGATGCAAATTTAAACAATGAAGTATGGTTTTGTTGTTGCCATTATTGGTAGAATTGAAGGTCGCAAGCATTGTAGGAAAATATGCACGACACGCATGCCCCTAACCATGGCAACAGTACTACATTCATTGTTTCATGTTTAAAATTTAAAAATGTTGAAACAATTCTATATAATTATATTATTGTACATTTTGATATTTTTCCATATGGCTCAGGGTTTTTACTGAGTAAAATGCCCGGAAAGAACTATCTGCAATAATGTAGCCCTATCTCCCCCCCCCCCCTTTTTTGGGGGGGGGGGGGGGGGGGGCTACAACTCCATAGGATCTCCGTAATAGTGCAAGAGCGGTAGTGATTCACTTCCGCGACGAATTTGGCTTAAATTATAAATAAGTGACGATAACATTTGCATTTCATACCTGAACTCAAGAAATTTAGCTGTGCAGGTCATCAATTAATCCCAAAATATCACGTACAGTCCATATATAGGTTATTTTTCATGTATATCAACACCACAACTTTAATTTGTCAGCCATGTTTACTGACCTTAATCGATTTTAATTTGGGACAGACAATGAGAATTCAGGAGCGGATCTTGAACTGAATATAGGAATTCCCCTATTTTAGAATAATAATGCGGTAAATATGAAATTTCCATCATAAACGCTTTTCTTTAGTGACAAAATGATATAAGTCCGCTTATTTACACTGATACTTACTTTATCAAACCAATCTAAACTCCAACCGTAAGTCCCTTTAAACCACGCCAGATCTGTCATGGCTGCTGAAAAAGACGACTGGTAAACATGCCGGTGTATTTTATCTGGTGTTGATTTAGAAAGGATAAGGTTTTCATCATGAATAAAAAAAGTCATGTTATCTGAAAGAAGTATAACTTAAAAGCGATCTTTCAAGACCGAAGTCAGATGTAATAAAAAATTAATTTTGCACCATTACAGAGACCTTATGGAATTGTAGCTCTCTCCAGAAAAACGTCAGATAAAAAAATATAGGAGAGGACTACATTACTGCAGCTAGGTGACAACTTGAACTTAATTGTGACGTCCATTCTCAGTTAATGTATGCAATTCACTATTTCATTTGTTGAAGAAATACAGAATTCAAAAAAAAGGGAAACATAATTATCTGCATGAAATTGTCATTTGATTTATTTTTACACTATGTCAAACATAAGCACCCTATAGCAAGTAAATTAACACTTGAAATGTACGTTACACGAGACCACACATTTTTGAAAAGTGATACTGCGTTAGTTTCTCTATTAATACGTACTTCTGAAATGAATATATGCCGCCAGAATATTGAAAACGTCAATGGAAACATAGTCGTGGAGTATATATTTCATGTGGCTAGAAAACTACTCCTCAAACGCTATTTTTCTGTCATGGTCTTCTATTGTCACTTTGAAATATTGCACTGTATTCGTTTTTCATGCAGCTTTCTACATGATAATATTGATATTCTTTATTTAAAGAAATCAAAATTCAAGATATTGTTCAACTATAAAACATGTTATAGCTTTCTATTCCATCATACTAAAGCAATTCTGAAATTTCGTTTTAAAGCCTTCATATACGCTGCAGTCACGTACATTTCGCAGATAGATTCATGCCACTTTTCTCTTAAAAGTTCAGTAACTAACAGTTTATATCCAAAATATAAAACACATGCGTTGCAAATGACAAAATAGAGAAAGCATTAAGTTCTGTGTTGTTCAATATTTTTTAAGGGGGTAGGGTATTTTTGATGAAAGTAATCTAATTTGAACAGAATTTGACAAATGTTACGGATAATTCGCTACGAATTTGCACAACGACAAATTTTCAAACTTTTAAACACTGATATATATATATAAAATACAAGTTGTATAAACCTTAAGTGTTTGAACTCCTGGTGTTCTAAACAGGTCACGTACAGTAACGTACATTTCACATTTAATAGGAAAATTCCATTTTGATTTCATTAATATCATTTACGTTGAGTTTCATCATTCTTACCGTTCTTTTAAGTGGTATTTTTTGCAAATATTAATAAAAATCAAATATGTCTATATCATAATCATTTAATTTTCTAACATTGTAATGAATATTCAGGCACATCTCTTCATTTTTCAGGGTAAAATGGGGGAGGGGGGGGGGGGGTCACTCAATATAGCTTTTATATGCATTGCAAAATGAATAAAGGCCATTGTCAAAAACGAAGGAAACCTCCTTTCGATTCTATATGCTTGATATTTTAGAGTCACGAGTAAAACAGAAACAGGTTCTCCTCCCTGAGAGCTGCATTGTATTGTTGATTGTACGTCAACGAGCAGATGATATGCACGTTACCAACATAAATATGGAATTCTTACTTACGAATTATTCATCATAAATCGAATTTGTAAATGATTTAAAAGAATAACATATATTGATTCTGAGCAACATCATATCTACTTGGAAAACCATCATTTTCAGTTGATATTACATAAAACATTTCAGATTCCTTCAATCTAGCAATACTGTAATATGTATAAGTTAAAAATAAATCTGTAATCTAAATCTTCATAATGATCACTACAAAAAATATATCTTAATGCTTGGAATACTTAAAACTATAATTATCTGACAGTATGAATAATGTAATGGTATCATGATGGACATAATGTAAAGTTCATGAATACAATCAAGTAGTTTACGATAAATATAAATGTACGTTACAAAATATCACGTACATTTCCCCGCATAATGTCGTATTGATATAGACAGAACATAATTTGCAAGTTCAGAAATTGGGAAAAATACACTTTTGTCGTCTAAAATTTATTTGCATGATAAAATATTATTATACATGTCACATTTGTTTAGATCACAAGATTTCAAAATTACTGAACTAGTCACACTTATCTAATGTTACTGATTTTTGAGGTGTTTCTATTTTCCTTCGAATCTTAAACACGATCATAAACTTTATGCAAAGTTAGACACATTTTAAACACATTTACGTTTCAACCAAATCATTGTTACTCTAAAACTCAAAGGTCATGTCCTAAATGTTTATGTTAAATTACAAATACGGAAGATGTATTATACAATTTTCACCATGTATTTATTGCATTGAAAAACTCGTTTTTTGAAAACATGAGGTAACGTACGAGTACATTTCATCCTTACCCATACACTTAGGGAACATGATATTTAAATTCGGATCATGCGAATAAAAAAGTATCACATATGAATAATTCTATTATACGTACAAAGAAACTATCTTTGTTTTAAATTGTAAAGCTACCATTATTAGCAAAGAAAACTAATATGTAGGCGGAAAATTATAGGCTATATTATCTTAAATGTTGAAACTTATGGATCGGCGACGTGACTTTAGAAAATAATTAATTTTCCAAAACTGAAAATACACGATGAAACCTATTATTTTTTGTCTCATTCTTCATATATAACTTTATTTATAAACCAAGCAAACTGCTGATACTGAAATATAAAATACCTGCTCTGGCGATAGTAACGTGTGTTTCATATTTGTGCATAACAAAAGTCCTTAATATATTCAGTTTACATATAAATTTCCTTTCAAAAAGTATTAAGCTTTTTAGGAAATAATAATATTGCACCAAACATTATGAATAATCAATATAAACGTCGGCAACTGTAATGCACACATTAACTGGGAATGGGCAGTAAACACAACTCTATAATCGTGGAAATGTACATCATTTACACGTATTTCGTGTTCGATCGATGCGCGGAAGCTCTGTCCGCTTTACCGCACAAAAATCTCAGATGTATAAACGATCGTACTACGGTCATCGCAGTTGAACACTTGATATATTGCTCTAAAATACATATCAAATAGCTACAAGTGTAATAAACGTTCATAAACGTAAAGGACTTCCTTGTATGATAACAGCCGTTCTGGACCCCAATTAAAATTAAAATTTTGAAGAAAGATTAAACCTCCTTTTATTTCATACGAGATCATGTTCACAATTTCAGACAATTGTCTCCGATACTAACAGTTGTACACAACATCAAAAGTAATGCAGTTTCTCAATTCAGCTAAAAATTACATAAAATACTGATTTTTGTGAATGTTACCCACAGCGCAGCTTGTAACAAACCAAATGGCTCTACCAAATAGGTGTAATTATCATAGGCGTCGGAAGCAAATTGAAAGGGGGAGGCTAAACCAACATAATAGCTTCTACGTCAAGCACACACACAAGCTACTACCTATTGACTATTGACTTCGTATACAAATTGTAACTGAAACTGCAGTACTTGAGTGAGCTGCAGGAATTGGCTATTGGCTCATCAAAATGTCACAACTTTCAATCCTTTCATTAGAATTTTCCAAAAACGGATAGTCTATGTTCATTCTCAGTAACAAATTCATTTGTCACGCCCCGTAGATCCAGATTCACCGTCTCTTCTTGATATACGTGAAGGGTTATCGGGTTATGTAGTCTAATTTGGGTCATAGTTGATCGCAGATATGATCGGATGCGGCACACTTTCATTCTTTCGCTGGTAGCATTTGTGCTGGCATTACAAGAAGTTCAATCAAAACTGCAATTCCGTAAAACAGTAATATGCCTTCTGTTTTGATGAATTCAGTTATTGTCTGAGTGGAAGGAGTGATGCCTTTGGGGAGATTGCACCTGAGTGTTTGAAAATGAATTCTCAAATTTTAGCATTGATGTCTGTACCGTAAAAATTTGTGACCAACTCAAATTCCTTATCAAAATTTTCTACAGCAATTCCAGCTGCATCTGGCATATTCTGGCTGATCAAAACGATTTCTAATGCCATTCACAGGCATATCAATTGCCTCAAAATATTTAGCTCTGTACAAATCTTCCCAAGTGTCGTGGTGATACAGAGACCCTTCGTCACTTTTTTTCGGAGGACGTCTTCGACGAGGCATTGCGAGACCATCAATACCAAAATCTGTGGTTCTTTTTTTGCATCCTCATAGAACGAGAGAACAGCTTCGTTTGTTCCAAGAGGCTCCACAATTTTCACCGTGCTGAAATCCATTTTCTGGCCTTCTGCAGCAGACGAAGTTTTTGTCAGAAGGACTTTGCTAAGAATATCGCTACGACGGAGCAACTATTCACCCAATAGACAACCGAAGAGAAAGTCAAATTTGTTCATGTAGGTCATAACCCCTCTTATTCTGCATCTCATGTCGGAAACTTTTACATACTCCACAGATTCCTCCAATTCGCCCAATAATACTTTGTAATCAAGTATTACACTCTGAAGAGCATCTGCTCGAACTGTGTAGCTTATTAGACACAAAACTCTTATTCCATGTGATGAAGTGTCTAAATTCTCAGATTCTTTCAATTTCTATAAATTGCTTCTCTTCTTGGCAACTCTTTGACCAATTTTGTTATTTCACGCGTTACTTCAAGGGCATCTCTCATAATTGTAGATGATTTAACAGCATCAGAGCATGCCAAGTTTAGAGCATGACCATAACAGTGCGAATAAAGAGCTCTGTTCTCTTTCTCTAAAATTTGCTTTGCAACTCTACTTTTTGACCCTGCCATTGAGGCAGCCATATCACTACACTGACCCCGTTATTTATTATAAGGAATATTGAAACTGGTCAAGGTATCTGTGATTGCAGAAACGACTGTATTGGCATTAATGTCGTCGACTTCATAAAAGTCAACAAAAATTTCGTCTGGCATAAAATGGTCATCGATGTATCGGAGGCCAATAACGAGTTGTCCTCTATTAGAAATGTCAGTAGTCTCATCAGCCATTATGGTTAGAAATTTGACATTCTCTAAATCTTTCATACCATTTCTGAGAACTTGCTTGGCATTACTTAAAGTGCGTTGTTTTGAACTTGTACTGAAACATATTTGTCAGTTTTTCTCTGAATCCATGCCTGTAAAACAGGAATACTCTCTGCCTGGAGTTTAACCAACTCGTGAAAATTGGATCTCTCCTGTTTCCCCCTAACTGGAATATTTTGTTTGGTAGATATCTTAAACTCTCAAGTACTTTCAGGGAACAATCTCTGTTGCTTTTTTCTGTTCCGAGTGTTGTGTACTGAGAGGTTCACCAACATGCTGTTGGTGTGTTTTTTTCGAAGCGCATTGTGGTTGTCTTCCAATTACGGAATCCCGTTGACATAAATGCCTTCTCCTTATTATGATTGGACAACATACCACCATTGTAAGCTGTTATACAGCAGAAACAAAATGCTGCATCTAAGGACATATCATAGTGGAGCCTTTTCCATATCCCTGAAAAGACTATTTCTGACCTCCTAAACTTGATAAAGGAAATTTCAAATTGTTGGGTTGGAAAGGAGACTCTTTTATATCAGGTGTAGGCCACCTGACAGAATGTTCTAAGTTTTCTGTTCCGTCCAGTTTTTGTTTTTTGGGCGTTGAAGTATTGAACTCAGACTCAGCTCAGACTTCTCACTGTTTAGATCTCCATCACACATCTCAATGTAGAAGGATTTTCGAGCGTATACTGAAGCTCCGTTTCATAACCGCTTTCTAAATCAGAGCTGCTAGGGTTTCTTGAACCCTCGGTAAGAACATCCGCTGGAACACAGAGAACAAAGAGGTTAGAAGACCAATTCTGTCGTACCATATTGGATGTACGAGTCCTCATCACACATATTTCATTTGACGACACATCTTAGGACTTGAACAGCTTTATTAGCTGATTATGGCAGTCTCTGCTGATAGCAGCATTTATTATTTCTGAGAAATGCTTCGGATGGACCTACAAATTGCAAACAGCATAAATGTGCAGCAATGAGGAATACTTGCCTCACTTTGCAGTTTTAGGAATTTCATTCTGCAGAGATTTTGTTGCATTACCAGTTGCTCTGCATTCATCTGAAAGCGAAGTCTCATAAAAATATGGCATCAAGAATGCACTTTCCGACATTTTCCCCAAAATGTCAACGTTCAAATACCATTTCCCATTATGAACCTGTTCAAATAAAGTTCTAACTCGCATTTCAATATGGTGCTTTTCACATCCAAATATTGAAAGGGAAATTGAGCGGTAAAAACAATTACCATCACCTAACACAGGTCAAATTCAAAGGTCAAAGTCACAAGGTCAAACGCTTTGATACCAAAAGAAAGGTCTATCACAAGGAATACAAGTATGGAATATAAAAGCTCTATCATTCGCCATTCAAACGCTATGCGTTATGATTCAGACAGGCAGGACAAAAACAACCCCTCCCCCCTCCCCCCGGACTTTAGTCACGGGGGCATAATTGAATCGACACAATTTAGGAACATTTTGATATGATTTAGTGTGATCCTGTTAATTTTGAAAGAATTTAGTTTAATTTCTTGTATACGTGTATTTCCATATCAGACTAAACCGGTTGAGTTATTTTCGGCGTTCTAACTTCTTTGATTATGCTACTACTTGCATGGATATTTTACTCATATTTTTGATTATATATATATGATTTGAACAAATTTCAATCTGCACTGTCTGGGGATGCTTGCAGATTAATATGATCTTGAGAAGATTTATAAATATATCCCACGTAAAACTTTAACCCCTATTGTGGCTCCACCCTACCCCGGGGGCCATGATTTAAACAACGTAAATCTACACTACTTGTTAAGAAGCTTTCATGTAAGTTTAAACTTATTTAGCTCCGTGTTTTTTAAGAAGATTTTAAATGATGACCGCCTTATTTTTGCATTTTCTTGATTATCTTCCCTTTGGAGAGAATATGGCCTTTCATTTGAACAAACTTGAATCCCTTTACCCAAGGATGATTTGTGCAAGTTTGTTTGAAATTGGTTCAGTAGATCTTGAGAAGATTCTTAAACGATGCCACATTTTTTTAACGATTTTTTCTTCATTATCTCCACTTCAAAAGGGCATGACACTTCATTTGAACAAAGTTTAATCCTCTTTATCCTAGCATGCTTTGTGGCAAATTTGGTTGAAATTAGCTCTGTGGTTCTTGAAAGAAGTCGAAAATGTTAAAAGTTTACAGACGGACGTACGGACTGACGCCGGACAAAATGTGATCAGAAAAGCTCACATGAGCTTTCAACTAATGTGAGCTTAAAACTGTCTTGTTTTAATATTTCACTTTCATATTTGTCCGAACATTCCCAGCTGTTAAAGACCCGTATGCACATTGCTCACGTTGCTTATGAAATATTCACATGATACAAGGGAGATGTATATAGATATATTATTCAATAAATTAACATTAGCGACTAAAAATATACAATATACAATATACCTATTTCAATAATTACACTTTATACTTTAAAAAATGACTTAAATACAATCAAGATACAGTACTGTATCCTTAGTATTGACGTCATCAATCTGGTACTGTAATGTACTGTGCGTTCCCAATTTTCAGGTGTGGGGTGGAGGCGGCGGTGTTCCTTTGCGTAGAATTGTGAAAAATGTAGACCATACCATTATATTTCCACAATTATCATAATTCTAAGATTTCCCCTTTCATTATTGATTTCGCAGTAACTGGTATCACGTTTGAAGAAAGATTTTTCGAGAAAGATCTCGATATTTCGATACATTTTATACCTCTTGATACTAATGGGCTTTCGTAGTCTTGCACAAGCAGTTGACGCTTTTCTTTTCTTCTTTTTTTGCCTTATACCTTAGACTGAACAGGTCTCGGTTTTAATGCTATAAATTAAATAGTGTCTGCATTAGGATTATATCATACCGTATAACACTTGTATAACTCAAAAGTTTAAGTTTAGATTTCGTGACTAATGTTTCCTTTTTAGAACTCCGCAAGCATTCAGACTTTGCACCTTTTCCTGTATCTCTTTTACATGTACCTGGCCAGGGATTGATTTGGCAGCGATCAAGTGTTTTTAGGCGGTAAAACTTCAAACTTCCTCTATATGTCAAGTGTTAGGACTGATTTATACATGTGTACCAAGAACTTGTTTTCGACTGAGTATCTGACGTGCCATATCCGTGTGCATACTGGATACGGTGTGTTAATAACTGCTTTGTGAATCATTGCAGCGCAAGCTGTAACATACACACACAAACACACACACACACACACACACACAGAGAGAGAGAGAGAGAGAGAGAGAGAGAGAGAGAGAGAGAGAGAGAGAGATTTGAACTCACTGACATTTCATCTACTGTGTAATTGTAACTAAAAGAAATAATCATAATAATAATAATAATAAAAACTATAGCTGATCATCTTCTGTTCATATTCTATACAATATGGTATCACTTTTTGTGCATAATTTGCGTCATGTCTTGAACTCTGTATGTTGTAAACAAAGTATATGTGATATAACGTCCACGGTATACGATAGATCAATGACACACAAAGACAGTAGGAAGGATGTATTCGGAATATCAAATGAATTGACCTATAGGAGATATTGATTTCCCGGAAAAATTCAAAAATCAATGTTCATTTATTATTTTTTACCGTATATATTTCTAAATTTTTCAGATTTGCATGTTGAACCTAAAATTCGTATAAGCAATTTTTAGATTAACTTTCAAAGTTGGCTAAAAAAGCATTTTCTCAGTAAAAACGCCTATTTTTGCATGAATTGTGGCCTGAAATTCCTTCAGGGCAGGCATGCCCCTAATAAAAACGGGTATTTTGATAGGTTTTGATCCAAGAAATAATATAAATAGGATTTTTTTAGGGGCACCCCTGCCCTGGGGTCGAAATTTACATCGTGGTTCATATTTCTGCCATTTATATTCATAGTTAGTATCGCTCAGATTGTTAGACCCATCGTCGGAAACCCACGGTTGATTACCCGTCGTTCCTGTCTCCATCACCCGTGGGGCTATTGACCCCTACTAGCCCGTTTTCATGAAAACAAATTTGATTGGTGGCTCATGGGAAACCATGAGTTATTTGTCCAATCAAAAAGATGCTTTCAGCGCCTTTTTAGTGTACAAACCAAAATGGCGGTAGCCGAACAATTCGGAATAAACAAATTAGGGTAATGATACCTTTAAAAACAGAAGAGTTCCATTAGTAAAACGATTACTTTGATTGGACGATATTTTTAAAAATATTCATGAGACCGAGCTAGAAGGAATCAATGGCCCCAGGGGTGATGGAGAGAGGAACGACGCGTAAACAACCGTGGGTTTCCGACGTTGGCTTAGACCACAAACGCTCACAATCAACATTTTTAGTTTTCTGGCTCAAATCTGCCCGTTGGCACACTTTTACTGTTTTAATATTTTCGCCTGTAAACACCATTTTAAATTGTTTTGTATACAGGCTTGTGCATTTTACTTCAAGTTTCTTCCTTTAATGCATGTTTGCTCTTGATATAAAAGACATTTATGAGAATACAGATCATAAATTTTCTGTAACTAAAAGCAATCAACCGGAACTATATCTCAATATAAGCACACTTTGTTCGAGGACAAGAACCATTCATTCTGTGTTACTCAATACAAGTGTTACGAAAATAATCATGCCGAGCAAAAATTGCTGCGTTTGCTTTTCAGGAACATCACTGGGAAACAATGCTGTTGTGGGAGAGATACTGCAGAGTAGATGCAGTTCATTCCTCAGGAAAAATGTGTGCACTGGCGATATCTTATGACAAAAATGTAGGAGGGAGGTTTACAGATTAGAAAATAGTTAGGTTGGGTCATTTAAGGTTTTATGTCCCTATGCCATTATCTAGGCATCAGGTAAGGACCCTCATACAAAGGATGTATCTGTAAATACTGAGGGGGGGGGGGGGTTCAGATGAATACACAGTTGATGAAAGTGATAAAACCTCTTGCAAAAATTCATCTACCACTGCAAACGGATAGGACCTTAAAAACGGAGATCCCGTGTCACGGTAGGCGTTGGCACGTTAAAGAACCCTCACTGCTACGGCCCTGAGTGCTAAGCATATGTCTAAATTTGTGGTACTTCACCTACAGCTGGTGACGTCTCAATATGAGTGAAAAATTCTCGACGGGACGTAAAACAAACAAACAAACCACTGCAAGCGTCACACTTCCTTTTATTTCTGTTGGAAAAACTAAGGCGATGTGCATCATGTGTCGCAAAGAATCAAAGGGTTTACATATTATTCCACATTCAGCACGTGCAGACATTTTCATACTGCAAAGTGTACTGGTACCAGCTGGGGTCAAATGTTGTATGTCTCATTTGAAAGATGACCACTTGCGTGTATGGCATGTAGTTGATACATCTAAACTCAGAAAAGTTTCCTCAGAAATCAACAAAAATGAAATCACAGAATTACTCAGTAATATGAGGGAAAGAGTATTGCATGAGAAACAAATAACTACACGCATGTGGCCTAAAGTCATCGGCCGGAACGGAAATTAATAAGATATTTTAAAGACTGAAACGAAGTGTTCCTTTAAGTGCGTGTTACAAATGTAGGATGTATTTATAATGATGAAATAAATTGGATATGCCCCCAAAGGACCCTTGATTGATGAATATAGAACAAGGTTCCGTTAAAATATCCAGTGAAAGATTTTTTCAAAGGGGGAGGGTGGTTATTTTGGACTGCTGACATCAAATCAAATCATGTAGGTTATTCGATGGAGGTGGTGGTGGTGGTGGGGAACCCAAGCAGTTGTGCCGTCATCAGGTCAACATGGAAAAATGAAAACTCGAGACCTTGGTCAGGTCACCTCGTGAACCCAATCTTCTTCATCCCCTTTAGAACTGAGGATGAAACGACGTGCGTGAATAATAATGCCATAATTTGCACACTGAATGCAGTTTTCATTTATCATAATCGGACTATTCTCTCTATATGCGAAAATACCTTCGATAGTATATAACCCCCTCACCCTCCGAAATACCACAATGTAATGGGTCCATAAACCGGTGGAAAGGCATCGCCGAATTTCACATGTTTGTAAGATAAAAAATTTACAATTAGACAGTAAAATGTTTTATGAAATGAGAATTTCATAGCACGGATATATAAAGCAACTAAAGAAAGTTTTATAATTTAATTTTATATACATTTATAATACTATCCAAATCATATTCTTGGAGCTGAAAAATAATGTCCTATAGATATGCAGTAAGGTTTCAGAATTTTCATTTTCACCTCTGGGGTCAAATGGGGGTGAGCGGTTCGAAAAATTACTTTATATATATATATATATATATATATATATATATATATATATATATACATATATATATATAAGCCTTGTTCCCCGCACTCATCTTACATTTTACGCAGTAGCTAAATCATATCGTGGCTTCTTTCCTAGTTACACATATAGGATCCAGTGATGTTGGATAGGGGAGGGGTCCAGAAGGATAATCTAGAAACTGCACTACAGCATATCCAGTGACTCGATAAATATAAATACGTGCGTCATCAAGTGTTAGTTGATGTTATATATAACTTGTGCATAAAAATGCCTACAAATTAGTAGTATGAAGTTAAAAATCTACCAACTTAAGATGTCCCATAGAAAAAAAGGGGGGAGGGGGTCCAACCCCGGAATCCACCCTCAAATGGGACGGAGAGTATAATTAAAGGCAAACACTGATACACTTGCATGCGGGTAATACCGTCTTGTGATAGCATCTAGTTCTGTTTTGCTTCTTTTTCTATACTTTCGTTGACCAACGTATTGCCAATCAATTAACGCATTAAATTATTATAAAAAGATACTTATCCCAAGACATACAAACGTTTTTTCTTTGTTTTTCGGTTCTGGTTCTTTCTTGGTAATAGAAGCTGGTACGTGTAAACATAAAAACTATTCTTTGCGTCTTTTTTTTTTTTTTTTTTTTTGGCGTTTAATTAACTTCAAAGTTTTTAATTCGTTTGACTTGTGTAGATTAGTGGCAATTATTTTATACAACAAAATGTTATTAAATACATGAAGAGCTAATAAACACGTGGAATTTTTCAACCTGTCGCGTAGCTTAGTGGTTAAAGCGTCCGCTTCGTATGACTTCTAAACCCGCTCGTGCCACGGCCGCGTCCAACCTATGACGCGACGTAAACATAGGTAGTGATTGCCACAGGTGCTTGTGTTCAGGGACCTCCCCTCTTTCCGAATAACCTGCATGAGCTGATTTAATTATTTTTGTTGAAAATCTCCCTAAAGCATGTCATCAATGTCTTGCTTACCTCGAAAGTCCAAAATAATTCGAAATAAACCTTTTAATAAAATTACCCTCACTGGATATCATAACACATGCTTTAGAAAGATTTGGCCCAGTGGTTCTGGAGAAGGTTCCTCAAATCAGCATGAAATGATTTGATTATGAGAGATATAATGATATATATCATAATGATGCGTATACAAGTCAAAAATGTGGAAATTATGCAATTTGAATAAATACAAATGACATCGCTCACCTGAGTCAACTTGGCCGATGATTTTAACAAACTTGAATCTGCACCAAGTCAGAAAGCTGCCATGCAAATTTAAAGTTGTTCGAGTCCGAACTTCGACAAATTTTGTCCACCTTGTAACAACACTTGTTAAATTATCGCACGTACGTATTTATGAGGCTGTATGATATGCCATACATTAATTTACCCGTTTTAACCAAAATTATTTGGTTTTAAATTTGTGTTTACAAACTATAATACTATTCCATAGTCAACAATGATCTATACATTGAGCGAATTGTGTCCATTTACCTATTAATTTGCAGTGTATTTACTTTATGCATAAACGTGTTTCTTATTACTTTGTCCAATCGCTAACCTTATGAGCCGTATGGCTCTTGGCAAAAAACAAAACAAAACAATCATTCATCACTCGGCCATTTTTAACGCAAATCCAGTGACAGTCACGTGTTCAATTCAGTCTTGCTGGCCAGGGATAGTCTTATTTGTGTAAAGCTGTGTATTTTGTTACTACAGTAACGTGCCGTCAGGAAGATTCCATGTAAATTTTAACTTTTTATATGACCCCCACCCTATTTTTGTGATTTCTCCTTTGAAGGGGGCATGGCCCTTCATTTCAACACATGTAAAACTTTAATCCCCTAATGTGGCCCCACCTATCTCTGAGTGCTATGATTTTAACAAATTTGAATCTGCAATTTTTTAGGAAGCTGTCATGTAAATTTGAACTTTTCTGGCCCAGTGGTTCTTAAGATTTTTAAGTGACTCCACCTTATTTATGCATTTTTGTGATTATCTCCCCTCTGAAAGGATCATGGTCCTTCATTTGAACAAAGTTGAATTTCCTTCACCCAAAGATGATTTGTACAAAGTTTGATTGAAATTTGCCTGCTGTTTCTGGAGAAGATTTTTAAAATTTTCAGTGTATTTTAGGCATTTTGTTTTTACCTCCTTTTGGAGAAAGGCATTTAATTCATTTGAACAAACTTGAATCCCCCCTCCCCCAGAATACTTCCTGCCAAGTTTGGCTGAAATTGGTTCTGGAGAAGAAGTTGAAAATGTGAAAGTTTTTGACAGATGGACAATGGGTGATCAGAAAAGCTTACTTGAGCTTTTAGCTCAGGCAAGCTAAAAACCCATGATTTTCAAAAATTTATTTCAGTGAACAAAGCCTCTTGTGGATTTGAACTTGGAGTCTGTGGTTCACCAAACTGATTCTTTAACCAATGTACTATGATGAGATACAACCAAATCAATGGATATGAACAATTTCACAAAACATTTAAATCACCATCTTGTGATGTTGTATCATAAAAAGTATAAGCCTTGGTGTAGTGAGCTACCTTAAGAACTCTTGAACATTAAATTTGGTTTGTTAAGATCCATGAAATCATAAATAATAACACACACATTAGTATTTGCACTTTTATTCTTTTTTACAATGATTACTGTGTAGTTTCCAAATTTCAGTAATTTTGTTGTTTCTGTTTCTAATTGAAATATAATATGTGTTACACAATAACAATTGTTACAAAGGAACAGCACAAAAAAAAAACCCAGCAGAGAAAGATCAAAATACTTTCAAATGTACATGTATATATTTAAAAATCTACTACCTCCTTGTGTAACATTCTGTGGTCTGTTTTTCCTGACCACTTGAGAACTTACTTGTATCAAAATATTTGAGGAAAAAAATCTATATCGGGGTAAATACATTCATAAATAATATCACAGTTCTACAATATTTTAAAACCTATTTAAGACTAGTATCAGCTACAGTCTGAAAATCCTGGAGGGGGTCGAACAGGTGCCCCCAGTCCTGGAGGGGGTCTATTGAGGTGAAAACCTGGAGGGGTCCTTGGTCTCCTCTCCTGGTCACTAACAGTCCCACTGGAGCTCTCTCTTGGCCCAATGTCTTTGTCACACTTCCCTCTACCATTCTCTGACTTTGCAATTTCATTATCTTTCACACATAATCTTTCTGGGGATAATTTAGACCTATTATCTTCCTTACTGACCTTTGGTCTAGGTTTTCTATTATACTGCCTCTCCTGATATGTGATGTTTCTGTTGTCCCTTAAATCACCTTTAGGAGTCTGTCTTTTTGCTGACCCCTGCCACTGCCCCCTCTCCTTGCCCTCCAAGTGTTCCTCTTCCCATCTGCCACCAGACAGTGGTCTTTCACTTTGACTTTCCCAACGCTTACTGTACCTATCAGACTTCCCACTGTTTCTCTCTGTACCTTTTGGTGGGTGCCCAAATCCTTTCCTGGTATTTTCTTTGCTCACAGACTTTTCAGCAATGTTTTTCACAGTATCACTATAGTCCTTTACAGTTGGTTTACCTAAGCCTTTCCTGTTCTCCTTTTGTGTAGCAGACTCTTTGTCTTCACTCTCAGAGTAGCCGTCCCGGTTTAGTTTACTTTGTCCTTTCCTCAATGATTCTTGTTTCTTAGTTTCTCTGTGACTTTTGGGTCTCCCAAAACCTTTCCTGTTCTCCCCATGCTTAACAAACTCTTTGCTCTCAGTTTCAGAAGGCTCTTCTTGGTCTGATACACTTCCTCCTTCCTTTGGTGATAGTTGTTTATCTGTCTCTTGAAAACTTTTCTTTGTCTTTGCAGATTTGGGTCTCCTGAACCCTTGCTTTGGTCTCTCATCTTGATTCTCAGAAGCAGGTCCATGGTTGTTTTCCTCTGACATTTTCAAGGCTGAAATCTGCCTCTCTGACTCTGAATTTTTGGTTTCATTATTTTCTAATCTGCCTATCTCCAATTTTTTAGATGTTTGTGGCTTTCCAAAACTTCTTTCCTGATTCCTTTCTGTCACCTTCTCACCACCATATTTCTCTATCTGACTTTCTGGATTTTTCTTGTGTCCAGGCTGCTTAATTTCACCATGACTCCTGATATCACCTTTCTTCCGCTGGTGAGAATAAGTTTCCCCCTCCAGCTGACCATAAGTTTTGTCACTCTCCTGATTTCTGCAACCAAAATGTTTACCTCTGCCTCGACCCCTCAAGTCCCTCCGGACAAACCTCTCATTACCTGGCTCCTCCATGTACACTTTGTTATTTCTTACTTCAGAACCTCCTTTTTCATTTGTCTGTGTGAAAAAGATTGATAATTTTTGAAAAATGACACTCTGCTGTATGTATATCATTTGAAAACAACAGTCAAAAACATTATTAAATTACAGTGTACTATGGATGGTAATATTGTTTTTTTTTACTTTTGATGAAAAAGTGCACATTCTTGTGAAATTTATATTCTTGCTACCAAAATATGTATCACTATAAGTGAAGTCAAATGAATCACATTTTTTAGAGCACTCAATGTTTTTGAAATAAAAAAAAATTACAAGTGATGTTTTCATTGAAAAACAACTGCTGATAACAACTAGGAAATGGCTTGAAAATAGTCATGGTTTTGTCACAAACTGAAGTAAAATAAAAAGTAAAGGTAATTCAAAACAAAAGGCCCATAAGACACACTGTTCATCTGAGTCACTTTGGCCCATATTTAAAGATTTTCCCTATCTATCTGCATGTAAACATTCATTGATCCCCTACTGTGGTCCCATCCTACCCCCTTGGGCCATGGTTTTAACAAAACTGAATCTGCACTATGTAGAAAGCTGTCATGTAAACTTGAACTTTTCTGGTTCAGTGGTTCTTCACAAGAAGATTTCTACAGATTTTTCACTATATTTTTGCATGTAAAAATTTTATCCCCTATTGTGGCCTCACCCTACCTCTAGGGGCCATGATTTTATAAAATTTGAATCTACACTATATCAGAAAGCTTCCATGTAAAATTGAACTTTTCTGGCCAAGTAGTTCTTGAGAAGATTTTTAAATGAACCTACCCTATTTTTGCACTTTTGTGATTATCTCCCCTTTGAAGGAGGCATGGGCCTTCATTTCAGTAAACTTGAATTCCCTTCACCCAAGGATGATTTGTACAAGATTGATTGAAATTGGCCCAGTGGTTCTGGAGAGGAAGATTTTAAAAGATTTTTCCCTATATTTCCACCTTTAAAACTTTGATCCCCTACTGTGGCCCTACCGTATACCCTGGGACCATGATTTTTATAAACTTGCATCTGCACTATGTCAGAAAGCTTCCAAGTAAATTTGAACCTTACTGGCTCAATGGTTCTTGAGACGATTTTTAAATGACTCCACCCTACTTTTGCATTTTTGTGATTATCTCCCCTTTAAAGGGGGCATGACCCTTCATTTGAATGAACTTGAATCCCCTTCACCCAAGGATGATTTGTACGAAGTTTGATTGAAATTGGCCCAGTGGCTATGGAGAAGATTTTCAAAATTTGTCAGTATATTTTTGCTATTTCGCTATTATCTCCCCTTAGAAAAGGAAGGTGTTCTTCATGTGAACAAATTTAAATCCCCTTCACCCAAGGATGATTTGTACGAAGTTTGATTGAAATTGGCCCAGTGGCTATGGAGAACATTTTCAAAATTTGTCAGTATATTTTTCCCCTTTACGCAAGGATGCTTACTGCTAAATTTGGTTGAAATTGACCCAGTGGTTTTGGAGAATAACTCGAAAATGTGAAAAGTTTACAGACAGACAGATGAAGGACAACAGGTAATCAGGAAAGCTCAGGTGAGCTAAAAAGATTTCATAATACATGTATACAGTTCTTTTAACAGTGTTCTGAAACATTTTTGAATGTGCGTGTGCTGACAAGTAGCAGCTTTCACATCTCACCCCAATATAAAGATGAGGTGGTTTAGCATTCATTTTGTGAGAATCAAAGCCAAGGTCAAATCTGAAACTTTAACAAACAGTGGTAACTGGTTTTTTTGCCAAGTGCTGGGCATTGTAAATAGAAATTCAGAAGAAATCTGAAAAACCTCAGTGTATTGGCATACATAATCAATCATTCACTCAATCATATCTCACCTGATCAGGTTCATATCCTGGCTGTGACTGCAAATAACACAATACAGCTTTATAAATGAATCTATACTGGGTGTCTGTCTGTACCATCCCAGGTCGCTGTGACCTGATCTTGAGAAGAGTCTTCTGAATATCAAGGCTACAGTTTAATCCTACAAGGACATCATAATTGTAAGATTCTCCTGATTTTACCAGCATTTAAAATCATCACACAGCAGAAAATGCACTGCAGTACTACATGACTTTATCTTACCTTCTTCTTTTATTTGAAAAATAAGCGTTTCTATGACTACTAAAGTCCCTGTTCGTCCAATTCCAGCACTGTAAATAAACATCTTTAACAGTTAAGGCATCACTGTGAATTAGGTCAATGTTGTGAAAATAAGATATTACAATTCAATATTTAAGATATTTATAAAGTTCCATTTACATTTTGAATGATTAGTATCAATGTAATAGATCATGACTTCACACCTAATAAAGTGCACTGCCACAGCACATGACCAGATGAAAGTGCATGGCACAAAATCATGTCAACCTTAATTAGTAAAAAGACTGAGGTTAAATCAAGATTATTCCTAGTAATGTAATTATTGCACATTGCAAATGACTTGTCTTGTTTGTTTTACATCCCATCAAGAATTTTGCACTCATAATGAGAAGTCACCCGCTACTGGTGAAGTACCACAAATTCAGGCCTATGCTTAGCACTCAGGGTCACAGCAGTGAAGGTTCTTTAATGTGTCAATGCCTGCAGTGACGCTGGATCTCTATTTTTAAGGTCATATCTGAAAGACCTGTGATTCTCACTCTAAATACCGAATGTTTGGCAAAGGACCAATCACTAACTATTTTTACATCTTAGGTATGATGCAACGTAATAAAAAAGTTTGGGTTAGATGCAATCTAATTAAAATTAAATGTTATGCTAGATCCACTTGCATACTCACATTTTGTTATGTATGTGAGCGGATCTAACACAACATCTAATTTTAATCAGATTGAAGTTTCACACAAGCTTTGCTCCAACTCATCATCTCCTGATTTCAAAGTGAATGCTCTAACCACTGAGCTACAGCAACCGGTCAATTGACTTGTCAATATATCTCTTGAATTGTTCAAAACTACAGAAATATTTCAAAACATATTTTCATTCATTACATGTATTTAGATAGTTTCTTTCAAATGGTATGAATTACTCAAAGAATTGCCCCCTAACTTGAGGAATGAAAATTTATTTCCACCTTCTTACATTTTACTTATTAACTAATCCTTAACTGGTTGGATACAGTTTGGCTTTCATCAAAATAATCACTGCATGTCCATCTGAACTCTTTGAATTATCATGGCGTAGATCATTATTTCCAAGGGGTAAATGAAATCTTAATTGGACAGACAAAATTTGACTCTAATCAAAATCATCTTTGTATTTCCAACTGAACTCCTTGAAACACTTAGCTTAGATCATTATTTCCATGATATAATTCCTCTATCTGTTGTGTGATGTGCTTGTAAAGTCTTTGCCAAATTTAAAATACAATACTGCATACATTTATAGCATTAATGTTAGAAACAAAATAATTATTCACATCAATTGTTATGTAGCTACACTTTATGAAAAAAATATGTATTTCTTGACATAATAATTATTGAATTGATTAGGGATTACCTCCCTTAAAACATAGTCTTTTTTTTTCAAAAATATTTACCACCTCAAATGTTTTAATGACCTGATTTTAAGCTGCAATTTACATTTCTCTACAGATGCACAAACTGACAACGTTTGTTGATTCTAGGACTCATAATCCCAAAAAGGGGTTAGCTGTAGGTCACAGTGATCTTAATTTAGAGTGTGACACACCTTCTACCTAAGATGCATTAACGGACCATGTTTGGTGATTCTAGACCAAATAATTGTCAGTTATGAGTTGGACAGGATTTAGCCATATTTGGCATTTCATCTTAATCAAAGGTTACAGTGACCTAACTTTATAAAGTGTGATCCACTCTCTACCCAGATGTATCAGCTGACAAAATGATTCTAGGTCTCATAATATTAAGTAATGAGCTGGACACAAAGCAGAACATGATCGCCATACCATAATAAATCCCATCTTGGATAGGTGTATAAAAACACTGGAATATATTTAAGTACAACTGATTTCTAAACTGACCTGCAATGTATAACCATAGGACCAGTTTCTGATAGACTTTCCTGCTTTAGGTTTACTGTTTCCAAAAAGTCAATAACACTACTGAGGTTTCTGGGCACACCAAAGTCCGGCCAGGCAGTGTAGTTATACTGGTATACTAATCGTGTTCCCTCTACCTATGAAACATGGGAAATTGTTCTTAATGAAAAAAAAAACTATACACAAAGATAAGGGTGTAATGAAATGTAGTGACATTGTTAAGCATTGTATGTGACAACAACATGAATTAAAAGTCACCCACTACATAAGTATCTTTTCAGTAAATGCTGGTGTTACACACCTGATCATTGGTAGAGTACTTTGAGACCTCCAGCTGACGGAGGATGTAGTCTTTGTGAGTAGTAGCAGCTTTACCCTTCACCAGGAACTTGTAGTTCTGTCCCTCCACAATTTTCTCATTTTCTGGCTCACACCAGTAACAAGCTACTTTGACCTAAAAACATCATTGCTAAAATATCAACTTTTAAGCTCAGTTAGATTCCATGTTTCCTGTTCAAGAAAATTCAATACACATTTATTTCATATTACTATAAAATTTCTTTAATAAACTAACCTATTGAAGCAAAATAAATTTCCTGTCATTCAGTTTTAGCTAGTTTGACTATAATCCATCCATTGTTGATTGATTGATTATTGTTTTCCGCCACACTCAACAATTTTTCAGTTATCTGATGGTGTCCAATTTTTATTGGTGGAGGAGAGAACCCAGATACAATACACCTGGGAAGAAACCACCGACCTTCCAAAAGTAAACTGGCAACTTTCTCACATATATTGGCACGAGCGAGAATCGAACCCACGCTGATTAGAGGTGAGAGGCCTTGTGATTTTGAGTGCAATGCTCTAATCACTTGGCCACAGAGGCCCCTATCCATTGTTGAATAATAGTGATACAGATCTTCTATGCTTACCCTGTTATCTTCTCGTTCCTTGGATGCCATGACAATGACTTGTGAATTTTCCTGCCAAATCATTCTCCAGAAGTCCCCCACTGTGTCCGGGACACATCCCTGTGTTGCAATAACCAGACCTTTGCCCACTTGCTTGGTATGACTTCCAACCTACAGGGAACATTACCTGGATTTTTGCATTCTAAAATTTCCATACTTTTTCCTTTAAAAAACATGTTTAAAGATCAATGACAAATCTTTTTGTTACATGTGGCTTAAAAGTGAATATACTCCCTGAGGGACGTTTAGGTAAACCTACAAGTTCCTGTAAACTTTGTCATTTTGAACTTCTGTCTACAGCTCTCCTACTTGGATATAATGGCAAAGATGACAATTTCATATTCAGTGAATTTCTTTGGACTTGGATTGTGATGCAACATCAGATCATGAAAGACTATTTATCAAGTGTGACCATTTAATGTACGAAATATAATCATAAACCTAACAAGAATTCCAAACTCCAAGTGAGAATGACTTTGTCCAAACAAATTTGAATCAGATACTTGTAAGCAACTCATCTTCAGATCATGTTTGTCATTGTTGGAAAATAAAGAAATTTGTAAAGAGAGAAATATAGTAAATAACAATACATAATGTATTTCCATAAATACAGTCCCTGAAAAATTCTACTTTACCATTTTTCCGTTTGCTCACCTTGCATTCACCATTTGTTCAATGTGCGTTCACTGTTCGTTCAGTGTGTTCTCATCGTGCACTCTCTGTTCACAGTTTTGCATTCACACATCATTCAGTGTGCGCTCACCATGAGTTCGCAAAGCATTAACCATTCGTTCAGTCTTTGCATTGTCATTCAGAACATCAATATGAATTAAGAACCATATTCATTGCAAGGAGAAAATGAAAAAGGAACATGTAGAAAGTAACTAAAATCATACTTGTAGATGGAATTAATTGCTGATGTAATATGCACTCACTCAATACTTTCTCAAAATAAAATAACATTTGGGATCAGGATACCAAATATCTTTCATAAATATTGTTTTCTGATCAAAATATCGTTAAAACAAATACTTTTGACAAATACTGCAACATTATTTTATAATGTTTCTTAAAGTGGTATAGCTATAAGCAATCAAATTGCATTGAATTATGAAATTTAATAGGGTATTCTAGAGTACTCCAAAGTACTCTAGTGTATTCTGGTTAGTAGCAGCCATCAAGAATTTTAAATATGATATCAAACATGCATTTTTCCTACTTGTACACATATATACTTGTACACATATATACTTGAACACATATATTTGTACATGTAATACTGCATACAATGTGCATATGAAATTTGTTGTCGTTTGTGTATGACTGCTGCATACATTGATGTAAAATTTGCAATCATTTCATGAGAAATATGCATTCAGTACTTGTACAGAAATGTAGTATGCTTTGTTTAGCTGATACATTCAGAACTGTAGAACATGCAGTTTTCCCAATTCTGTGTTATTCTATTATTTATTCATTGAATAAATATGCATATTATTTTTCTTACCAGATTATGAAATAAGTATATTTCAAGGAAAAATCTGAAATATTCTAAATAATTTGATCATCTTGCATTCACCATGTCCTCACTGTTCATTCTGCGTTTAGTGTTTGCTTACTGTTCACTCTGCGTTTAGTGTTTGCTCACTGTTCACTCTGCGTTTAGTGTTTGCTCACTGTTCACTCTGCGTTTAGTGTTTGTTCACTGTTCACTCTGCATTTAGTGTTTGTTCACTGTTCACTCTACGTTCATTCACCATGCGTTCACGTGGGAAAGTAAAACATTTCAGGGACTGTGTCACAAAATTTACTTCCATCCACCAGATTTGTTAACAACAAAAGTGTTTTATGCAACATGTATCACCTGCACATGTATTATTGTAAAACTGCAAATTAATTCATACAGATGGAAGGACAGACACTGTATGTGGTGATCCTTTAGTGAATTTCGTTTTTGTAAGTGACAAGAGTTTTCTATGCTTGTTAATTAATTAAGCATGCTTCAAAACTCCAAAGCTCAAATTTCTAACTTTCAAAGAAACTATCTTAGCTGACAGATGTAGGAACATTGCACAGTGAAATTCCAGTATGTAGCTGTCATAGTGAAATACCTGCATGTAACTGACACAGTGAAATACTTCTATGTACCTGGCAAAGTAAAGCACCTGTATGTACCTGACATAGTGAAATACCTGTATGTATCTGACACAGTGAAATACCTGTATGTAGCTGGCATAGTGAAATACCTGTATGTACCTGACATAGTGAAATACCTGTATGTACCTGACATAGTGAAATACCTGTATGTAGCCTGCATAGTAAAGTCACTGTATGTACCTAACATAGTGAAATACCTGTATGAGCTGGCATAGTGAAATACCTGTATGTAGCTAGCATAGTGAAATACCTGTATGTAGCTGGCATAGTGAAATACCATTTGTAGCTGGCATAGTGAAATACCTGTATGTAGCTGGCACAAATGTAGTCTGATCCCTTTATCTCTGGATCTCCATCCCTCAGAACTACACGAGTGTTATCATCTGCAATGAAATTATATTACCAGTTTGATATCCCCAAGCTACATTCTCAAATTCATTACATCTTCAAAATTATGCCTGACACATTCTGCATAAATTTTCTTTCCCTGTAATTTTTAAAAATTCAAAACCAAATTTGTCTAACAAAGGAAACCCTAATCCAATCATTAGTAACTGAGTTAAATATAAGACTTAAGTTTTCCTGCATTATTAAAGATATGACACCAAAATATATTTCAGTAATATGTAAATGATTTCCCCTTGTAAATGTTTAACCCCTCTGTATTGTAAATGTTACATCCCTCTTTATTGTAAATGTTACACCTCTCTGTATTGTAAATGTTACATCCCTCTGTATTGTAAATGTTACATTCCTCTGTATTGTAAATATTACAACCCTTTGTATTGTAAATGTTACACCCCTCTGTATTGTAAATGTTACATCCCTCTGTATTGTAAATGTTACACCTCTCTGTATTGTAAATGTTACATCCCTCTGTATTGTAAATGTTACATTCCTTTGTATTGTAAATATTACACCCCTCTGTATTGTAAATGTTACATCCCTCTTTATTGTAAATGTTACACCTCTCTGTATTGTAAATGTTACACCTCTCTGTATTGTAAATGTTACATCCCTCTGTATTGTAAATATTACAACCCTTTGTATTGTAAATGTTACACCCCTCTGTATTGTAAATGTTACATCCCTCTTTATTGTAAATGTTACACCCCTCTGTATTGTAAATGTTACAACCCTTTGTATTGTAAATGTTACATCCCTCTGTATTGTAAATGTTACACCCCTCTGTAATGGGAACTGCAGCACTCACATGGCACTACATGTTTTATCCTGTTCTTGTTGCGGTTTTCGGGGCGCTGGCCTTCCTTTTTACTGCCATTTGATGTTTCCATTTTCCTCAAGGCCTAAAAATTATGAGATCAAATAATTCTACTGTCTGCTTTTACATTAAGTGATTCATGTCTCACTGAACACTCACATACAGTCATTGTCATAAACATGGCTACTCTGCAAAAGGTCCTCTACAGCCAAAATAATAATATGGTAAATGTGTTTTCCCTATAATTAATAACAGCCATGATATTTAATCAAATATAAAACTAATCAATCAATTCTAAGGCCTCAGAAAGTTCATTATCTGACTCTCTGTCACATCCACTTGTACTTGACAGATGTTGCATGGTCAATTTCATCAAAATTTTAATGTGAACCGATTTGGTTTCCAAAAAATAATTCCGTCTCTGGTTTTAGATATGAACATCACTTCCACTTTGTTTATACACTGTGGTCAAACCTAAGATGCAAAAATAGGTAGTGATTGCTCCTTCGCCAAAAGCTCGGCATTTCGAAGTGAGAACCACGGGTCTTTCGGATATGACCTTAAAAACGGAGGTCCCGTGTTATGGTAGGTGTTGACATGATAAAGAACCCTCCCTGCTACAGCCCTGAGTGCTAAGCATATGTCTAAATTTGTGGTACTTCACCTACAGCTGGTGACGTTTCAGTATGAATGAAAAATTCTCGACAGGATGTAAACAAACAAACAATCAATCCAAATAATGCCTGTTACAAGAATTATGTTATACTCTAGCTTTGTTCTAAACATAGTTTACTGATAAAAGGCTCATGGCAGGTGTGACTGGTTAACAGGAGATGCTTATTCCTCCTAGGCACCTGATCCCATCTCTGATGTTTCCAGGGATCCATGTTTGTCCTGCTTTCAAGTCTGTACTCTTGATATGATTTATTCAATTGATAAATGTTCATTTTCTTCACTTTTTTCATACATCAAAAGAAATGGAACAAGTTTAAAAAAACTTTCTAGTTTTTCTCCAGTCCATACTTAGTATTACCATACAGTGTAGTTAGGTATTTTCAATCAGTGTACACATAATCAGTTTTAAAGAAAAAGTGACAACCACCTCATGTTTCTTCCCAGTAAAAGATGAAAATAAAGTCTAAAAAAATATATATTTCCAATCGGAAAATATTGGGCCTAGAACTTTTTACAATCTAATTATGAAAAAAAAAAGTTTTAGAAGTACAACATTCATTTAATACAGGACTGACAATCTGATACCTCAAATTCCTCGGAAAATCCACTTTGTCTCCTCTCATTCTCTTTTTCAAGCTTCTGTATTATGACAGCAAGTCTGTTGGCTTTGAATATTGTTTCCTTCAAAGACTGCTGGGAAAAACCAAATGTGTTATTTACTGCTCTTCAACACAGGTATACTTTAACTTTCAGAAAATACTGTTAGAGCCCTGCCATATGACAGGTGCTCTATAGAAATCAACTGTGAGTTTGCCTGTCCACCAGCACTTTGTATGGCACATGATAACTTTCCTTGGGAAGATATTCATAAATTTTACACTTAACACTTGGATTAAGCTGAGGAAGACCTCTTTCAATATTCGGACTTATTTCTGTTGTCTTTAAAGAGTTAAGGCGATTTTTTAATCTTGATAAGATAATAGCACTTTCTATGGCATGCAGTACTTAAGATTACTTGTGAAAATTTTCATAGAACTTTAAGGTATGGCTCAGATTCTTATAGTAATCACACTGTCTGTATTTCAGAACTTTCTATGACACACGCTAATTTAAATTTCCTTGGGAAGATTTTTTTATCCATAATACTGGATTAGGGCAAAGGAACCCTTTTGATTTTTATCACAGGGTCTTTCTGACTTGTCAGTTTTGTAGTTCATTAAAAATTCAGCAAACAGGAAGTACTGATAGAATTAAATGCTATGTACCAGGAGTGATCAAAAAGTTCTGATAATGGTGCCGTAAAAATTTAAAGCACACATGGGATGTGAATGAAATTTCTTTTGCGAATAAATATAAAAAAATAACACTGAAATAGGCCTGTTTAACAATTATCTTTGCACTCCTCAGCAATTAGAATTCTTTGTGAACTATAATCTATAGAAAAATACTAGTATATATGTGTGTAGCTCAGTACATATACCAAACACAGATGACAGCTTTGTGATTGGTCTCATTGACGTTGGGTACCTGAAAGGTTTAGGGGAAGACACTGCTACACTTTTGATGTTTTGGAATTGACTATTTACTATGATGACTTAAAATTCATTCAACAAACTGAAAATTAAATTTATTACTAAAAGTGACAAACTGCAACAAACAATAAGCCACTGACTTAGTGGTTGTAATGAAATGCTGTCCTAACCTCAACAAGTCACAAGTGCAATTTTAACATTGTATGTCAATTCATATCAGACCAATATTACATGCTGACTGTTGAAAACATTGTGTATTTCAAAGTCCTTCTTTTGTAATTAATTTCTAACCCTACAATTTTTCCACTAAAATTATGAGCAGTACTTAAAAAGTGCCGTTTATCATTTCAAAATATGTAGTGAAATTCTTTTTAAAACCTTGGAATGAATAGTTGAATGAATGAATAGTTGGAATGAATGTGAAAACACAACATTTCCTTCTTCCTTATTTTATGTTCATCTGATAAAATATTCAAAATCAGCTTCAATCATATCTTATAACAACTACCAACAGAATATTAGTTATATAAATCTTTAGATGGCAAAACTCTGCCCCTTTAATATAATTGATCAAGAAAGACATTTTTCAAAACCATTATCTATTATCATCCAGATATAGTCATTTGTGTCAATTAGACATTGCACTACAACTATGTTCATGTCCATTTGGATAGTTTTTATTCCAACTACATGCACTTTAAAACATTAAATTAACTTTGTATTCCTAGCACTGTGAATTGGAGAAAAAAATGTCTTTCCATTAGAGCTCTCTGCCCTTTATTCATACTTGTCTTTACACTGTGGCGCTGTTAACAAAAAATATTCTTTCGTGTCTTCTTTAGAGTTTCATTATTAAATTTCAAAGTTTTTAATTTGTTTGACTTGTGTAGATTAGAGGTAGTTGTTTTATATAACAAAATGCTATTAAATACATTAAGAGCTAATAAAAACAAGAAAATTTGGCAACACAGTTGGTAGTTTATGTAGAATGGAACAGAACTATATTGTCTTGCACATGTTCACTAAAAGAAATAGTGAATGAATTCTTTACCTTCAAACTTCATGCATAAAAAGCTCTGGACAATCAGTGGCAAAATATTTCAGATAAATCTTTCTTTCTGTGAACATTTTCCAGGAGGGTCAAGCTTAATGCCTCAAAACTCCTTCCCTTACCTTTGATTTTACTGTGACTTTATTCTTGTCAGATGTTTCTGTGTCCTTTGTGATGGGAAATTCCCTGCCTTGACTCTTGTTGGTAGTGGAACAAATTTCTACTACATCATCCTGAAATATAGAAATAATTTTTTTTATTGAAGAACAAAATGTGTTTGTAAAACACTGATCCCCCCCCCCCCCCCCCCCCATATGAGAGCAAAGTTATTCAACTACCGAAAGAAAGGTTTTGTCACAAGGAATACATGTAAAATATAAAAGCCATATCACCATCCATGCAAACGTTATGGCCAAGTAAAATAAACCAACAGATCAAAAACAACATATCCCCCCCCCGAATCTCTGATTCCAATTCTTCACACATAACGGAATTTTTCCTGCTCTGCTGTGACAAGAGTTTATAGTCCAAAATTTTGTTCACATGCCACATTTATTTCGAAAAATTTAGCATTGAATTTCATTATTATGTTCTAAATCTTAAAAAAAAAACTTCATAGAAATTAAGGGTACACTAGCAGTTATTACATTTTTGATAGCACATGAGGCAAACACTGGTGTCATTTGTTTTGACAAAAATCAGGCTAAAACCAAGCAATGCTTTGTTTTAGGATAACTCATTTTGTTGCAACTCAGGCCTGTGTAATGAGGAATTTATTTTTATTATTACTTGGACCTGTGTGATAAGGAACTTGTTTTTGTTCTTACTCAGAACTTCGTGACGGGGATTTTATTTTCATTATTACTCAGACCTGTGTGGTGAAGAACTTGTTTTATTTTTGTTACAAGTCAGATATGTAATGGGGAAAATTATATATGCTACTACTCAGACCTGTGTGATAAGGAACTTATTTTTGTTACTAATGAGACTTGTGTAATGAAGAACTTTTTGTTATTACTCAGACCTGTGTAATGAGAAACTTATTTTTGTTCTTAATTGCACATGTGTGATAAGGAACTTATTTTTGTTCTTACTTAGAATTTTGTGATGGGGATTTCATTTTTTATCATTACTCAGACCTGTGTGATGAGGAATTTGTTGTTGCTATTAATCAGACCTGTGTAATGAACTATTTTTTGTTACTACTCAAACCTGTGTGATAAGGAACTTATTTTTCTCCTCCTCCATATCAATGACCCCTCCTTTTTCCCTCTGTCTGTTCAGGATTACAGACATCTCTTTCTGCCATTTCTTCATTTCAGCTGTAGGGACAAAGGTCTGCATCTGGTCCTCAGTAGTTATCTCCCTTGTTACAATGTCACGGTTACAGTCAATCTCCTCACGACAAACAGGACAGGGAGCCTACAATACAGGTAATACACACATCTTTGGTGGTTGCTTTTGCTATGAAAAATTTCAGTAACAACCAAAGAATGAAACAAATCAAGGAAAACTCAGTCATGTTTGAAAATTCCTTATAGTAAGCACAGAAAATAATTTTCATTCCTTGAAACCATGGGCACCCACCTTGGCCTGGTTGTCATCTGTTTGCAGGTGAGTAGGGCGTGACCGGTTCTCCAGTTCAATATTGTCCAGTACATGCTTGATGTAGCGTGACAGACACTGGCAGTGAAAGTAATGATAACAGTTGGTTTTAGTGAATTCTTCGCCTTCGTGAAAGTGTTCATAGCAGATTGTACAGGGACAATGAGGGACATTTCCTTCTGTCAGACTCTCCTTAGCCAGCTGAGAAATATCAAAAATATAATTATGCATAACTATGTTGTGGTGGCAAATTCAACTCCCTGTGAATCCACAATCCAATTTATAAAATTATAATTAAATTATATACCATCATATAAATGTATTTCAAGTTTTTACAAATGGTGTAATTATTGGAAAAATCAATTGAACAGACTTTAATAAGATAGCTACACTCCAGACTCCCATTGTAAATGCAAGTCAAATGTTGCAATCTCATATGGTATGTATTTACAGGACATGTGTAATACTATGTGGAATTTACCCACAATATACACATGTACCTCTCATATAAACAAATAGTCAATAAATGAGTGCCTCTTGTAAACAAACTGAGTATAAAAGCTGTCAATATTTACATGTACCTCAATCAAGTCATATAACATGGGGCCTCCCTGTAGCTCTGTTGCTAAAGTTATCAAGGACGTCTGTAACCTACATGGATAAGATACCAAAATTAAAATGTACCAAATTCATAAAAATTGGAAATTTACAAGAAATCAAGAAAAATAAGCCCATTATTTCTTTCTTACAGTGAATCAAATTATAAAGATTTATAAGAAGTCCTTTCAACATTTGTATCATTGGTGTTTTTTTTTTTCTCGGAGGTGGGGCATGCATGAGAAAGAGCTTCTCCTTGTGATATGAAAAACAAAGTTATCTAGTAGAATTTTCCTTACTTTAAATTCATATGAAAAAAAGAGAGACAAAGAAGTAGGTATCACACTTAAACAGCTTTACTTATACATGCACATCTTTTACGCAGTCTTTTCTCATTACTTTTCTAGTGACCTTCAACCTAGTGATATACTGACCTATTGACCTCTTCCTCCCCAATGCCACGTGGATATTTGATGTCAATACTGGGAATCTCATGTGGATACTACAAATATGAAAATAGCCATAGTGACTGTATATAATTCATATAGAGAAACAGTATTTATCTGTACAACAAGAGGCCCACAGACTTTATTGATCACCTGTGTAATAGTTAAAAGTATCAATATTCCTAAGGGCTACAAAGTCTAGAAAACTGGTAAATTTTTGGCAGCTTATGGCCTGCCCTCAAGTCCTGGAGTTACAAGTCTACTGAAATTTACAGTTCAATTCCCAATTGTCCTATAAATGCTTCATACCAAATTTGAAAAGATATCAAGATTAATTCAAGTAAATGCAGACCAATAGCATTAAGTAACCTTAGTGACTCAGGATGACGACAAAAAATGTGCTATTTGATTAAAATTATAGATATTGTCTTACAGTAAGTACTATTGTGGAATGAGTAGATATCTTTAAGCAATACAAGCTGTAATTGATGGTAAATAAATTGAAAAATAAAAGAACAAATATAATACTGTATTTGTGATTGAACATATATTATTTCATAGAATAAGGGTGACTCTGAAGCAATAAACCCATCAAATCAGCAAAAAATGTCGATTCATGAATCACTGTAATCCTTCTCTTAATCACCAATGTGCACCGACTTTGGAAGTCACCAGTTTGGAAAAATGCGAAAGAGAGGCGCTGTGCATGTGCCAGATTTGTAAACAATTTAATATGTCAAATTATAGAAAATTTATCAATAAAATTTCATTTGAATAGTATATTTGCATATATGAATTACTTTCTTACATTTATAATACTTTAAGTCATTCATGACACGTAATATTTGAAAACAAACAAAATGTGTAGTTACCCACGCCAGTCTCCGTCTTTGTATGACCTCCGTCTCAGTGCAACCCGATTATGTTTGATAATCATCGTTCCCATGTTCGTGTATATGATGCAATGGCGGTTTATGTGAAATGTTCATTGTAGGTATGCTCTTAAACAATATTACCTTGTTTATTTGGCTGAATTTTTCTTCAGATCTTGGGGATTTTATAAGTTATACTGATATGTGTCAACTTGTGCATAATTCTATAGTTGACAATTACCGTCAGTTACAGCTTGTATTGCTTTAAGTTACCTGACTTTAAAAGCTTTAATCTCTTTACAAACTGAAACTAATCAACAATGCATACGTTGCCAATGCTGTACATGTGTAATTCTAAAATACTGCACCAAGATTTAAATCACACAAAGTAACATCCTAGTGCAATGGACTAATATCCTCCGTAAACTCCTGACAGCATCACACAGTGTCAGTTTTCTCAATTCAAGTAGTGTGTGACATTACAGTGAAAATTTTAACTTTCATTCCTTGCTTCTGGACACTGGGTCTATAAGTGCCACATGTCACGATCCCTACCATCTGAGTGGGCTGCAGCACTAGGGTAATACAGACATACTTCTTCTCCACTTCATCTCCAGTAGAAGGGTGTAGCTGAAGACTGATGAGTTCTGGCCAACCACTGTAAAAACAAAATTATTCCTTTTCTGTTTCAAAGATCTATACATGCATCTCACGATAACAAATGCTGTAAAAATAAGACTGCTTTCATTTTCTGTCTCATAAATAATATATCTCAAAGATAATAAGGTGAACAGTTTTTTTTATCAGTTGGATTACAGATTCACTGACCCTTATTTTTTTTTACATTCAGAAAAAAATATATTGCAAATTTCCATTTTCTTCCCTACCAGACTGCAACAAAATAAGATACAGTAAATAAAATCAAAATGTTCACAACCTCTATGTAAAATACAGGTGATATAGTATGAAATTGATTGTATTCCAATGTTGATTATTAAGTAATTGTAGTTTTGCTCTTTTAATATAGGTCAGATTTGGAATACACCTTATTTCCAAACATGCCATTTCTATCTAGACATAAACACATGGTATGGTAAACACAAATCAAAACATGTATGCCTAATTATTTCTGAAACATAATAAAACAATCAAAAAAATATTTCAGGGGCCTCCGTAGCCAAGTGGTTAGAGCATTGTGCTCAAAATCACAAGGCCTCTCACCTCTAGTTGGTGCGGGTTTGATTCTTGCTTGCGCCGATATATGTGAGAAAGTTTGCCAGTTTACTTTCGGAAGGTTGGTGGTCTCTTCCTGGATACATTGTATCTGGGTTCTCTCCTCCACCTACAAAAACTGGACACCACCAGATAACTGAAAAATTGTTGAGTGTGGCAAAAAAACAACAAATAAACAAACAAAAAAATATTTGATTTATTTTTTTTAAAATTTACAAAAGTTGTAACTTTTTATGTTTTTTTTTTATAATTATTTCAACAGACCAATCTATTTTTATTTTTAAAATTCTATAATCCAATGCATAAAAAAATGTCACCACCCAATGCATGTATCAACACTTAGCACAAGTTATGTCCCTTGTCCACCATTTTTCAGATAAAAAGTTGTACTTCCCTACACTGGCCTTTGTAACTTTCTTATCTGTAGTTTTGACAATTGATATTTATTCATCAATTGTAATCTACTACAATAATGCCCCAGGGTGGAGCTACCCATAAACTTGACGAAAACGTGATAATTAGCTATATTTCACAGTAGTAACCTCTTACATTTGGTAAGGCAAATGAGGAAAACATGATTTTTCACCGATTGACCTTTGGCTGACCTCACAAAGAAATGCAACTTGCGGCAAAGTATTGATACGTTAATACTTCCCCAACACTGTAAAAATAAGACTATCTTTAATTTCTGTTCCATAAATACATGTAGCGGTAACTTAACGATAAAATAAGACTATCTTTAATTTCTGTTCCATAAATACATGTAGCGGTAACTTAACGATAACTACAAAACACTTAATATACTTTTCATTAACCAGAAATATTATCAAATTTGTCATCACCAAATCCACTGATAAAAAATAAACATGCATGTATATCCAACACACTTTGACTTTGTTGTTACAACATTTAACATGCAAAATTAAATATTTTAGTCTATTCATTAATCTGAACATGGAACAATGTTGAGTCTGAAAGTTGTTTCCTTTAATATTTTGCCTTGTACCCAGTCATTACAGATTTATACAGAAACATCATTTTGTGCCTTGCTGGAGAACATGGAGCTATCAACATAGCACTTTTATAATGTAATCAACATGATAATGTAGATGTCAATAAATAATTTGAAATGGTCATCATGGTATCAACTGATTAGTTCCATGAGAGACCTGGACTCTTTCCCCAGTACTGGAACCCAATATTAAACAAGGAAAATAATGTACCTCTATGATCACTGAACAGCAAGATTGATTATAGTGTGTTAAATGTTTACCTCTCAGATGTTTTCAAATTCAGTTCATCAATATATATGGACTTCAGTACTTCAAGTTCCTCCTCAATTCCACTGTTACAATGAAAACAAACACAAATCAAAACCATGCCCATCATCCATGTCATGTCTTATACAATTTTCTGTATTATACACTGTTATGTATTATACACTGAGGACAAAATCAATTATTCCATAGTATGCTGTATCTGATGTCATGATATAATAGTAACACAATAAAATACTGAACAAAACTGTTGTTTGTTGCATAATTAGTACCATAAAATCTGAAGTAATTGACTTCTAGTTAAAATGATAGTATGATGAAAAGGAGTAGACCTAAATGATTATACTCAATATAAATAAAAGACAGTACTTGTTAATCTGAATCTTTATTAGATTTGATCTTATTAATTTCTCTTCAGTATGTTTACCAATCCAGCTACAAAGCTTGATTGACTAAGCGATGCTTATGTGCTTTACATCGAGTTCAAAATGAAATAAATATTTTGCTAAAACTGACCTTTGAGATACAGTGCAACTGTATGATGTAATCAACAAGAACATTTAGACAAAAGCAACAACCATAAATATTAATGTTATTACACACCTTGCGGTGACTCCAGAATAAGATCTTTGAGAGAGAGAGAGAGAGATTAAAACGTGTCAAGTGAGTATTTTAACCATCTGACAGAAGTTGTAATGACAGAACTTCAATATGAGGAGATAAGCATACAGTAACCTCATTCTCAAAATAATAAAAAAATTATTATTCAACATGTCAAAAAATAGACAACGGAGCGTATAGCTTTAAAAACCATTCTCTAAAATATTTAAAATCTTGCAACAATCAATATTTATCAAATTATTGCACATGCCTGTCTACATCCACATTGTCAGCCATTTTCCAGCAGTGCTGGATTTCGATCCCGATCGTTAAACAAAATGCCCATGGATCACATCGCTCACCCGAATCACCTTGGCTCTGCGTTGTTCAGCTGTTGTGTTTTATAAAAGATTTTTTTTATCAATCTTTATACCCATTAAAAATTTTGACCCCCATATTGTGGCCCCAATCTAGCCCCAAAAGATCACAACATAATTGAAAATGAGTTCACCTAACACAGATGTCAGTATGACTAACTGTTCTGGATAACATCATGATATTAAAGGAAAAATCTTGCTATAAGATCTTTGAGTGATATAAGCCACATCACTCACGTGAGTCAAAGATCTCAATGATCATAAGAAATCCATACAAATATATATATATATATATATATATATATATATATATATATATATATATATATATATGAAATCTCTATCTTAAATAGTTCAGAAGATAATGAATAGGTCAAATTTTATTAAAAGTAGGTCAAACTTCCAGGTCAAGGTAAAGGTATAAGGAATCTATATACAAAGCATAAAAGGCCTACTATTAATTAGTCAAGATATATTGATAAGGATGTTTTTTTTTAAAAAAAAGATCACAAGTTCAAACATTATTGTATTATAAGATTTTGTCCAAAACACACACACACACACACACACACACACACACACACACACACACACACACACACACACACACACACACCACATGTTTGTATGTATACACACACGCGCGCGCGCGCATGTGTGTGTAAAATATGAAAACCCTACATAAAATAGTTCTGACGAAATAAAATAACTTACGTTTTTTAATGACAGGCCGAATTCTAAGGTCATAAGGTCAAAGGTCATGGTATGAAATGAAAAGTCTTGCCATAAGATATGTAAAATATTTGAAAGATCTACCTTAAATAGGATATACTGAATATTGATTGTATATTGTTAAAAGTTCCACTGGAGAATCTTTGACTCATTTGGAGACGTCACCATTGCCGGTGAAGGGCTGCAAAATTTAGGCCTATGCTCGGCTCTTACGGCCTTTAAGCAGGGAGGGATCTTTACCGTGCACATCTGCTGAGACACGGGACCTCGGTTTATGCGGTTTCATCTGAAGGACCGCCCCATTTAATTCCAAAATACTTGCAAAATAAAAGTCATGAGTTTGTAACGGTACATTTTCCCAAATAATGTTAATTTTCTTCTCTCCAAGATTCAAATAAGATTTCTATACCGTAACTGACTTTCTTCCAGTTTTAGTTATAGCATTCTACGAGGGAGAGTCAATAAGTAACCATGCTAACTAATTTCAGATTGAGATCCACTTCTTCTTTTCGATGTAATTGTCCTGTAATGTGATGCACTCAGACCAACGGTGTTCAAGTGCCATCAGCCCAGAGCTGAATAAGTCAGGGTCCTTTCCATTGGCCTACTCCTCAACTGCCGTCACGACTTCTTTGTCAGACGGGAAATGACATCCACGATATACTTTTTTAAGTTTGAGAATAGGAAGAAGTCGCTAGGAGCTAAGTCAGGCAAATAGGCAGGATGTGGTATTAATTCATACCCATTTCGCTCTACAACATCCATTGCAACTTTGCAATTGTTGACTCTTGCGTTGTCCTGTTGCAGCAAAACACTTTTAGAGAGTTTTCCTCTGCGCTTTTCAGGGATGGCGGTTCTCAGCTGGTCTAGCAAGTTTGCAAAGTACACTCCAGTTATTGTACTTCTCCTGGGCAAAACATCCAACATATTAACGTCTTTTGCGTCCCAAAATACTGTGGCCATCGTCTTGCCAGCAGATTGTTGCGTCTTGAATTTCTTTGGCCTCGGGTACCCCGGCCCTATCCACTGATGACTCTGACTTTATTCTCTGGCTCATAACAATGAACACAAATCTCATCTACAGCCACCAGACGCAAAAGAAAATCATCCTTTGACCTAATACGCTTCAACAAGGCGCTGCATACTGATACTCTGGTTGCCATTTGCTCATCGCTAAGGAATTTGAGGACCCAATGGGCTGTTGGCTTCCGCATACCTAAACGATCTTGCAAGATTATTGAAACGCTGAAAAATGCCTAATGCCTGTGCCATGTGTTCAACCTGCCAGGATATACCAGAACCCGAACTTTGTTATACATTTCTTAGTCGGTAGCTTCCAGTGGGCGTCCGGACCTGACTTCATCTTCTAAAGACGTTCTACCACGTTTAAATTCCCCTACCCAGAATTAAACCTGAGCATAAGATGGTGCAGAAGACCCAAAAATATCGACTAATTCGCCGTTATTTCCTTGCCTGTTTTACCGTTTAAATACAAAGACCGAATGACAGCACGGTACTCAACTTCAGATAAAAAGCATGCCTTTGCACCACTAGCCATGCTTGACATTCAATATCTTATTAAAGAATGACTTGATATCCGTGAAATTTTGTACCCATGTATGAAACATGTATTGAAACAAGGCATGAAAATCATGGCCGTCTCGGTCAGTCGGAAATGATATAGCCTGGTTACTTATTGACTCGCCCTCGTATTCTGCGATGGCCACTGCAAATGCCTAGGTATATTACTGCCCCATTTTTACATTTATTCCCATTATTTATGTAAAAGATTTTTAGAGGACCAAGAAGAATGCATCCAGTTTTAATAATATTTATCTTAGAGTCTGTATGAATGCAAAAATTGTTTGATTAATTCTATATCTTTCAGAGTTAAAGTCACATCGTCAGAGTAATGTATATATTTTACCTCCTTCTCCATATAATCTGCTTGAAATCCTTTTCAGCGATATATACTGGACAAAAAAAAGTTAAGGATCATAATTTTGACCTCAAAAATTTTTATTAACCAAATAATTATTTTGACAAATTTTAACATGTATAGTTTCTCCAATGTGTCCTTAACACAATAGATTTACCTGGTTTCATATTGACGTCATAAGTGCACGATTTTTTCGCCCAAACACAAGCAAGGAGTCAAAATCAAAGTGTGCCAACGTGTATATTGAAATTGAAAAATTGTGATTTTCATTTTATTGTGGATTTTTATTGCTCTAATCGACTCTTAGGTGAACAATTTTGACATTAAAAGCCATGATGCGCCATTTAACTGCTCTGGAAGCTGGTCAGGCAGTAGGTATGCTTCAAGCCAAGTCCAGAGAACTGTCTCTAGACATTTTAATGTGTCCCAAAGTGTGATTTCAAGGTTGTGGAATCGTTTTAGGCAGACAGGTAATGTTTCTGAGAGACCGAGATCAGGTCGTCCAAGGTCAATCGCTATATGTCACTTATGGCTCATAGACACAGGTTTTCATAGTGCTGTCCCACTCAATACTGACTTTCATGCAGCAAGTGGGGTGCGCATAACACCACAAACTCTCAGACAGAGACTTCATGCTGCTAATCTTCGGGCTCATCGACCTGCTGTTCGTCCCATTTTGAGGAGAAGACATCGTGTAGCACGACTCAATTGGGCTCAAAATCACATAAACTGGCAATTGCGTCATTGGACGCCTGTTCTTTTCACAGACGGTTCTGCGTGGACTTTCATGACGGTCGTAGGCGTGTATGGCGCATGCGTGGAGAGCGGTACGCTGATTGCTGTGATAGCAGAGCATGATCGTTTTGGAGGTGGCTCTGTGATGATTTGGGCCGGAATCAGTATTGGTGGATGTACTGACTTGCACGTGATTAATGGCAGTCTTACCGGTGCAATTTACAGGGACGAGATACTGCATCCAATTGTGAGACCTTATGCGGGAGCTATAGGCAACGACTTTGTGTTAATGGATGATAATGCTCGTCCCCACGGAGCACGTATAGTGACAGACTACCTTGCTACAGAGACAATTGAACGTAAGTGTTCTCCGGATTTAAATCCAATAGAACTTGCCTGGGACATGTTGTAGCAAGCTGTTTCCAGACGCCCTGTACTTCCGACAAACTGCCAGGAGCTTACGTTAGCTTTACAGCAGGAATGGGCAAGGTTGCCACAAATTGCGTTCCGCAGGCTCATCAGAAGTATGCAGAGGCGTTGTCGTGCCGTTATACAGGCTCAGAGTGGACATACACCCTATTGATATTGCCTTTATAAAGATTCAATCATTTGTAATGAAATTTGTTATTGTTGTTCATACCGATTTTCAAACTGTTCTGGGGGTTACCTGACAATGGTTGCTCTGGCTGCTTAACGTATTGATGAATTTGTAAAAACAGGTTTAAAATGTATTGTTCGATTGTCGTTGAACATTTTAAGTATATATTTAACATAATTTATTTGGTTTTGTTATGAATAAAATAATTCTGAAATCATGATCCTTAACTTTTTTTGTCCAGTATAGATATAGCAGGACCGATATTGGACACCTCTGCCTTATTCCTCTTCGCATTCCACATGTCTTTGGTATTCACCTATTGTTTTTTAATCTGAGAATTGGGTTAAGGTAAAAAAAAAAATATCCATTTTAGGAAATTCGGGCCAAAATTAAATATTTCTATAGGTTTGAATAGGAAGTTTAATTCAATTGAGTCAGTGGCCTTTTCGAAGTCTAAAAATAATACAGTACAATTTCCTTTTTAAATAAGGATTTCGTAATACCCAGGGTAGAACGCGCAATGGTTTGTAACGTGTTGCGTCACCCATCCAAGGCGCTCACCGTTTTTTAACTTGTGTGATTAAGCTAGAGAGATACTCCACTAAATCACTAGAAAAGCTATCTCACTAGCGAGGCAGTATAAGTTTCTTATATACGGTCCGCTACAGCTCCCCCCCCCCCCCCCCCCCCCCAATCAGGGATGCTGCGTCCCGATTCTTAGCATGTGTTATCTCTGAATATTTGATTCCTCTCTTATGCAACGATATCCGCCGTTCTCGACGACAACCACCATTGTCCCCGGACGAAACCACTTCCATACATTGACAAAAAGTCCCAGAGCTCCGAAGAGACTCTAATTGAAGCAGACCTCCCACCAAACACCAGAGTAAATACGCTACCACCATTTTGTAACGTGTTGCGGTTATCCATACAAAGGTTGATCACGATCGCCTTTTTTCACTTGCGTGATCAAGAGAGATACTCTACCACATCACTAGAAAAGATGGCTCTCTAGTATTTTTCAAATGATATTTTTCCCATTTTTAATATTTAGAATGCTTAACTAAGGTATTTCTAATGGTCAGAGGGCCTCTGTGGCCGAGTGGTTAAAGCATCACACTCAAAATCACAAGAACTCTCACCTCTAGTCGGTGAGGGTTCGATTCTCGCTTGCGCCAATATATGTGAGAAAGCTTGCCAGTTTACTTTCGGAAGGTCGGTGATCTCTTCCCGTGGCAGAGTGGTTAGAGCATCGGGCTCAAAATCACAAAGCCTCTCATCTCTGTCGGCGCGTGTTCGAATCTCGGCCGCGGTGTTATGTGAGCAAGTTTGCCAGTTTACTTGGAGAGACAGTAAAGTTGCGTTTTGTTGGTATATAATCTTCTGTAACCTTTGTGCAAAAATGAAAGCTATAATCTTATAGTCCATGTTAGTGAGATCAATGGCCTGTAGTTTTTTTTAACCCATTGTTTTACATTTTCTTGTGTATAAAAGAATTAACTGCGAGTCTTTGAGAATGTAATTTTTCCATTCATAAAATAAAAATTTCTTTCATCATATCGGAAAATGATCCTCAAAGCATTTAGAGGATTCATTAGGTATTCCGTCTACGCCTGGAGATATTCACAACTGTTTCTTTACATTCGGAGAAAGGGAGAAGAAATCGAACATGACTTTATCAGTATCTGATAAATTGTTGATGTTACTAATATCATTTTAAATATAGATCGATGTCTTCTTTCGAAGCTAACTTTGATGTATAGAAGTTTTTATAAAAGTTGCACATTGCACCAAGAATTTCGTCACCCTCTGTACGCGTATCATTTTCGTTTAATATTTTGTGTTTGGTGTTTCTTTTTAGACCGAAAAAATATCTTCTGTCTCCCCCTCCCCCGTTAGCTAACCCATTTGTTTTTCGGGGCTTAATAGAAAACGATATTGACAAATCCTTAATCGATAATCTTAATCCTTCCCATTTAACAGAAGAAGGGCCTTCACTATTGCTTATATCTTGGATTAATTTGTCGCTGTTTTTTGTTCATTACGTTTTAGAAGTGACGAGATGAGTTTGCAGCAACCTTTTCCTCCCTCTTTATCGTGTATAGATTACCAGGGATTTTACGAAGGCTTACTTGTTTACCGTCATTATTATACGTGTGTACCAATGAATGTAAAATCTATTCGACTCTTTGGAATGTTGTTTACATAACATCAAGTAAACATCAAACATATCGTGTTTTTTCCCCATACATCTTTCAAGAATAGCTGTGGAATAAATTCATTTTAAAATTGTTTAACTCTTGTCAGTATTACCTTCCATTATGACAGTTGATGTATCCTCATGTACTATGTTGCTTAGCTTGAATTGTTGAAACTAAATCTTTTCAGTCTTTTGAATATTCTAAAGCTTTCTTTATGTGATGCATAAACATTGATTAAACTAGATGTTATATCACCAATATTGACATTGATCGAAATTTCCGACCATCATTGGTTTTGTGTATACTCATTGCTTTTCGAAATAAAATAGAAACCCCTCTACAAAATGCTCCGAGAAACAATGTATAGATTTTCATTCCATGAACAATCGTACAGACAAAGATTCTTGTCAACATAATGAGTTTCTTGTATAAAATTAATATCTGAAATCCAGTTATAAAATTCATCTTTTTCCTCCTTAGATCTCAATTTTCAAAATAAAATAATGCAAAGACTTAATATGTAGACTATCAGACAGTCCATAGAATTGTTCATTCTCATGTCCCTTTACAGATAAGCAGTCGACACTTTACAAAGTCACTTTCCGCAAGGACGACCAGGTGATTTTAGTCATTTTTATCGACACGCAACGCGATTTAGGAGAAGTCTTTCAAGAGCTGGAGCTGTCGCTTTTTCGCGGAGTTTTCATTGAGCATGGACGAGATGTTGAGTTGCGGTAGCTCAGTCGTTAGAGCGTTCGCTTCGTAACCAGGAGGTCGTGAGTTCGAGCCACGCTCGTGCCATGACCGCGTCAAACCTAAGACGAAAAATAGGTAGTGATTGCTCCTTCGCCAAATGCTCGGCATTTAGAAGTGAGAATCACTGGTCTTTCGGATATGACCTTAAAAACGGAGGTCCCGTGCCACGGTAGGCGTTGGCACGTTAAAGAACCCTCATTGCTACGGCCCTGAGCGTTAAGCATAGGTCTAAATTTGTGGTACTTCACCTATTCTCGACGGGACTTAAAACAAACAAACAAACAAACAAAACGAACAGATGTTGAGTTGTTTCCTTTGACGATTTAGGGGCAGAAATAGATCGCTAGAAGTGTCTGTCCGTTAAGCGAGAAGTTGCAACGTTGGCCAGGATTTCTCCTTACTTATCTAGGTCAGGTCACAAGGGTGGAGTGTGGATTGTACAAGCTCTATCAAGTCCGGAAGTTGAGAAATCATCGTAGGTTGTTTCGACGAGTAATGGTGATTTTTTTGGCCCCACGAAGAGTCTCTCGAAATGTAGGTACTTGAGTAGCATTAATAATCTCCTTCGGAAGACTAAACTTGTTCGAATCAAACCCGTCTGAATCTAGGACCTTCTTATCGATCCTTTTGGCGGTGAGAGCAGTAAATGCTGACTGGGTAGCAATTGCTCTGGAGATATCTCCGTTCCATATGGCATTTACATATTGAAAGACGTGCTCGTGCCCACGAGACACTCTGAATATCTATTCTTCACATGGGTAGATTTGAAAACACATCAGAAGCCCCGCAAAAGGAACAACTTTAGAAATTAGCTCGATGTGTATTGTTCACAAGCCTCATCTCCTGGGTAATGCACTTCGTTTTTACAGACCTTGCACCTGAGATGGTTCCAACATGCAGATGTGTAATGGGTTTTCAGCAGTTGCGAAGTGCGGTGTTTTAACGGTTAGCCGTAGTGGTGTACATTACACGGCAGGCAGCGCACTTACAGGAACGAGGTAAGAATTTGCCATTTGTCAGCTACCGCGACCGGCCTCTGAACTACCTGGGGATCCTACCATATTAATATTATTCATGGCCCCGCTGTTATCGAGAAGATTCTTAGAGATTTACCCCAGTGGAGATTCGGGTTAGAATAGGTCCTTAGTACCCCTTGCTTGTCGTAAGAGGCGACTAAATGGGCAGTCCTTCAGATGACACCGCAAAAACCGATGTCCCATGTCACAGCATGTGTAGCACGATAAAGATCCCTCCCTGCTCAAAGACCGTAAGCGCCAAGCACAGTAAATTTCAACTTTCTCGTTCCTGAAAAGATTTTCAAATGACCGCACCCTATTTTTGCCTTTTCTTAATCATCTCCTTTTTGAAGGGAGCATTGCCCTTCATTTGAACAAACGTTAATCCCCTTTACCCAAGAATGACTTATGCGAAGTTTGATTGAAATTTACCTAATGGTTCTTGAAAAGATTTTTAAAAGATGCCAATTGTTTACTTGAAAAGGGTGTCCTTTTAGTTCAAATGAGCTGAAAGATCAAGTGAGCTTTTATGATCAGATTTTGTCCAGCGTCCATCTGTCTGTAAACTTTTTTGTCACAAAGCATGCAAAGGTGAAGAGGATTCAAGTTCAAGGGAAGTGTCACAGTTTTTGACGTGGAGATAATTAAGAATTAGTAAACAAAATTAAAATCTTTTTTTTTTTTTTTTTTTTTTTTAGAAAAGTATCATTACGTTTTAATTATATCCTATTCCATGTTCAACAAAATGTCATTTTCTAGCTAAGTATTGTGTAGTGGTAACATTTTAATACAGCGGGTTTACACGGGATTTTAGAATTTATGTTTAAATCAACATACACTGGTCTAGTAAAATGCTTGCAACTCACAAAAACAAGGCTAAGGTTCCATTTCATATTCATATATTCAAACTTACTGGTAGAAATGCATAAAAACTGTGCATACATGTATATTCATCACTGACTATATGGGTATGTTTGTATTATTGTAACAGTGTATATGTATACATGTATATATCATGCATACACTTTTAAAAATAATATTGTACCTAAGTGTTTGTAATTTGTATCAAATAATGAATTGACAATTACAACGTTCATACACGATGTACCGAAGAAAACTATTTATAATCTATATATCATGTTTTCTTACGTTAAATGGGATATAGAGAAAAATGCAAATATTCCGCGTTTGTGTCCTTCGCCTCCCGTTTAACAAACCAAAGAAAGACATTTTATCACATGATAACTAACAGTATTCAATCTCGTAATACCTATAGAAAATACAAATCAGAGAGATGGACAAACACAGACCCCTGGTCATACCAGAGGTGGGATCATGTGCCTTGGAGGAGTAGGCATACCCTGTCGACCGGTCACACACTCCGTGAGCCCTATATTCCGATTAGGTAAACGGAACAATCCGTAGTCAGAATCAGTGTGTCAAGAACGGCCTAACAATAGGTATGAAACACATCAGACAGCATTTGACTTAATGGCAAGTTGTACTGGCAAGCTAGATCGTTATAACGACCATACAATTTGCGACATGCTGACTTTAGACGAGACTGTTCAAAACCATGTAACATCAACTTCTTTGTCAGTGGCCCGCCTCGATTTAAAAACTGATCATATGCAGAACAAGCTCTTGCGTATCGAATCAGTTGGGAGATGTAAACACCATATGCAGGTGATGATGGAATATTGCCACATAAATAAGGGAAGTTGACGATGGAGAAATTGAAATCATCCCGTTTGTCATAAAGTTGAGTAGTTGGTTTGCCGCCGGCATCTATTTTCAGTAAAATATCTAAGTACAAAGCAGAAGTGGAATACTCTGTGGTGTCTTTTATTTCAAGTTCACTGGGATATATCGAATCGACATATGAATGAAAATAATCATTGCTAACAGACAAAACGTCGTCGATATATCTAAATGTCGAATTGAAGACCACAGCAAGAGATTTTTTCATCTCATGTAGAAGTTTTTGAATGAATTCTGCTTCATAAGAATATAAAAATAGGTCAGCTAACAAAGGAGCACTATTCGTGCCCATGGGAATTTCAACAGACTGTATCTGTGAACATATCTATATTTTTCTGTATATTTTTTAATATGAATACTTTCAAGTACATAAATATAGATATTGACCTATTATTAAAACGTAATAACAACTGAAAATCACCTGATCTTGACTTTTCTCCTTATTTGGTACTGATTTCCATGTTTGAAGATGATAAAGGGATATAGTCCTAGAAGGACAAACTCAAAATGCACAAAATAAACCATCATGTAAAGTAGGAAAATGTTATTTATTATATTTATTCAAATAAAAGATAAAAAATGAACCAGAAAACATATTTTTCAACTATTTCAATAATGCCGCTAAGTAGGCCATAGATTCATACTAAAAACCCGGATCTAACAACCGGTAGATAGAAACAAAAATATAATATCTTGATTGTTTGTTTTTTTACGTCCCGTCGAGAATTTTTCACTCATACTGAGACGTCACCAGCTGTGATCTTGATTGTTGCAAATGACAAGAAATGGATTTAAACAGACAGCGAATATGAATATATCAAAAACTCCAAAACGATTACGTTATTCAGATTAATGTCAAAAGTGCTTCGCTCAAGCCCTCAACGAGAATAATTGTCATAAGAAATAATATGCGTTTGCAAAATATCTATAATTTCTAACATTAGATATATATCATCCACAGTAACGATATTACGATACGAAATCATTATAATTCTATATTTTCTGGTCCCTTCCCTTCACAATGCATGCGATGCATCTGGGAAAAAAAAGAAGATTGAACTGGGTTTTTTTTTTTTTTTTTATTGGTATATTGCTAATGATGGAGTAGACGGACACAAGTGCAAATGCAGCGGCGGATCTAAAAATTTCTCAACGCAAGGGGGAGGGGCAGTAAACAACTGTGTATCTGGGGACTGTTTTGAGTCCCCCAATGCGTCCAATTTTACTGCACGTTTAATGGAATTATCTTAATAGAAATAGATCATATTTATGAAGGGAGAGGGGACGTCCGCCCGGCGCTGAATCCGCCACTGTGCAACTGACACCAGATAAAAAGGTTCGTTCATTGTTAAATTCGAAACTGAAACATACAACGATAATGTACAAGAAGAGATTTGAAGATGACATCGATTAACAATGGGCAACAATAATACATCTTTTGTGCCTCAAACCAGTTTGCAATATAAAAAGCATTTTTTTTTTTTTTAGATCTCTTGAATAATATTGCTTGTCCAATATAAATTGAAACATAACTTGAAATTGAATTGAATTATGAGAAAAAGATACAGACAGCAGTAAATAAAAAAATCTCCAACAAAGTTAAGCGCCAGATGGCGGATCCTGAAGTGGGGCATGGAGAGTCAAAGTCGGGTTGTCCAGCACACAGTGACGTCACGTCCCCGCCAGATGTTGAATATAGGTACCGCGTAAATTCATCGGGTGCTGCTATGAACCAGGTCACTCCAACCAACTTCAGGGAATTGTTAGATACAAAGTTCGATATGTCAAACAAATATCTGAAATGATATGAAATATGAAACCTTTTCATATGGAATACCAAATATGCTGCTGTGAAAACCAGCTTTACCTGCTAATATCCTTGAAGGTTTCGTGTTACGAGTGATTACAAATTCACTGTACCTGGATCCGGGTGGAGTGGTGTAAGTTTCAGTATCATTGGTATTGACGACATTAGTTTGTTCGTACAGTAGAAAGTAATAGTAGTGGGCAGTGTCGGGGGGCTGAGGGCCTCTGTACGACATCGCGGTGTCCCCCTCCGCCATTCTACCCTCGGGGATGTTCACAACCATCCAATGAAGTAGTGGGTGCTCCCGAGTCCCTGCCGTGTGATGTGGAACGTCTGGGTCTACACATAGGAGTGTGAATGTTTTGCCTGCGAAGAAAAAAAAATGTGTATGCTTAAGGGACAGAGAGTACTGAAAGGCTGTGGTGACATAGCTTTTGATATTTGAGGCTAGAAGGCATTCATTTAAAACATCCCTAAGACTTATCACAAAATGTAACCAGAACTGACTATTTCACTTACCAGTGAAGTTTTTAATCTGGGTATAATAGCCCAGAGCTGAGAAGTCCGGGGTAGGACTGGCATCGGAACGAACATCCCACGAGTCAACCTTACCACTCCCCAGCGGATTCAGCTGAACTGTCCTGGATCTGTGTAGGAAGATTGTTTTACGAATAAACTAAAAATAGCAAACTATTGTGTTTTAGCAAAGAATTAGGAGTGATTGATGCACATATACATACGGCTTCGAATACGGGGTGCAGCAAGATGAAAAGGAAAGGGCGGCTGGTGAAAACGTGATGTTAACGTTGATCGTTAGTTCGATGTCGTGAGGAATGAAGGTTCTGTTGTGGTTTCCGATGGCTGATCAAAACAAAATAAACAATTGGCATACGGTGCAATACTTTTAATTAGATGTATCTGATCAGCTACAGAAATGCCTCTATAAGGGTAATAAATTTACCAAATGTTATCTGACCGGACCCATGTCCGAACTTCGTCTTCTCATGATATACCTATATCCCAAATTTGAATTCAAAATGTACATGCATAAGTGAAATATTAAGCGGAAACTATGAATTGTTTGAAATTTTCTAAGTGCAAAGGACCAAAAATTATTAGACGGAAACAAAATGCGAACTAACCCTCCATACTTTCAGGACGTATCTGTGAGCATGTCCTACATCAATTCAAAATTTCCATGTATGACTGAGATAATGAGAGAACTGTAAATAGTTTAAAATTGTCTAAGTATGTATGGTCATAACTCTATCAAACATTATCTGGCCGGAACCTTATGCATGGTAATTAGACCTGCTTATTCTCATATTTGTTTCTATATTATGAATTTCAATTCATAATGTCAATGTGTGTCTGAGTTAGTGATTGGAAACTGAATTGTTGAAAATTGTCCAGTGGTGTGTGTGTGTGTGTGTGTGTTACACCTGTCAAAAATTATTCAACCAACCCAAGCAGGAGCTTGTCCTGTATATTCTCATGATGTACCTATATACCATACAAGAAAATTTCAACTTTCGCCCGAAGAAAGTTTAGTGTCAACTTTTTGTTAACAGGAATATTCATTGAAAGATTCACCTTGGTCTTTCTCTTGTTCATTTCTCTTTCTCCAATATTACAGAAGACCAACCACTACACCCCAACAAAACTCTCGACTCCAAAACCCATACCACTAACTACACCAAGATATTTGGGCTCTAGTAAAACACCAATTAAATATCTGTATTGTGCAAATATCTTGTAAACTATTCCAAGAATGAACTAACTCATAAACTTATCCTAGGTTTTTCTGAGGGTTTCAATTTCTCTTATTCTGGACCACGCATGTACATAGAAAATTCTGCTTATGAACACCCACCAGGACTCCATGAAAAATTAATAAAGAGGTGGAATTAGGTCGGGTGCGGGGCCTTATCTAATCTTTGCTTATCTTCTGTAGGAGTTGTTCCAGAAGGAGACAACACTGGTCGCAAATGGCGTTTAATAACTCACTTATCATATAATGCAAATAATAATATCGAAATATCAAAGACCTGAAGGGCCACAAAGGCGTCGAGTGCAATATCATATACATTACGATTCTCAATACATTTAGAGGGCAGGTAAATTAGAGAAAGTAAGAGAAAATGTTTGAGTGCCACAGGAGACATTTCCTCATGTTTAAGTACATAAATAAAGCATTACAATCATTTGTAAAATGTCAGCAAATTATATTTATTTACATAAAAAGAAATAAAGAAGAGAGCTTGGGCTGAAGTTGCTTACCCTAACAAGTTCATACATGTACCCTCCTCTTGTTAGACAATATCCCCTCAAGACTAGTTACTTTACAAAGGCTATATTAAATAACTTGAAATTGCAAACGAAAAATGCTGAAAAGAATATAACTGCTTCAGAGTGGGACTACTTGTTTATAGAAGTTGTAGCTTCTGTTCATTTATGATGTAACAATTTACGGTATTAATTCTCTGTTTTCAATAATGTCTAACAATTCAAAAGTTCAACGTAATATGTAGAAAGGGTATTGGAATTCTGAACAAGATTCAATTCCCAATGAATGATACCTTGCTTCGGTTTCTTCGCAAAATAACCTGTTATTTTCGTCGCGATGGACACGCTACTTTCGTTTTGCTTAATTGAGAATCGGGATTAGGATTACCGAAAACAAAACTGGAAATAGTCCTTGTGTTTTTGGGATAGGAACCGAACCGTGACAATGTGCAATCCAATTTAGTATTTATCTGTTTCTACTGATCTGAAATAAGGATTCTTGGTGAAACTATGAGACTATAGATATAAATGAAAACCAAATTTGAGAAGGTTATTTTGTGAGTACTTAATGATATTGTGCGATACAAATTTCGCGGTAAAATCTGTTTCGTAGTATATCCATCCGCGAATAAAGAACTTTTCTTGCCAAACAATCGTTCTTTAATTATTGAACAAAGATACAATAATAAACAACGACATCAACAACAGAAATGGTTTTGTGCCTTTCAAATATCAATTAAATTCAATATTTCAAAGTCTTGAATGGTAAGAAACGTTCAATACCAATAGGCACTATTTGATTTCGCTCATTGAGATCGGAAAGGCGGTGTAATGGTAAAATTTTGCACGATCGCTTTAAGGCTCTCGAGCAAGCTCGAGGCCTTAAAAAATGTTAGCCAAGATTGGAGAGTGTGCTTTCGTTGGGGAAAATGGATATCTGAATTTCGTTTATAGCAATTTTGTCTTTGGGATTTTGATTTATTAGGTTTCAAGGTCAATGGTTTGGACTACACTGACAAATGCCTACCAATAAGCTGTTCACTGTCATGTAAAGTATTTGAAGAATTTGCCATAATTTTACATTGTGTTACTAAACAACAAAGTGGTTCTCGTATTTTATTACGACGATTTCATTTTCGTAGGAAAGAATCAAGTATCTTATTACAAATTAATGCAAACAGTGTGTACTAATTCTGGGGTTCCACTTGCAAGGGAAACATTTTCTACACATTGTCATGTTTTTCTGGGACTGGAAATTGACACAATACAGATGATGGTTAGAATACCCTAAATAAAAAGGTTTATTATTGCAAGAACATCTAAGTAAAAAACATTCTGCAGCGGCAGTTGTAGTTTGTGTTGGGGAAGCTTAGCTTTTTCACCAAAACCATTTCACCGGGAAGGACATTAATGAGGCGTTTGTACAACACAACCCATGGAGCTAGCAAGCCACACCATTATATTAAACGCAATTATCAAATGAAGCAAGACACTGGCATATGGATAAGTTTCTTAAGAACGATTTAATGGTCAAATAAACTTCCTGGAAACCGAATAGCCATCTAACCTGTTCTTGGAGTTGTACACAGACAGTGATTCTGCCAAACTGGGTTGTGGTGCCTACTTTCAGGGTGAGTGGTGTCATTTTCTTTGCCCACATGATTGGTACGACTATGACATAATGCGTGATATGACAACTTTAGAAGGTTTTGACCATCAAGTCTTATTTCATATTGATGATGAGGCATTAGTTTTAGTTCTGAATAAGCAGTCCTAAAAATCCAACAGTCAACACTTTGTTGTAGATTGTATGTTGCACAATATTTTATCTAGAACAGTTCATATACATATACCTACACTATTATTATAACATTATTGCTGATTCAGTTTCTCGCCAACAGTGGCGTCGTTTCAGGCAGTCTAACCCCCCACCCATTTACAGACACCACTATACATGAAACCAAACACATTTCATACGTTCATCTCCATTTCGAGGTAAACAAGCTGTTAGCAGCATCCTTGTCTGAAATCACCTGTAAGACATATCAAACCTATTTTAATTCTTCCATGGTCCATGGTTAAAATACCCCTTGGCCACTTACTTCTGAGCTGATTGTCCATTAACAGGTCTTGCCTATACAACAGTGCGGTCATACTTGCCATCAATCTACTACTATTGTAAACTTCAAGTCCATAAAGATCCAACTGTTGAATTTCTGGCGCAAAAATTGTTACAGGGCTTAAAACGCAAGTCTCCTAGTATGAATGGAAGGCTGCCAATCAGCAAGACCATTTTAGGTCAAATTAATTTAGTCCTACCCAGTGTTTGTTCAAGTTCATATGAGACAACATTGTTTTCGTCAGCTTTCTCTATCACATTTTATGATCTCCTTGGGTCAGGAGAACTTGCAGTTTCAGACAAGTCTGTAGACAGGGTTGTTATGATCAATGATGTTCAAGTTGATGAAAATAGCTCCTTGCTACATCTTTTAATTCGTTATTCTAAAACTGATCAGTATGGCAAAGGCAATGTTCTGCAATTACACAGCACAGGTGATCTGACATGCCTAATGGCAAATCTGCAAAGTTATTTAAAAATCAGACCCAACCAAGCTGGTCCATTATTTTGTCATTGTGCAGGCCCAGTTTACCTCTGTCAAAAGACCAGTTTACTTTTGTGCTGTCTAAACCAATTTCCTCATAAAATGTAGCTGTTTGGGGCTACAAACCCCACTCCTTTTGTTTGATTGATTATTTGGTTTACGTCACATCGAGAATTTTTCACTCATATTGAGACGTCACCAGCTGTAGGTTAAGTACCACAAATTTAGACCTATGCTTAGCGCTTTAGGCCGTAGCCTGCCAAGACAGTAGACCTCCGTTTTTAAGTTCATATCCGAAAGATTCTCACTTCTAAGTGCCGAGCGTTTGGCGAAGGTGCAATCGCTACCCATGTTTACGTCTTACGAGGTTTTAGGCGGCCATGGCACGAGTGGGACTCGACACTCGTTTCGTACTGGAGCATGTACAGAGCAAGCACTAATGGGATTCGCCCCAATCATCTGGAAGATGGAAATCCAATTCTTTTAAGACCTACATTCGCATTCAAAAAATAATAAATCGAAGTTGTCATTTCAGATCCCTACGTTGTATGGTTGTTTGGATCATCTATTATCAAAAGAACGTTTACGGAGGTCATGTCTAAATCTGGTGGGCGCGATTTAAATATACAAAGACTGAATATTTTAGTCTGGTTGTGAGGGTACAGTGGCTTAGAGTTCAAAGGTGCAATAGTAAAGTAGAGGCTTAAAAGGATCGGGCCTGCCCCTAATGCTATCCTTGCACATTGTGGTGGTAATAATAATGAAGAAACTTCAGTGAGGAAAGTAGATTCCTTGCTATAAAATTTTTAGATTGCAATGCAGAGCAGTTCCCTCACACATGTATATGGTCACACATTCTCACCCGCATTCATTGACGGTACTCCTCAAATAGTAAAGATGTGGATAAGACCAGAAGGAGATTCACCGCCTTCTTAACAAATAAAGTAAGGCAAGCTAGAGGATCTGCCACCGCTCAGGACTCCCACCAGTCAGTGGCCTCATGCATAATTGAGCATAAATGTTAAAGCATTGACTTACGAGGTCTCGCTGCGAACTGAGCGGAATACAGCAATTTATTTTCTCTCGACCTCTGCACCTCTCAGGGTCGTGAACATCTAAGACTATTGTTACAATAAACTTTCTAATCTTTAACCATGACTTCCGCATCTCCCAGGATCAAGGTGACATAAAGTTATGTTGATTTTGCATTGAAATGCTGTGTGTTATTTAAACTGTGTTGTTGGGGCTACCCGCTTTTTTTCTTTTTCTTTCTTTTTTTATTTGGGGGGGGGGGGGGGCAAACTTGATTGTACTATTGGCCATGTCTATAAACGCCAAATAGGTGTAACCCATAATTTGTTTGTTTTTACTGCGCTTATACGAGATAATGAAATTCTAATTATTCCGTTATGTACAATGTACCTACTACAATGTGGTCACGAAGAAGCAAACTATTTGAATACGAAGTTAATCTTGTTTAGATAATGTCATTTCTCCCACTCATATAGCAATCATACCTACTTCATTATTTCAGCAATCGCAAATAAACCTCATTATGTTGGTGGACCTACATAAGAGGTTTATTTCCGATTACAAAAATATCGAGTCACGTGTATGCGCTACTTTTCTGTTTCTGTGTATACATGCCTCATAATTCATTAATAAACTAAAAAGTGTTTCTAACTGCTTATCTTTCAAACAAAAAGTCTAAATTGAATAATTTGATCTCTCCAAAACACATTCCAAATTCCAATATCCTCTAAACAAATGTATCTACAAACACACCTTTTCCGCCAAGAGAAAAAGTCTTTTTTTATGGACTTGACGGAAAAGGCCAAGCGATGTTCCGATTAGTCATATTGTAATATTGCATATCTGCCCGGACTGACCTTCCGATATGAGGTAAGGACAACCATACACGATTCTGTTGTTAGCCATGGTTTGTAAGGAGTATGCGTCCATAGTGACCTCCATCCAATTCAACCCAACAGGACCTAGAAAAAAGGAAATGATTTTAATTAATACGTTTATATGAGAATGATTATGATAAAAGATGCCAAACTTCTATCATCACCCCGTACTTATGTTCGGTGACCATCAGCACCCATGGGTATTTTAATCAGCGTAATTAGAGACTGCCAAATACTGTTATGTAAAACATGAAAGTGCCTCATTGTCATTGTGAAAGCAGGTATGACATTTTTTTTATAACAAAACTGTAACATGGACAATTTTATTGACTCTTGGGGATGGGTGGGGGTGACCTAGATATTGGTCAAATGACCACGTATCATTGTCTCGACAAACTGTGTTGTCATAAGCAATGTTTGGGTCAAATATGCTAATGTTTTTCTACTCAACATAATTATAAGATCTTCATTGTACCAGGTCTTCGACGATATCCAAACGACATTGGTTCAGAGTCGTAAGACATCAGTCGGTCTGATTTTGAATCATTTGTCAAGCGCAGATCTAGAGGAGGTGGGGGTTGGGGTTCTGAAACACCTCCCCCTGGAATTTCTAACTGAAAGAAAATATAGTCATCTTTCACTCTAGCATCGTGTTTATTATTGCTTCATCAACTCTCTCCATCGACTTAATTCGCTGTCTGGGGACGATTTCAAAATTCAAGATCATAATATGATATGAACAAGCGTTCATACGGCAACGTCATCTGCGCTAGAGAAATCATTGGACGTCATGGAAGGCCTCTTCATCCTAGAACCGTTTCCAGAACATTGAAGCGCCATGGGATCCGCTGCAGAAGACCTTATAAGGGGCTATAGCTTAAACAGCATCACCGATGGTACAGATTGCAATGGACAAGGCAGCACCTGACTCAACGTCAAAATTGGTCACATGTTGTGTTCTCAGATGAGTCTAGATTTAAAGTTAACAACGCAGACGGCAGATGTCAGTTTACCGTCGTTTACATGAATGTTTTGCAGACAATTGTGTCCTCGAGCGCGACAGGTTTGGAGGGGGAGGCGTCATGGTCTGGGATGCGATTAACCACAATTTTCGGTCACAACTGGTCGTTTTAAATGGAACCCTCACTGCTAGGAGGTATGTGGACGAAATTCTGCAGCCTGTTTTAGCACCAATAATGCAGCAGCATAGGCAAGGAAATGGGTTACTTTTCCAACAGGACAATGCGCTCACATGCGGAAAGATTGACACAAACTTTTTTCAAACGAACGCCATTGACGTCCTTAATTGGACAACCATGTCCCCAGACTTGAATCCAATCGAGCATTTGTGGGACGAGCCGGGGAGACGTGTGCGCAGCCGCCAGCTAAAGCCTCAGAATCCGCAAGAATTAGGGAGAGCCTTGTTGGAGGAATGGCAGAATATTCCTCAGAGGACCATCGGAAATGTTTGTCAATCAATGTCACGTCGCCTTCATCACTGCTATTGGAGGTCATATCCGGTACTAGTGAACAAAACCATATTTTTGACGCACCCCTCATTGACAATCATTTCAACTGTAGCCTCTATGTGAATAAAACGATGCTCAAAATCAAAGAATAGTGTTCAGTTAACATGGTTTATAATATACCACTATGAATTTGTTTATTAGATATATGAACAAATTTATAATATATAAGATTATCAAGTGTTGCGTTTTTCAAGTCCGTCAGTATATATCCATTTGTTTGTGAATTGAACCTTGGCAGGATACACTTTTTTTTCCAGTCGGTACCTATGATATTCAGGTAATCCACACTAAGAAAGCAGTCACAAAGAATGCTTCCTTCGCAACAGGTAGGTTCAAGGTTCGATGCTCGATCCCGCGTCAAACATAAGACGTTTAAAATAGGTAGTTACTGTTCTCTCGCCCATCTCCCGGCATGAGGATTGAAAGTCACGAATATTTCGGATATGACTTTAAAAAATAAAAAGGGGGGGGGGGGGTGGTGGTTCCGTTCCACGATAGGCGTTGGCACGATCAAGAACACTTAAAGCTATGATCTTGAGAGTCATGCATAATCAAAATTTATGGCATTTCACCAAAACTTGTGTGCCGTCTCTTACGAAAGTAAAACAAAATCGCGAAATGGTACTTAAACAAACAACTGAATACAAAATACATGTATGATATTTAGATATAATAGCGGGTTATGAAATTTTTCCTGCAATCTGTCGGCCTTCCTCTCTAGTTTATCAAAGTAAAGAACAAATTTTATTGTATAAATTTATAATTTTCTGTATATATTTTTAATTTAAAAATATAGATAATACTGAACTGTAAGTTATGTAAACGCAACAGATAAAAATCACCTGATATTGAACTGTCTCCATATTTGGTAAATTAATGATTTCCTTAATTGAACGATTGTAAAAGGAACTAGTGCAAGATGGACAAACTCTAAACAAATAAAAACATCATATAATATAGATAAGCGTTATTTCTATACTTATCCAAATAAAAGGTATATGTAAAAAAAAAAATACACCAGTAAACATATTTTATATATAATTTGAATAATGCCGCGGAGTACACTTGTAGGACGACGATTTTGTGGAAGATTCATAATGAATATCCAGACAGAGGGAACGATACACAAGAGGCCCATGGGCCACATCATTCACCCGAGTCACTTTGGCCCATATTAAAAGATTTGCCCCACACATTCGCATGTAAAAATTTGATCCCCTAATGTGGTTCTACCCTACCCCGGGGGCCATGATTTAACAAACTTGAATCTGCACTCTCAGAAAACTACCATGTAAATTTTAGCTTTTCTAGCTCAGTGGATTTTGAGAAGATTTTAAAAGATTTTTTCCTACATTTTTGATGTAAAACTTTCATCCCTATTGTGGCCCTACCTTACCCCCGGCCATGATTTTAACAAACTTGAATCTGCATTATGTTCGAAAGCTTTTATGTAAATTTGAACTTTTCTGGCTAAGTGGTTCTTGAGAAGAAGATTTTTAAATGACTCAATCTTATTTTTGCATTTGTGATTATCTCCCCTTTGAAGGAGAATGGCCATTCATTTGAAAAAAAAACCCAACTATAATCCCATTTAGCCAAAGATGATTTTTACCAAGTAAGATTGAAATTGGCGCAGTGGTTATGGAGAAGATTTTTAAAGATTTTCACACTAAATGACCCCACTCTATTTTTGCATTTGCGATTATCTCCCCTTTAAAGGGGCATGACCCTTCATTTGAACAAAATTGAATCCCTTTTAGCATAGGATGCTTTTTACCAGGTTAGACTGAAATTGGCTTAATGGTTCTGAAGAAGAGTTTTAAAGATTTTTGCATGTAAAACTTTGACCTCCTATTATGCCCCACCCTACACCTGAGGGCTATGCTTTAAAAAAACTTGAATCAGACGGCTTCCGTGTAAATTTGAACTTTTCTGGCCCAGTGGTCCTTAAGAGGAAGATTTTTAAATGACCCCACCCTATTTTTATGATTATCTCCTCTTTGGAGGGGACATGGCCTTCATTTGAAAAGCAACTGTCGACGCAAGATTCAAACATTTCTAGGGTAGTTACAAAGGTATGCACATATATTTAAGGGCAAGCATTAAATATAATGTACAACTTATAAATATATTATAATTAGAAATCTAATTCGTAACAAATGTATAATTTGAATATCCAATAAGTTCGTAATATGCTTTAAATCAACATTGAATTTGCTGAAAGCGTGAATTCACGTTTGTTCGCTCAAACCGTACTTAATGTTCTTATGAAAAAAAAATAACCAACTAACGTTTATATGCATATAGTTCAGATGGTTTGTTGAAGCTGCAAACGGCAGGCTGAAGCAATGGAAGTACCTTGAAAAGACCTTGCCAAATACACAGATCCCATTTATAGAAGATTACGTGAGGATAGTAGCTGCCCTTTGTAACAAGTACCGACCACCATTGTGCAAGACATCTGATGATGACCAATCACTTGCTGCAAAAATGTTGCATCTCGCTAAAAATGTGAACGATTTACAGACACGTGTAGATGAAGAAGGTCTGGATAGGAGATCGATGCTTTGGGTGAAGGTTGACGAAGATGACGTCGCACCAGATTTTCCTCGTTACAGCGAAGCAGATATACGGGAACTAACTTTAGGGGTCTACCAGCTACGAATGGCCAGATCGCATACACAAGAACACATTGATGCAGACGGCAAGTTTGAAATTTTAGTGAACGATGATATTTCGAACATACTGTCGTCCAAAATCCAGAGTAGACATGTCTCAGCCAAACAGTATAAGTGCTGGATAAGTTACGGTGAAGGTGTAATTAATGGCTGGTACTGTAAGTGTAAATCAGGAGGTAGGGTGGTGGGGATGTCCAGCCATATTACTTGTGTCATCTGGTATTTGTCTTGCGCTAGACACAACAACGAGACCGTTCAAGGTGTAAGGAATTGGAGCACATCCATTGATGATGCCTCAGATTTACCTGAGGTCATTGACGCATCAGACAGTGATGAGGACAGTGTGTTTGAAGAGTGAAGATTTCTAATTTTTTGGTGTATTTTTAGAATTAAGGTAGCTCATTACATCGAGACTCTTACTTTTCAACTTTTATGACACTACGCCACAAGGTGGCGATTTAAATCTTTTTTGTGAATTTACTGGCATCGATCGATCGATCATCCTAGCTATCGCCAATGCGTAAGATATGAAAATCATGTTTTTTCCCTTATTGATGTAATTCTATTATTATTACATATTTAAATCAAACTTTTATTTGTACAGAATTAAAAAACGTTCATATCATCAATCTTATCTTACTCTTATATATTTTAGATTATACAATCTAAAATGAAATGGCAATAAAGTATTGTGTTCGTGCATTCACGATCATTCATTAATGCGGGGGGGAAATGAGTATTTTTGTCCCCCAAAATACACTGTATGGTAAACGAAAGTTATGTCATTCGGGGACGCTTGCTCACCTTTATTGTCGCCATTTTTTTCCGGATAAACATGACTTTTTAGCCATGATAATAAATAGAGAAATTACTCTTTTTATTTTATCTATTAGATTAATGTTTGTAACTTTATAATTCTGTATAACTGAACCATTGTAATGTGCACTTTTCGTCGTCGCGCGGTCTCCCTGATTTTGCATTCATTATATTTTATAATAAATTCATATTGGGTCAAATTAGTGCAAAACAAATAATTCATGTTTTTCCAAATTTTAAATGTGGTGCAAGTTTTATTTTTTTTAATTTTTTTTCTATTGTGTCGAACATCTCAAAACATCGCTTAATGTTTGGGGAGAAACATCGTAAATGTACGTCAAACTTAACGTCAAAGTGGCGACGTCATCTGTTTGATATAAGAATTTCCGTTAAATATATTGAAGTTTCTATTAAGAATAAACACTAACAATGGCCATTTTTAAAAATTGTACATTCTCAAATACCATATTTAGCATTTTGGTGAATTTCCATGACAGGGCATATTTTGGCCAAAACCGTACCCTGTTCTTTGAATTCCCTTCACCCAAGGATAATTTTTACCAGGTTTGAACTTAATCAGCTGGTTCTGGAGATGAAAATGTTTGAAATTTTCAGTGTATTTTTGCCATGTATTTATTATCTCCCCTTGGAATTGGGTGCTGCCTTCATTTGAATAAACTCGAATCCCCTTCCCAGTGGTTCTGCAGAAGAAGTCGAAAATGTGAAAGTTTAAAAATAGACGGACAGCAAAACGGACGGAATGACAGACGGACGACGGACAATGGGTGATCAGGTCAGGTGAGCTAAAACACCAGGATCTAACTAGATTGAAACAAAATGCGTATTCATTGTTGAAAATGTAAAGCAATAAATTTCAATAGAAATTAAGCGGAAAACACATAGTGAATGTAAAATATTTACCTGTGAGATTCAGGTACTCCACTGCGTCGGACATATTATACGACATAATCGTTAAAGAATTTCCTAGTTTCTGTTTCCACTCCTCTGATAGATTGATCCGCCCGGACTGTCGAAACAGCAGGAAGCAGTAGACGTTAGCGGTGGGCGAGGATCGTAGAGGACCACGATAGTCTTTGAAAACCTATCCAATTAAAGTGTTATTCGTCATACTCATTTGTAATTATTAAAAAGATATTTCGTACACACCCTACCATATTTTCACTATTTCCTAAATATATTTCTGTGAATAAGGGCATGTCTCTTCCTTTGAACAAACTTAAAACTCCTTCAAAAATACTTTGATGTGCGTTTGGTTACCAATTGTAATGATAGACATTTCGAAATGAAATAGTTGTGAACAATGTACGCATGAATCTTATTAAATGTAGTACGTCTATTTAACGGCTGGGAATTCCGAAAAAATGAAAGGAGAATGTAAATATTATATAAAACTAGATTTCATTTCTGACAATGAGGGATGAAAAACATGCTGCATGCCGGCATACTTTTCAATATGCGATATAACGCGCATCATGAAGAATGCTGGCGTGAAGTGTTGCAGTTCATATCCTCATATATTTTAAGAAATGAACTTTATTGCGTGGACCCTGAGGTCCATACAGAAAATATATGGACGAGGTTTAACCAGGCGCTATGGGGAAAGCCAACTTGCCCAATTTTCACCGGAGTCAATCGAAACATCAACAGGCCTTTTCACGACTTGACGGAAAAGACCGAGCGATATTCCGTATTGCGCCGGAGCTTGATGACTTTGTTTATATAGTGTAGAGGGTAGCACGACACCGTTCATCAGCTTACTTGTTTATCGGAATCAGCAATGTTCACACACCAGAGAATCATTAACGTTCAAAAAAGTTGTTCATATCTTAAAACGGACATCATTTGTGAAGTTGCACTGAACTTTTGAAATGAAAAACGACATTCTAGTTTGTGTTTTTCTGGCGGATCCAGAAAAAATTTCCTTTTCCGCCCAATGAAAGGGGATGTTGAAAAAGAAATATTCAACCAAAAGGGAAGGGGGTCAACCCCTTTAACCCCCTGTAGATCCGCCACTGTCAATGGATTACACGTATTTTGATGCCAGATTAATATCCCTGGATTAGGTACTTATATGAAACACAAACGTTGACTAATTATTTAGACCTGAATGTGTCCTCTGTGGAATTTGAATTTTTAACGTCCAAACCAAATACAAGGACGACTTTTAATTCTGAGGTTAAAGGTCAAAGCTACAAATATTTCACATCCATTAGGACTATATACATGTATATCATTAGCTTTAGCAATAACATTTGCAATGAAATGTTATAATGTTTCAATATTTGAAAATTTGAAAAGATCTGTTTTCATATTCTAGAATATCAAGTTTCTGTTAGAAATACATGCTTATGGTGCATGTATTGCAGTAGTCCCTTTTTAATGGACAGCGACTTATTTCTTAATTAAGCTGGTTGTAAAAAAAAAGATGACAACGCCATATAAATACAGATGTGAAAACAAATGTTCTTTGATCCTACGATTCACGTGACCTAAAAATAAAAGTTTCTGTATATAAAACTTTAAGATGATGATCGTCATAAAATCACAGGCACGGCATTTGGACTTTGCACTCCCTTTGATTCACCATCCCCCCCCCCCCCCCCTTCAATGTGGAAAACAAAACTAAAAAGAAATATTTTTTCTTTCTTTTATAAAACTTTTTAATTTTACAGTTTTACTGGATTATTTTCAAAATTCAGTAAAACTGTGTAACTTAATAACAGTTTGCTAAAAGTGGAAAATGGCACTGAGAATTGAAAAATAGATATATAATTAAAATTGTCCAAGAAGTACTTAATGATTTTATTTTGTTTTGTACACTAAAAAAGTGGTGGATCAATCAATGGGAATGTAGGTCTGCGTCATGTGCCTGTGATACTAAGTTCACAGAGACTCGAAGATTAAAAAAAACCCAAAACAACAACAACAAATGGAAATCTCCTATTGACAATCTACTTTGAAATTTCGGTTCACAATTCATCTCGAATACACGAACATTCTGTTCCGACGGAGAACGGACTAGTAATCCGATTAACGTGTCATATAAGCTGCAGAACTGTAGCTCTCCGGGAAAAAAAGTTGGCAAGACCGGACTTGTCAACATAATTTTTTTTTAAAGATCTACAGTTCTGCAGCTAGAACCGCTTTATACACATACATATATAGTTTCAGAAAATGATCCAACGAATGGTTAACACGGGATTGATTGATTGTTGTTTTCCAGCTACACTCAACAATTTTTCAGTTATCTGGTGGCATACAGTTTTTGTAGGTGGAGGAGAGAGCCTAGATACAATGTACCCGGGAAGAGACTACCGACCTTCCGAAAGTAAACTAGCAAATTTTCTCAAATATATCGGCGCGAGCGAGAAGCGAACACGCGCCTACTAGAGGTGAGAGACCTTGTGATTTTGAGTGCAATGCTCTAACCACTCGGCCATACGAGATGATGGATTTCCAATTCGAGGTGACAAAGTGTTATTGTCAATTCATATAAGATTATCTGATTAAACGGATTGTTCAATCGGGACTGCTGATGAAATTTCACATCTGTTTTTGATTATATGGCCCCTTAATGCATTTTCTACTCTCTTTGCAAGAAGTATTGAGGTGGTGGGATTCATCATCCCTATCACTTCTACTTTCGTTGACGATTTTTTTATTAGTGGCCTGGTAGTACATTTTTTCGTCTATTTGTAAATTTTCTACAACGAAAGTGATCCCCAACTCTTATGCTGATCAGTATAATAATTATAACATTACATGTACTCATACCATACCTCTGATCTGTTGATGTTATTTCCGGGAATATTTAGAAATATTCCGTGATTAATCAATTGACCCGCATCAAAAACAATCATTGTGTACAGTTCGTTTGGATCTGCTGACCATGTCATTATTGGTCGATTTCGGACACTCCAAGGCTTATAGACAATAGACTGTGTCGGGTCCAATTCAATTTTCCGGCTCTCCGCAACTGACCAGACGTTTCCACACCCACTGTATGATCCTTAATCAGAAGTAGTAACCATCAAGTTAGATTAAGATATCTTACCTTAAATTTCATTAAGACAAAGACTTAAAATGGGTGGCTTTTACACCCGATCTCCATGTAGTAAAATAGTAAAACGTGATTGTCTTTCAATCGCATGTAATGTACTCTATACACTTAAAGTGTAATGACAACGTTCCCCCAATGAGATAATATAGGTGAACACTATCTCTATAACACTTAGCAGGCTTGAATTATTGAAATACATAACTTCAAGTAAAATTGTTTAATAACATCGTTATACAAGTTTATGAATAAAACTATTTTATACCTGTTCCTGTGTCAAATGTCACATTCAGATACTTGGTCACGAGAGATTCTTGGAAAATATAGCCGGGTCCAAAAACACGGGAGACGAGAC